>JBBPBT010001310.1:1902807-1996850 GCA_037974875.1 Cicer bijugum | reverse complement strand
CATTGATAAATAATTAATTTATTCACTAAATCTTAATTTTACAATATCCAAAGAATTTTATATATCTCCGAGTTTAACCTTTAGCATGTTTGTATTTTACATTATATCTATTTTAAAAGATAAATTTTCACTCAAAATTAACACTTTTAACTCTTTACACAATTTAAAAAGATTTTTTTTTTTATTAATATCATAGTTAAGCTCGCGCAACGTACCATCATACATCTTAGTTACACTTATTTGTCTCTTTGTAATAAATAGTTACGTATATTATTGACAAAACAAATTAATAGTCTATTAAACTTTGAAAATCACAAATAAATAAAAACAAAGTTATTCTACCAAAAATATTAAAAAGGAATTGAGGGAGTATTTCATATTATGTTTACCTTCAATAGTTTCGTCATGTTTTCCTTCAAGAATCAAATGTTTTTACTGCATCCTTTGTTCTATTAAGAATCTTTATCGTCTGTAGTATTTGGACTTAAAGGAGATTTTGTAAAGAAGTGTAGTAGCTATTGCAAATTGACTTGCTGTATCCCGATGGTTAGATGCTAACAAAAAAAAAATAGTTTAATGAAAAGATTCGCGACTAAGAAACAACAACAACAAAAAGATATTAGTAGCGATATCGATACCATTATTTCCCATTTTAATAAAGTGAAGATAAATTATGGAAAATGACCACGGCTTTTTCCATTTTAACGAAGTGAAGATAAATCATGGAAAATGACCAAGATAAAATGCCGTATATATATATATATAGATATATAAACAAAAATTTTAAACCATTTTTTTCATCTAAGATAGGTGAAAAACATATTTTTACAATAGATATTTTACCTCCTTCTCTAGTTTTGACCTTATCTAGTTTCTCAACGACTATTATACATTATATGATAGTATAAATAATTTTAATAAGTTTTGTGCAATATTGTGATTAATTCACAACGCCATAGCACAACATTTGTAATAGCCAAAATCATCAAATCCTTAAGCGATAGCTACTTAAAACCTTGCAAAGTATCTCATATGGTTTTCAAGCTCCATGTTATATTCATTTTGTTGGTTACAATTATGTCCATTAAGGGACAAATGTACAACTTTAATTAGTTGTATCATATTAATATTCTATTATCATTGATAGTCATATAATATCCTTCATTTCTTATAAATAATTGAGTTAATTAGGATTTAATTAGCTTCGTGATTTACTTGTACTCCCTAGGCTATTTATACCCTATTGTATTATGTACAAAATCGATATGAAACACAACATATTCACATGGCATCATAGCTACTGTTTTGATCCGATAAAAAAAAGGTTTTCTCATGGAAGAAAAATAGAACAGATCGAGCATCCTATATGCGGACCCTAAGACAGCAACGACTGGAAACAACACAAATCATCATGAAACAATTATCATTCCTAGTTACAAACTCAATGGATAGAACTACACACAATGGTCCAAATCTGTCCACATATTCCTCCAAGGAAAAGGAAACGAGGACTACATCACTGGTGAGGCTCAGCAGCCAAAAAAGACTGATCCAAGCCATGAAAAATGGAAACTTGAAAGTAGTCTTGTTATGACATGGTTGCTCAATTCCATGATTAAAGAGTCTGGTGAAAATTTCATATATTATAACACTACTGCAGAAATATGGAAGACAACCAAGAAGACCTACTAAAATGTGGACAAAACCTTAGCCATATTTGAGATCAAAAGTCTCTTACACAATCTTTGACAAGGAGATTCTCTAGTCACCAAATACTATCTTACACTTACAAATATTGGCAGCAACTTGATATCCATACAAACATAGAGTGAAAGTGCATGTATGATGACATAATCTACAAAAAACTAGTTGAGAAGGACATAATCTTTCAGTTCTTATTGTGACTGAATAAAAATTTGGGTGAAGTGAGAGGGAGGATACTTGGAACTAATCCTCTCCATAGCATTCGTGAAACATTTGCAAAAGTGAGAAAGGAAGAAAGCAGAAGGAAAATCATGTTGTGTAGTAAAAGTGCAAGTTCAACCATTGAAGGCTCTGCACTTGCAGCAAAAGGTCTACCAAAGAAATGTAGAAGATGGTGCGATCACTACAAGCGACTTGGACATACGAAGGAGACATGTCGAGTGCTTCATGGAAAACCCACATATGGTTTTCATGCTCCCTGTTATATTCATTTTTTTGGTTACAATTATGTCCATTAAGGGACAACTATACAACTTTAATTAGTTGTATCATATTAATATTCTATTATAATTGATAGTCATATAATATCTTTCCTTTCTTGTAAATAATAGAGTTAATTAGGATTTAATTAGCTTCGTGATTTACTTGTACTCCCTAGGCTATTTATACCATATTGTATTATGTACAAAATCTATAAGAAACACAACATATTCACATGGCATCAGAGCTATTGTTTTGATCCGATAAAAAAAAGGTTTTCTCATGGAAGAAAAATAGAGCAGACCGACCATCCTAGATGCGAACCCTAAGGCAACAATGACTGGAAACACCACAAATCATCGATAAACAATTATCATTCCTAGTTACAAACTTAATGGATAGAACTACACACAATGGTCCAAATCTGTCCACATATTCCTTCAAGGAAAAGGAAACGAGGACTACATCACTGGTGAAGCTAAGCAGCCAAAAAAGACTGATCCAAGCCATGAAAAATAGAAACTTGAAAGTAGTCTTGTTATGACATGGTTGCTCAATTCCATGATTAAAGAGTCTGGTGAAAATTTCATGTATTACAACACTGTTGCAGAAATATGGAAGACAACCAAGGAGACCTACTTAAATGTGGACAAAACCGTAGCCATATTTGAGATCAAAAGTCTCTTACACAATCTTTGACAAGTAGATTCTCTAGTCATCGAATACTATCATACACTTACAAATATTGGCAGCAACTTGATATTCATACAAACATAGAGTGGAAGTGTACGTATGATGACAAAATCTACAAGAAACTAGTTGAGAAGGACATAGTCTTTCAGTTCTTATTGTGACTGAATAAAAATTTGGGTGAAGTGAGAGGGAGGATTCTTGGAACTAATCATTTCCCTAGCATTCGTGAAACATTTGCAAAAGTGAGAAAGGAAGAAAGCAGAAGGAAAATCATGTTGGGGAGTAAAAGTGCAAGTTCAAACATTGAAGGCTCTGCACTTGCAACAAAAGGTATACCAAGGAAAGATAGAAGATGGTGCGATCACTTCAAGCGACTTGGACATACGAAAGAGATATGTTGGGTTCTTCATGGAAAACCCACATATGGTTTTCAAGCTCCATATTATATTCATTTTGTTGGTTACAATTATGTCAATTAAGGGACTACTGTACAACTTTAATTAGTTGTACATTATTAATATTCTATTAGAATTGATAGTCATATAATATCTTTCCTTTCTTGTAAATAATTGAGTTAATTAGGATTTAATTAGCTTCGTGATTTACTTGTACTCCCTAGGCTATTAATACCATATTGTATTATGTACAAAATCAATAAGAAACACAACATATTCACATGGCATCATAGCTACTGTTTTGATCCGATAAAAAAAAGGTTTTCTCATGGAAGAAAAATAGAGCAGACTGAGCATCCTAGATGCGGACCCTAAGGCAGAAATGACTGGAAACACCACAAATCATCATGAAACAATTATCATTCCTAGTTACAAACTCAACGGAACCCACAATGGTCCAAATCTATCCACATATTCCTCCAAGGAAAACGAAACGAGGACTACATCACTAGCGAGGCTAAGCAGCCAAAAAAGACTGATCCAAACCATGAAAAATGGAACTTTGAAAGTAGTCTTGTTATGACATTGTTGTTCAATTCCATGATTAAGGAGTTTGCTGAAAATTTCATGTATTATAACACTGGTGCAGAAATATGGAAGGCAACCTAGGAGACCTACTTAAATATAGACGAAACCTTAGCCATATTTGAGATCAAAAGTCTCTTACACAATCTTTGACAAGGAGATTCTCTAGTCACCAAATACTATCATACACTTACAAATATTGGCAACAACTTGATATCCATACAAACATAGAGTGGAAGTGCACGTATGACGATAAAATCTACAAAAAACTAGTTGAGAAGGACATAATCTTTTAGTTCTTATTATAACTAAATAAAAATTTGGGTGAAGTGAGAGGGAGAATTCTTGGAACTAATCCTCTCCCTAGCATTCGTGAAACATTTGCAAAAGTGAGAAAGGAAGAAAGCAGAAGGAAAATCATGTTGGGTAGTAAAAGTGCAAGTTCAAACATTGAAGGCTCTGCACTTGCAGCAAAATGTCTACCAAAGAAAGGTAGAAGATGGTGCGATCACTACAAGCAACTTGGACATACGAAGGAGACATGTTGGGTGCTTCATGGAAAACCCACATATGGTTTTCATGCTCTGTGTTATATTCATTTTGTTGGTTACAGTTATGTCGATTAGGGGACAAAGGCACAACTTTCATTAGTGCATCATATTAATATTCTATTATAATTGATAGTCATATAATATCTTTCCTTTCTTGTAAATAATTGAGTTAATTATAATTTAATTAGCTTCGTGATTTACTTGTACTCCCTAGGCTATTTATACCATATTGTATTATGTACAAAATCAATAAGAAACACAACATATTCACATGGCATCACAGCTAATGTTTTGATCCGATAAAAAAAAAGGTTTTCTCATTGAAGAAAAATAGAGCAGACTGAGCATCCTAGATGCAGACCTTAAGGCAGCAACGACTGGAAACACCACAAATCATCATGAAACAATTATTATTCGTAGTTACAAACTCAATGGATATAACTACACACAATGGTCCAAATATGTCCACATATTCCTCCATGGAAAAGGATATGAGGACTACATCACTGGTGAGGCTAAGCAGCCAAAAAAGACTGATCCAAGCCATGAAAAATGGAAACTTGAAAGTAGTCTTGTTATGACATGGTTGCTCAATTCTATGATTGGGGAGTCTAGTGAAAATTTCATGTATCATAACACTGTTGCAGAAATATGAAAGACAACCATGGAGACCTACTTAAATGTGGACAAAACTTTAGCCATATTTGAGATCAAAAGTCTCTTACACAATCAGTGGCAAGGAGATTTTCTAGTCCCCGAATACTATCATACACTTACAAATATTGGCAGCAACTTGATATCCATACAAACATAGAGTGGAAGTGCACATATGAAGACAAAATCTACAAGAAACTAGTTGAGAAGGAGATAATCTTTCAGTTCTTATTGTGATTGAATAAAAATTTGGGTGAAGTGAGAGCAATGATTCTTGGAACTAATCCTCTCCCTAGCATTCGTGAAACATTTGCAAAAGTGAGAAAGGAAGAAAGCAAAAGGAAAATCATTTTGGGTAGTAAAAGTGCAAGTTCAAACATTAAAGGCTCTCCACTTGCAGCAAAAGGTCTACCAAAGAATGGTAGAAGATGGTGCGATCACTACAAGCGACTTGGACATACGAAGGAGACATGTTGGGTGCTTCATTGAAAATCCACATATCAAAAACCATAATTCAAGGACATACACATATACAATAGGACATACACATACTACTGATGGAGGTAAGGCCTGAAACATTGCAGAGGCTAGCCCTTTCAACAAAGAACAAATAGAGATGCTATTGAAATTGATGCAACAGGCATTGCAAAGCACTAATACCTCTTCTTCCACTACTACTATTGCCCAAAAAAGTAATTTTTCTGTTGTCCTTCATCTAAATCACCAGAAAACAAACTCTTGGATTGTTGATTCTGGTGCCTCGGATCACATGACTTGGGACATCAATGTATTTAGCACATACACTACATGTCAAGATGAATCTTTTGTCTGGATAGCATATGGTACCACCTCCTAGGTGGCTGGTAAAGGTTGGTGGTTATCTCTAATGATATTACTCTTGATTCAACTTTACCTATTCTTAAACTAGATTGCAGTTTATTGTCTATCTGTAAATTAACCAAAATATTAGGATGTGTTTTTAAGTTCTTACCACATTTGTGTGAATTTTAGGATATGAATTCGAGGAAGATGATTGGCAATGCTGAGGAGAGTGTAGGCCTTTACTTCCTAAGAGTTGAAAACCAAAATAAGAGATCATACAAGGTTGCCCTTATGCGTTCATCAAAGAAATATAATGATGTAATGTTATGACATTATCGCCTAGGACACCCAAATTTTATGTATTTGGAAAAAATGTTTCCAATCATTATTTAATGAAGACTTTGGTTCTTTCAAATGTGAAATGTGCGAATTAACCAAACACACCAAATCCTGTTATTCCATACAACCTTATAGTTCGTCTAAACCTTTCACACTCATTCATAGTGATGTGTAAGGACCTTCACCACCAAAAGCCTAACCTCAATAAGTTAGACCCGAAAGCCATCAAGTGTATCATCTTTGAATATTGTCCTACCAAGAAAGGATAAAAATGCTACTACCCTATAAAATGATGAATCTATTTGATATGATCCTAACAGTCATAGTTCACTTTAAGGATCGTTCTAGGTTGGAAACTTACAATTTTGAGTGAAAATCATGTATAGCTGGAGAATGCGATAAACGGCGCTGCGAAACTCTGATTCGGCCGATTGCAAAACGAGGTGAAAGGTGACGTTCTGAAATGCAAGTTAGGCTTTTGAATCACTGAAAACCAATATATAGAACTGGAGATATGAACACAGGTTACTGATCACGAAAATTGGAACGATTGAAGTATTAGGGTTTGATGTAAAGGAAACTCAATATTGTTATTCACCAAAGAAACCAAGAAAAAAAAATGGTGCCACAATCTAAGGATTGATAAACCAAGAAGAACACCACAAGGGTTAACAACCTTGATAAGTTCAAGATGAATTCTTTCAAGAACTCTAAAGAGCAAAGCCTCACAAAAACAATATTCAAAATCTGCCTTAAGAAAAATAAGGGTTTACTTTTTATAATGGCAACTCCTAAAAAGTTCTCTAAATTTGGCCAAACTGAAATTTTTACAATTACACCTAAATTTCTTATTAATTTAGTCTATTACTTTAATTAAAACTAATATTAAAAATTGATAACACATAAATGCCGCCTTCATTCCTTAACTTCCTCAATTTGGGTTAAGAAATTGACTATCTTGGACTTCAATTCTCCAAGTGTTGTACTTGCATCAAATTATTTAGAACCTCATTCGCCTTCTTTGAACTTGCTCTTGTCATTGGGGTTTCAAGACCTTGAATATCCTCTAGGCTTTCTTCCTTGTTTATGCATTCTATGTCCTCATCATTCCCTCCTTCGTGAACTGAATTTGTCCTCAAATGGAAATCTTCTTCAACTGCATCATAAAGAGACAATTCAGCCACATTAAAAGTAGGACTAACACCATACTCACCTGGAAGATCTATTTTTCAGGCATTATCATTAATTTTGGACAGCACTTGAAAAGGTCCATCTCCCCTTGGTTGGAACTTAGATTTCCTTTGAGACAGAAACCTTTCCTTCCTTAAATGAACCCGAACCCAATCACCAGGTTCAAACACAACCTTGTTCCTTCATTTATTAGCTTGTCGAGCATAGCTATCCACTTTCTTTTCAATTTGTGCCTTTACCTTCTCATGTAATTTTCGAACATATTCAGCCTTAGCATTCTCATCCTTATGAATTAGAATAGAACTATTTGGCAAAGACATTAAATCAAGAGGCATGAGAGGGTTAAAACCATAAACAAATTTTAAAGGGAGAATAATGAGTAGTGCTATGAACAACCCTATTAGAGGCAAACTCAACATGGGGCAAACATTCTTCCCATGTCCTAATATTCTTTTGGATTACATTCCTTAGAAGAGAAGAAATAGTTCGATTTACTACCTCAGTTTGGCCATCAGTTTGTGGGTGGCAAGTCGTGGAAAAGAGAAGTTTAGTTATGAGCTTACCTTAAAGTGTCCTCCAAAAGTGACTAATGAATTTAGTGTCTCGGTCACTCACAATGCTTCTGGGTACACCATGAAGTCTAACTATTTATTTAAAGAACAAATCTACCACGTGACAAACATCATCCACCTTTCTGCAAGGTATAAAGTGAGCCATCTTGAAGAATCTGTCCACCACCACAAAAATTGAATCTTTTCCGCTCTTAGACCGTGGAAGACCTAAAACAAAATCCCTAGAAATATCAATCCAAGGGGAGTTAGGTATTGGTAAAGGAGTATACAAACCATGAGGCATAACTTTAGACTTAGATTTCTTACAAACGATGCATCTTTCACATAATTTGCGTACATCACGTTTTATGTGTGGGCAATAAAAATGTTCATGCAACATGTCTAAAGTCTTTTGTACTCCAAAATGTCCCATTAATCCCCCCTCATGTGCTTCCTTCACAAGCAAATCCCTAATGGAACTTTTCGGTACACATAACCTATAATCTTTAAATAAATAGTCATTATTCTTAAAATACCCATTTTGGGCAGCATGCACACAAGATTTATATATTTGAGAAAATTCGGGATCATGTTCATACAATTCCTTAATTACCTCAAAACCAATAAACTTAGTTTCAAGAGTAGAGAATAAAACATACCTTCTTGAAAGTGCATCAACAACAACATTTGACTTACCTTTTTTATGCTTGATCACGTACTGGAATTGCTCAAGGAATTCAACCCACTTGGCATGTCTCTTGTTGAGCTTACCTTGACTCTTTAAATACTTCAATGATTCGTGATCACTATGTATTACAAATTCCATTGGTAAAAGATAGTGCTTCCATGTTTGTAGTGCTTTCACTAATGCATACAATTCTTTATCATATGTAGGGTAATTAAGGGCAACACCATTAAGTTTCTCACTAAAATAAACAATGGGATGCCCCTCTTGCATTAAAACAACACCTATCCCCACATTTGATGCATCACATTCAATTTCAAAAGATTTAAAGAAATTAGGCAATGAAAGAATAGGTGCATGAGTCAATTTTTCTTTGAGGATAGCAAATGCTTGCTCTTGTTTTTCACCCTATTTAAATCTCACATTCTTTTTAATCACTTCATTTAAAGGTGCAACTAATGTACTAAAACCTTTAACAAACCTCCTATAGAAACTAGCTAAGCCATGAAAGCTTCTTACCTCGTTAACATTCTTAGGAGTTGGCCACTCCTGAATAGCTTTCACCTTTTCTTGATCAACATGCTCTCCCTGTGAGCTAATAGCAAAACAAAGAAAAACTACATGATTTGTATTTAAAACACATTTTTCCATGTTTGCATACAGTTTCTCACGCCTAAGAGCTTCCAACACACTTCTAAAATGCAAAGATAATCATCGTAAGATTTGCTATAAATCAAAATGTCATCAAAGTAGACCACAACAATTTTCCCTAGAAACTCCCTTAACACATGGTTCATCAACCTCATGAAAGTGCTAGGCGCATTTGTTAGTCCAAAAGGCATGACTAACCATTCATACATGCCATATTTTGTTTTAAAGGCTATTTTCCATTCATCTCCTTCTCTAATCCTAATTTGATGATATCCACTTTTAAGATCAATTTTTGAAAACACACAAGCACCATGCAATCCATCCAACAAATCATCTAATATAGGAATGGGATGTCTATACTTTACCGTGATATTATTGATGGCTCTACAATCAGTGCACATCCTCCAAGTTCCATCTTTCTTAGGTACAAGAATAACGGGGACTACATATGGACTTAAGCTCTCTTGCACTCATCCCTATTGCATCAAGTCATCAACTTGCCTTTGGATTTCTTGGGTCTCTTGGGGGTTAGCTCTATATGCTGGCCTCTTGGGCAATGAAACACCTGGAATGAGATCAATTTAATGTTCTATACCTCTTATAGGTGGTAGGCCTTGAGGAACCTCTTTGGGAATTACATCTTCAAAATCATGCAACAAAGAAACAACTTCACTAGGAAAGGAATTGGCAAGATCTGCAACCTTTAAGTCACTCTCCGTGCTTAAAAGTAATAGCATTGGCTTTTTTAATTGCATAGCCTTTTTAGCCTCTTTCTTTTCCCTCTTTCTTTTGACTCTTTTTTTTCTTTTCTCTCTTTCTTTTCACTTTCTTTTTCTTTTTCTTTTCTCTTTTTTTTTTTTTTCTTTTCTCTCTCATTTTGGATTCATCCTCACCAACCTCTCTTGGAGACAAAGGAGCAAGAGTAATTTTGCGTTCTTTATGTATAAAAGAGAACTTATTTGTATAACCATCATGGTTGCTTTTCTTATCATACTGCCATGACCTTCCAAGAACTAAATGACAAGCCTCCATCGAAACTACATCACATATAACTGTATCCTCATACCCAATAGAAAATTCACTTCCACCTACTCATTCACAATTTGCTCGCCTTCCTCACTAAGCCATTGAAGTTTGTATGGTTCTGGATGGGGTTTAGTCACTAGGTTCATTTTTGCTACCATTCTTGCACTTGCAACATTAGTGCAACTTCCTCCATCTATAATTAAAGAACATAACTTACCTTGGATGAGACATCGAGTATGAAAAATATTCTTCATTTGTGTTTCATCCAAGTTTCTTGATTGGCTGCCTAACATTCTTCTAACCATAAACAAGTCTCCCCTCTCAGCAACTTTTTCCTCATTCTCTTCATCACTAGATGTAGCAGATTCAAAAGTTGACCTGCTAGAAACATCTCCATTCTCCTTAAGCAACATGGTCTTCTTAGTTGGACATTCAGAAGGTATGTGACCTCTTCCCAAGCATTTGAAACATTTAATTTCACTACTTTTTGTTTTCTTATGAGCATCATTGGATTTATTTTGAATCCTTGAGGTACAACCGTGGATGTGTTTGATGAAGTACTTCTCTCCTTCTTATTTCTATCCTTCCAACTATATGAGTTCAAGTTAGAAGAATTCTTTCTGACACCTTTTCTTTTCAGTTGTTGTTCTACCTTAGTAGCTTGATTCACTAAGTCCTCCAACTCCACATAATTTTGTAATTCCACAACATCACTTATATCACTATTCAGCCCCTGTAAGAAACGTGTCATAGAAGCTTCCATATCTTCACTAATATTTACTCTAATTAAGCACACCTCCATCTCCTTATAATAATCATCCACACTTTTGCTACCTTGCGTGAGCCTTTGAAGCTTATTGTGAAGGTCTCTATAATAGTAAGAAAGAAAAAATCTCTTCCGCATTAACCTCTTCATCTCCACCCAAGTATCCACCATTGGTTCTTCACACCTCACTCTTACTTTTTGTAATTGGTCCCACCAAATGAGTGCATAATCAGTAAATTCCATGGCTGCCACCCTTACCTTCTTCACTGCAGTGTAATTATTGCATGAAAAGAGTTGTTCAATTTTCATCTCCCACGCAAGGTAGGCCTCCGAATCACTTTTTCCTTGAAAAGATGGTATTTTAAGCTTCACTCCCTATATTCTATATCCTCTACCATCACCTTCAGTTTCTCTTCTCCTCCTCCTACCTCCGTCATCACCATGATTTTCTAACTGTTCAATTCTAGCATGTAAATCTTTAGTATGTTCCCTCAACATTCTTTGCATTTGAGCCGTTATAGCCTCCACTAACAATCTGTTGTTTACTCCTGGAGGAGGGCTATCATCACCACCTATTCCTGCCATACTTTAAACAAACAAAAGAAAACAAGTAAAGTGAAAAAAATAAAGGACCTCACCACACAGCTCACGTGTTTAGACTCTTGAATTTGTCACTCGTGTTTCACTCAATTTGGCTTTTTTTATATAATGAATCTCTCTTTCCTTTTTCCACTCAATTGCTCTCTTCAAGTTCTTAATTAAATCAACAGAACTTTAATATTTTGAACCAAAAATTAGTATGAAGAATTTAGAGTAACACAAAGCAGTAGTAATGTGATTGGAAAATAAATCTAAGGAATTTTGCCAAACAGGTAGTGTGCACTACTTTTAACAATACTATTTCTTTTTTTGTATTCTTTTCCTTTTTTTTTTATTTGTATTTTTTGTATTTTTTTTTCAAGTAGCAACAACACACCAATAAACTAAGAACAACAATTCAACAAAACAACACAACCAACAATATAGGTTTCACAAAATAAAAAATGCATAAACAAAATTTTCCTCAATTCCAAACCTAGAGACAAGCTCTAGTACCAAATGATATGATCCTAACAGTCATAGTTCACTTTAAGGATCGTTCTAGGTCAGAAACTTACAAATTTGAGTGAAAATCATGTATAGCTAGAGAATCTGATAAACGGTGCTGAGAAACTCCGATTCGGCTGATTCCAAAACGATGTGAAAGGTGACGTTCCGAAACACAAGTTAGGCTTTTGAATCACTAAAAACCAGTATATAGAACTCAAGATATGAACGCAGGCTACTGATCACGAAAATTGGAAGGATTGGAGTATTAGGGTTTGATGTAAAGGAAACTCAATATTATTATTCACCAAAGAAACCAAGAACAAAATGGTGTCACAATCTAAGGATTGATAAACCAAGAAGAATGCCACAAGGGTTAACAACCTTGATAAGTTCAAGATGAATTCTTTCAAGAACTCTAAAGAGCAAAGCCTCAATATTAGGGTTAACAACCTTGATATCAGGGTTTGATGTAAAGGAAACTCAATATTATTATTCACCATAGAAACCAAGAACAGTAATGGTGCCACAATCTAAGGATTTACAAACCAAGAAGAACGCCACAAGGGTTAACAACCTTGATAAGTTCAAGATGAATTCTTTTAAGAACTCTAAAGAGCAAAGTCTCACAAAAACAATATTCAAAATCTGCCTTAACAAAAATAAGGGTTTGCCTTTTATAATGGTAACTCCTAAAAAGTTCTCTAAATTTGGCCCAACTGAAATTTTTACAGTTACACCCAAATTTCTTATTAATTAAGTCTATTACTTTAAATTAAACTAATATTAAAAACTGATAACACATAAATGCCGCCTTAATTCCTTAACTTCTTCAATTGGGTTAAGCAATTGACTATCTTGGGCTTTAATTCTCCAGGTGTTGTACTTGCTTCAAATAAAGTGGTTATCAAGTTATTTAGAACCTTCTTCGCCTTCTTTGACCTTGCTCCTTTCATTGGGGTTCCAAGACCTTGAATATCCTCTAGGCTTTCTTCCTTGGTTATGATTTCTATGTCGTCATCACTATCACACTATGGATGTTACCTTTTTTGAAGACAAGACTTTTTATCCCAAAGTTGGTATTTAGAGGGAGAAAGTCACAATTGATGAACACCAACCTTGGGAAATTACAATACTAGAATATGTTCCACATGAACGTGTCTTAACCACCTCATCATAACTTGTCCAAATCCCCCCTTAACCTATCCAAATCACTAAAAACACATAATTTGTCCCAATAATTGTTGAACCTAAATTGGACCAGAAAACAACCACTTTTGAGGTTACCAAGCCAACAAATGGAGCACCAACAATTGGTCCAAAAGGAAAATCAAATGGAAGAACAAGTAGCAAACTCTTGAGGAAGTAGAAGCATGCATTATTGCAAAGCAAAACTAAGACTCTGCCCAAAATTCAGATCCTAAACCAACTCACAAAGGTAGCAATATTGTGCATTAACTTTTCCTCTAATTTATTTGATAATGCCACTAATGAGCAAGACTCAGACTTACTTATTGTTGTGATAAATGGAGTAAGGTCTTGTACCAAACACCTAATTGCAAATTATGTTTCTAGTAAAAAATTATCACAAGGGTACGGGAATTTCATCAAATCTATGGACAATATCGACATTCCTAAAAACTTTCATGAAGCTGTCCTAGTTCCTAAATGGAAGGCTGCTGTAATGGAAGAAACTAATGCACTTGAAAAGAATAGCACATGGCAGCTCTCCTACCTACGAGAGGGGAAGAAGGAAGTTGGATGTAAGTGGATATTCTCAATAAAATACAATGCAAATGAGAGTGTAAACAGGTACAAAGCTCTTCTGGTGGCAAAATGATTCAGGCAATTCTATAGGGTGGATTATGAAGAAACCTTTGCACCTGTAGCAAAGTTGAATTTAGTTCGTGTACTCCTTTCCATGGTAGTAAATTTGGACTGGCCACTTCACTAGTTAGATATAGAAAATGGTTTCCAAAATGGGGAACTTGAAGAAGATGTCTACATGAGAATACCGCCTAGACTTGAAATATCAGAAATTCAGGCAAGGTATGTAAACTCAAAAGATCACTATACGGACTCAAGCAATCCCCTCGAATGTGGTTTGATAGGCTCACACAAGTGGTTAGGATGCATGGCTTATCCCAGTATCAAACTAACCACACAATGTTCTTAAAGCATTCAAAGGAAGGCAAGGTAAATATCTTCATTGTTTATGTGGATGATATTGTTATTACAAATGATGATTATATTGGAATTGAAGGACTGAAAATGATTCTAGCTAAGGAATTTGAAGTCAAAGATATTGGTTAGTAAAGGTATTTTCTAGGAATAGAATTGGCACGATCCAAACCTGAATCTATTTATCTCAAAAGAAATATATACTTGACTTACTTTAAGAAACAAGGATACATGCCAGCAGACACTCCCTCCAATGTGGAAATTGGAGAGGAAAAGGAGAGTCCACCTATTATTGAAGAAAGGTATCAAAAGCTAGATGGAAACTTATCTACCTAACCCACACATAACCATATATTGATTTTTCTGTTAGCATGGTTACCAGCTACATGAATGACCCTAGGGATGCTCACATGAAAGCAGTTAACCGCATCCTGTAGTATATGAAAAAAGCACTAGGGAAGGGGATGCATTACAAGAAGGACACAAACAAGAAAAAAAAATATTCACTTATGCAAATTGGACAGACTCAATGACTGGTAGGAGATCAACAAGTGGGTATTGCTCTTTTGTATGGGGCAACTTAGAGACTTGGAGTAGCAAGAAACAATTTGTGGTTGCCAGAAGTAGTGCATAAACTACACTTAGGTCCATGGCCCATGGAATTTGCGAGGGGATGTGGCTGCAAAGGAGGCTTGTAGAACTACACGTTTACATTAACCATGAAGTAATTCTGTTGTGGGATAACAAAGATGTCATAAGCATTGCTAAAAATCATGTGCAATAAGACAAAACATGTGGAAATTGAAAGACACTTCATCAAAGAAAAAATTGAAAATGGGCTAATTTCTCTCCAGCACGCACCTTCAAGCCACCAAACTGCTGATATCTTGACCAAGGCACTTCCTAGGCTATGAAAACTTAAGATTCAAGTTGGACATGATTGACATCTATGATCTAACTTGAGGGGGAGTTTTGGTTACGATTTTGTCCATTAAAGGACAAGAGTACAACTTTCATTAGTTGTATCATAGGAATATTCTATTACCATTGATAGTTATATAATATTTTTCCTTTCTTGTAAATAATTGAGTTAATTAGAATTTAATTAGCTTCATTAATTAATTGTACTCCCTAAACTATTTATACCATATTATATTACGTACAAAATCAATAAAAAATACAACATATTCACACATTTGAATTTTTCTCTATCCTTCCAAATACTAAGCTACATAAATACTCACACTTGCAGGTCCAGTGCTTTGTACCATCTTGTAGAATGCAGTTTCTTCATTTTGTAGGTGTTTCTCAGGTGAACTGTATTCAAGAACCTGGAAAGTATACAAGATGATGAATCTTATTAATTAATCATCAACATTGACTTATGATTGAAAAAATTATATATCCTCTTGATTTATAATGCTTTAACTTTTTTGGTTAAATATGTTTTTATCCTTATAAGTGAAATTCATTTTCCATTTGGTCCGGATATGAAAAGGGTTTGAATAAACCAACAATTTAGTGTCTGAAGTATTAATCTCCAATTTATTCTTTAAACTATATAAATATAATAAGTAGTCCTAAAGTATATAAAATCCGTCAATTCAATCCATATCATTAAAATGTTAGATATTAAAATGATGGTTTTTATACTTTAAGGATTAAATCGATGGATTTCATTTAAGCTAAGGACTATTTATCATTTTTATATACTTTAGAGACTAAATTGGAGGGAGCAATAGATTAGGGACTAAATTGATAGTGCTATATGATATTGAATTTGGAAATATTGCACTCACCAATTATTGATTTGCTTAAATAACACATATACTATTCTCTTCTGTAGAAGACATTGATTTTCCCTCTATTACAAACACCTCCTCTCTACTATTTAAAAATAACAGTCTGACGTTTGAACAGACATAAGCAGATGCAAGTATAACTTTTGTAACAAATAACTTATTTTGCAAAAAATAGGAGAACAACTTTTTACGACTATTTGGGTAGTTAACATTAACATAGTTCAAATACATAGTTAATTACATTCAATGAATGATTATGGAGTTACGACACCTTGATGTATTCATTAACCATCAAGTGAACATAACTAACCATAAACTCGAACTGCGTTAACCGTCCAAATTATTCTTGAAATTTGTTACTAAATTTGTGTGACAAAATATCATTTCTCAAAACTAGAAGGGTTGAATATCATTCAAACATACCTCATGAAAGCAAGTAAAATTTTCCTATTGAACATGATTGTTCAATTATAGGCACTAAATTGAAAACCTTTTTTGTATCATATAAATGGTGGAAAGTAAAAAAATTTAGTTCATGCTACTTGGATGATGTACGTACCCGACCGGCATCTAGTAATAGAATCCGGTTGCAGTCGATAATTGTATTCAATCTGTGAGCAATGATGAGCATTGTGCAGGAATGAAATTCTTGTCTGATAGTTTTCTGTATAAGAGCATCTGTTCTAACATCAACAGAAGCAGTTGCTTCATCCAAGACAAGAACCTTTGATCTTCTTAGCAATGCTCTAGCTAGACTTAATAGCTGTCTCTGTCCAACACTGAAATTGTTTCCTCTCTCAGAAACCTATGTTCAGTTCAAAAGAATTAACTTTCTTTTCAATTGAATGTTAAAAAACTCTAAGAAAGACCAATTACTCACTCATCTCATATTACTATGTGTCTCGTATAGAATGTTTCCTTGTCTCAAATTATTTGTTATTTTATAATATCAATACAGCATTTATTACTTTTACTTCTAAAAATTTCCGTTACTGTTATTATATGTACAAAAACAAGTTCTTATATCATAATGTTGAATTTCCACAAAATTAGTAAAGTATGATTAAAAATATGAGATTAATTTTGATTCAACAAAGTAAAACTTTTACGGTATCAACCAATCACAAATCATTGATAGTATAACTTTTAAGGTAAATAAGATTAAAGTCAAATATTTGTAGCAATCAAATGGTTGTGATTAACTACAAATTAATATGACAAACCTAAATGCGTAAATTTATACCATAGTAATCAATGTACCTGAGCATCTAGACCAAATCATGTTCTTCTTAATACACCCTTCAAGTGTGCCCTTTCCAAAGCTTCCCATAAGTCAGCATCATTGTGTTCATTAAATGGATAATGATTGAAACGAACGTTTCTAAAAGATAGAATGATAGTTTTCAGAAGAAAAGTTATATTGAAATTGATAGACAAAGTTTATTCACAACTTGATTGCAATTTAAAACTTTGCTGACAATGATTAAAATTAAACTCATGTATGATTAACGAGATATAGAACAAGATTAATAGTTATAGTTGGTACCGGAGAAAAGAACCGGAGACTGTGGTATGATAGTAAGAAATCTTCGCAAATCTGCTAGTCCAAACGTAGAAATATCACATCCATCAATAATGATCCTTCCACTTTGTAATTCCACAATCCTGAATAACGCATTACGCATGCTAGACTTTCCAGCACCAGTTCTTCCAACTACACCTATCTTCTCAGTTGAAGGTACTGTAAAGGACAATCCATGCAAGACCGGACGAAGTTCAGGCCTATAACTAAGAACAACATTCTGGACCCTCATGATCCTAATGTCGGCCATCCGGGTGGTGGACAGTTTGTGTCAATTATACCTGGACCCTCGGTTTCTAAATTTATATATGTGTCAACGCATTCAACCAAATTCAAACTGTTTTCAGCTTTACTTGCTTGTCCAAGGACATCATTCAAGAGAATTGTTATGTTTAATGTATAACTGAGAAGTAATCCCATTGTAGATGCAATCATTGCAGGGTTTCCTGATCTTGCATTTTGCAAGAGAGCAAATGTTGCTATCAACCAAGTCATTAGGTCTCCTAAGGTTTCTAACCATATTTTCAGCCAACGATCGAACTAATATTCATAAGAGTGAATTTGATATTGTTATCCATGAATTTTCCATTGACGTTTGAAATCCTGTCATAAGCTTTGTAAGCGCGAATACTTGACAAACCATTCAATGATTCTCCAAAATGTTCATAAACAGGATATCTTGTAATGGAATCCATGTGCTTCACTTCTCGAGCAGTGCTCTATTAGGCATGATGTTAATATGAAAGATTTGTTAATTCCTTCAACCATGATCACTTAGCGAATGTTTGGATCCGGGATTTTGGAGGGTTGACTCTATATTTTGGTATATATTTGAGATTTTAAATAAATTAAAAGAATAACATAATGGATGATCATAAAACATTTCAATTGCAGTTAAGTTACCTTTAAATCATTTTATAGCTTCCTTAATTTAGAAATTTTAAATAAACTGCCTCTGCCCTCTTCTCAAAAACCCTCCATCCAAACATACCCTTAGTGTGAATGCCTCAAAATATTATTAATTCCTAAAATTAAAGGCAAGATATAGAACACACCTGGTAGAATATATAAGCAACATAGAAAAATATCAGAAGTGGCATTATAGCCCACAAGGATATGGTGCTGACAGTGCCTATAAGAACAAATGTCGAAAGTAGTTGCCAGATTTGCCCAAGAAACATATACCCCAAATTAAAAACATTGATATCTATGTCTCCCGTGTCTTTTGCAAATCTATTAATTAATGCGGCCAACGGGATTAGTCTGGAAGAACACCATTGGAGCACGTAGAATTTTATCTAGCATCGCATCATGCAATCTTTTGGCAGCACGAAGACTTGAAATGATCAACCAATAAGAGTTTGCAAGTGCCACAGATACCTGAATGCAGCATACAAAAAATTCATTTCATCTTTCAAAAATTGAAGGAAGAGCAGAGAAGTATTTAGCGGTAAGTTACATAGCTTGTTGAAGGATGAACATTTGCTTGAGCAATAGTAATTCCTTACAAGTTGTTGCATGAGAGGAAAATAGAAAGGTATATGGTGAAACCGTGTGTCTCAACTACACAACATAGACTCTTTAGATAGGCTCAAAAGCAATAAATAAGATAATTACAAATATTCTATCTCTATTTACAAGACATGATATAGTATGATATGATAAGATTGAAAGCTGATTCTAAGAGATAAACAAATATATTATAATATAATATCAAGATATTATTTTATATTCTAACACGAGTAAAGCAAAGGATACTAAATGCTAAGTAGAAAGGTGAATATTGGAGTTTGGAAGCATGTGAGAAATGAAAAGATACAGTTGTTAAATAGAAACTCAGTCATTGAAGAATCGCCTGTCCAAATGAAAAAAGTGCATAAATGAAAAGAAAATATCCTGCTTGAGAAGCTGCAGTGGAATCTTGATATGTCCACACACTTAACCATGTGCAACTCGAAATTAGAGCGTCTGTTAATGTGTAGCAAACAAAAAGTATAGAAACTACCCAGAGTCCTCCCAAAGAAGATGTATAACTGTAGTTTTGTATGTGATTGTAAGTCATAACCAAACTAGAGTATCCAAATTGAGTCCAAGTAAAACGAAGTGCAAAGCATGGCTAGTGGTCACAAAAGCAAAAGAAATACAAATGGATTCAAACACCAAAAAAGCTTCTATAACCTAATTAAATTCACATAAATGTTATTTGATCATCAATTTGTGATGACAAAATTCGACAATTTTTTAATGACTAACGCAGTTCGCACACGTGGTAAATGAAATGTTATATTTGATTAATAGATATATCAAGTATCATAACTTGTTAACCATCAACAGAAATTTATTAACCACAAATTTAAAACATGATCTACCTTGATTTTCAAGTGTTCAAATCTACATGTAGTTGGAACACCTGAAATTGTGGTATATAATGTTCAAATTTGTGGTTAATTAAGTTCAATTAATGGTGAATGAATTATCCAATCTTGATATACTCATTTACCCCAAGTTTTGATCGGAATTACCCACGTGTGTGAACTGCTTGCATTCACTTTATTCTTACTTTCCTAATGTTAGAAATAATAAAAACTATTCATAGTACTCACTTAACAACTATATTTTTTAAGATAGTTGATTCAAGACATGACACTTAAAGCTTCTATGACCAAGTGGTCTAGATTTTGAACCTTGCATTTCTCATTCTTTAAATACAAAATCGAATTTCATCATAAGATAAGTTGACATGTGTTTTGTCCAATACTCAGCTTAACCTTATTAGATAGTTGGTTCATGACATTATTAATAACTTTAAGGAAAAGATTCATGTACTATTCAAATTTCAAACTTCATGGAAATCTTACCTCGTTAAAACTTTCTAGCTAACCACGCCTGTCTCCTGCTCTTCTTTCTTAACAAGCACCGATTTTCGCAATTTTCCCTTCTCATAGTTTGTATCATTTGGTAACTCTACAATTGCCTCATTATCCAAAGGTAAGACATCAGCCTTGTTGTCATGACTATCTCTATCTTTGTTACTATCTACTTCTTGTTCCATTTTCCCTGCATTTTCCATTAGTTTCTGAAATAGAGGCCCACATTTCGACAACTCCTCGAACGTTCCTTGCTCCTTAATCATACCTTCACTGACGAGAATAATTTTATCCACCTGAGGGAGAAAATGGAGCTGGTTGGTGACAAGAACCCTGGTTTTTCCTTGCAGTCCTTCCTTTAAACAATTCCTGAAAACCTAAAGGACATTGAAAATCAGGTTATATGAACTATGAATTGTGATCAAGATGATTTCAGAAGAATTAAATGGTCAAAATTAACGGTGGAATCAGCAATACCAGTCTACTGTGAACCACCTGCAAAAGCAGTATATCATAAAAAGGACATGTGTTTTAGAGCTTGATAAGAACGATACCTCTTGAGCAATATGAGCATCAAGAGCACTTAAAGGATCATCAAATATATATACATCTGAATTTGAGTATACAGCACTAGCTAAAGAAACTCTTTAACTTTTGTCCACCACTAATATTCACTCCTCTTTCTCCAATCTCTGTAAAATCGCCTCCCTGAAAATATATAAATGAGATAAATCAATCATATAAAAGTTGAGTATTAATTTTTTTTAAATTATAGAGAAGATGAAAGTTTATAAACAATCTTACAGGTAAAAAGTTGAGATCATGCTGCAAAGAGTTGACATCAATGGCCTTCCAATACCGGTTACCATTGAATTTCGATCTAAATAATATATTTGTTATTATTAATTTGAAATTAGATAATTCTATAACCATCTAGAATATATTATTATTATTATTATTATCATTATTATTATTATTATTATTAATTTGAAATTAGATAATTCTATAATCATCTAGAATTTTTATGTAAGTATTTATAAGTATTTTAATTATAGAAAATTGTGGAAAGCTTTTAAAAGTCATTATTAATTAGGAAGTTCCTAGAAGTTGGTATTAATTAGGAAACTCCTAGAATTCGATGTAATACCTCAATTTTTTTGAATAATTAAAAATTATTTGAATAATAATAATAATATATCTAATAAATATTTTGCAGTTGTTATTATAAATCTAACAAATTTAATATTTTACCATTCAAATTTAAATATATACCAAATTTAAAACAAAAATAAAAGAACACAATTCTAATTTTTTTAAACAATATTTTTTTTGTCTCTGTAAGCATGTTTCCTTGCATATGTTACTCTTTTATCTTGTTTGTCTTGTTAAGATCCATGTTATAAACTGGTTATTTCACTAATTTGATTTACTTTGTAACTTAATAAAGAGATTACTTGTAACACATAAAAAGCCAGAAAAAAAATTCTTTCCTAAAATCATACTTTGCTTAAAATTGTTACAAATATAAAATCCAAAATTTGATTTACTTTGTAACTTAATAAAGAGATTACTTGTAACACATAGAAAGCCAGAAAAAAAATTCTTTCCTAAAATCATACTTTGCTTAAAATTGTTACAAATATAAAATCCAATTAATTTTTGTTGAGTAACAATACAAAATCCAGAACCCGTTTTTATCTAATGAATGAAAATATTAGTCGTTTCCCTTATAAATTGAGACAAACAAAAATGAAAGAGGAGGAGAATTTTCTAAAAAAAATCTGTAAACGAGAGAAAGGTAGAAGAGAGAGTTGTTTTTAGATAAACAAATCTTACCCATAACAAACTCAGATCTATCAAACCCAGATCTATCAAACTCAGATCCATCAAACCCAGATCCATCAAACCTATATCCATAGTTACCAGGATATTCAGACCCATTTTAACAACATCGACCAAAGAGACGACCGCACACCATCTTCACCTGTATCGGAAAGGCATGTATTTTCTTTTTCTTTTGTTTCAAACTGTATTATTTTGTTAGAAGATATAAACTATAGAAATAAACCAAAAAATGAGTTTTTGTTCATACTGGTTTGACTAAAATTTTGTGTGTTTGAAATGGGTGTGAGGTATTTTGCTTGGTTTGGCTAAAATTTTGTGTTTGAAATGGGTGTGAGTATTTCGCTTGAGAAGATTGTTTTATGTTTGGAAATTTAAGATCTGTTTCCCCTGGTTTGGTTAGACATAGGTAGTGCATTAATTTTATTAATTTATTATTTGTTATGTTTAATATAATTGATTATGTTTATTATTAAAAATTATGAACACAATTAACTAGTAATAAATATCCTTTATTTTATATTATAACAATTTTTCATTTATTTATAAAATATGTTAAAAGAGGATTACACGAGTTGAACAATTCGATCGTATACGAGTTGTACAAAATATGTTAAAAGAGGATTACAAGAGTTGTACACGAGTTGTACAATTCAATCGTCTTAAAATTCATATTTTAAAATAATTATTCAAATCAAGCAAGTTTTCGTTATGTTCGTCAAAATTAACTTTTTTTTAAATAATAAAATGCAATTTATTTAAAAGCAATAACACATCCACATTTTCTACCAAGAACTACGTAGCTTTAATTTCTCCATTGCACCGGGAGATACGTAGGAGCAAGATCACACTCTTGTCAAGTACAATAATAAAAAAAATATTTTTTTTAACACACTTTATCTCAAAAAATTACATTTATAAAAATAATTTATATTCAATTTTAATAATAAAGAAAAATAAATATATTTAAGTTGATATAATTTTGCACAATTAATTATAGGTAACCGTATTTTAACGGATGTCCTAATACCTTTCCTACGCATAATCGACTCTCGAACTCAAAATCTGGTATCAAAGACTATTTTATTTTTTATTTTTAAGGGTTTCCCAATATTTTCCCTAATTTTTGTGGCGACTCCATTGAATTCACATAAAACTCGAAATTTTAGGCCTCAATAGCTGACGACTCCACTAGGGACATTTAGAGAGTCAAGTATACTAAATTAATTGTGCATAACTTTTTTTTTTTTTTACTTTTTCTATATTTGTTTGTTTTTCATTTTCATTTTCTTTATGTGTTTATTATTTCTTAATAAGTATTAGCTGACATTATAATTTTCTTTTAAGCTAGTAGATCAATTTTATCTTATTTTATTTATCTATTTATTTGGCATATGTATTATGGATTTATTGAATTATGCTTATTCAACGCCTACACTTTTATTCAGACACACACTTATGAGTGGAACCTTATACCCGGGTTTGAACAAAACTTAAGTTTAGATTTGAGACTGTGTAGTGGTAGCCTTCTTGATGTACATCATGTTTGGTTAACATGAAGATCTCACCTAGAGTTTGATCCTGTTAAGGTTATTGTCACTCCAAATAGTTTACCTATTGTTGCTGACAATATTCCAAAATAGGATTATTGGCTCTAAGAACCAAGTTTAGAACCATAAAGCCTCCCTTGTGAGAATTTCACTACATAAGCCAATAGACCATTTCATTGTAAGAATATCCATAAAAACCAAAAAAATTATCTCATATATTCAAGAGTTTATATATATTTATATTAGTTTCATTCATATCTCATGACATTTTTTTTTCTTCTCTTTTTCTAAGGAAAAATAAAACATAATAGAATTTTGCATAAATTTTTAGGATTTTTGGGGAATCATACAAATCTTAGTCACATTTTATTTAAGTGGACAATGGGATCGGAAAAAAGAAAAACCTTACTTTTAAAGTTCAAGCAACCTGATTTGAAAAGTTTAAGAGACATCAACAATCAAATGAAAACTATATAACGTGATAGTTTCTTTCACAAATATGGGAAAATCCTAAATCTCTTTGTAGTAAATGTGCAAACAGGGGCCCTCACGACATTGGCTCAATATTACGATCCTCTCTTATGGTGTTTCACATTTCAAGATTTTCAGTTGGCCCCAACATTAGACGAATTTGAACGAATATTGGGTTACTCCATAGAGAGAGGAAATCCTTATCAATATATTGGGCAACCACCGAAGTTGGATACAATTGCTGAAGTACTTTTATAGATGTTTTGGCTCTCATTATCTATTGTATTGTGTTATTCCCAAACCTTGATAATATTGTGTTGTGTTCCACTGTTGTATACTTGGTTTGTGTCTCACATGTTCAAGAAAGGGTATCATGTTGGGGTTAAGAGTAATCGCGAATGGGCTCAGAGTATAGCTAGCCTTACTGGGGATACAATTTCATGGTACTATAGAGAACAGGGGGTGGAAGAGGTAATATGTCGATGCGGAGATTTTCCAAATGTACCTTTCATGGGAACAAAAGGATGTGTTAATTACAATCCAATGGTAGCTCTGAGACAACTTGGCTACCCCATGTTGGACAAACCAGATGATAAGTCATTGGAAGCTTTTGTTTTGCACAATATGTGGATAGTAGACCAACCAATGTTGAGAAGGATAAGTCGAGCCTGAGAATTGATCATTAGAAAAGGAAAAGTACTCGGATGTAGAAGTTGCAACACAAAAGAACCTTATCAACAATGGGTAAAGAAGAGAGTCCAAGAAATTAAGTTTCCTTTCCATAGTACACCCTCAAATGATTGGGAAATGCATGAACATGTCTTTGTTACAAAGGAAGAAATAGAAGTGCTCAAAGCATCATTGTTAAAATCTGAAGAGGAGAAAAAAGAGCTAGAAGCAAAGTTAGAAGAAGTCTTCCGAGAGAACGAGAACTTACGATTAGAAAACACATGTAAAAGTCAGTTTATTGAAAGAAGCAACAAGAGGTTGAAAATTGAAAAAGAAAATAAACTTGACATACAAGATTGTTTGAGAGGCACAATTGAAGAGTTAGATGTGCGAAAGCAAGAAAGGAATGCAACTATTGAAGAAGCCTATATGTGGAAGTAGTTGTGGACAAAATCAACAAGCTCTAAGAAGAACATAAAAAGGGAGTTTGAAGATTTAAAGAAACAACTGAAAGAAATGGTAGCTAAATACGAGAGTCAAGTAAGGAATGAGAGGCAATAGAAGGAAGAAATTGAAGAATTACTCTCAAAACACCAAGATACACTAAAAACAGAAATCGAAACTTCTAATGAGTTGAAGAATTACATTGATTATCAAGAAAAGATCTATGATGACTTGAAGGGTGAAACCATATATTGGGAGGAACGTTTCATGGTGTTGCTTGGACAATTGAAGAATCAAGAGATTTATAAAGAGTTGGAAGATAAAGGAAAACATTGGAAAGATTGCTTTTCAAAATTGGCAATGCTAGTTAATCATGCAATCATAAAAATTTCCAAACACTTAAGAGAGATTGATGCAATCATGCACCCACACAATACTCCAATCAAAGTCTACAAGTTTGTTGAATACCATAGTCGATGTAGTTTTTAATTTAAATGCAATGTACTTTTTTCTCATCAATGAAGGATTTGTTGTTTTGTTTACCGATTCCCATATTTCTTCTTCACTAATAATTCGTTTTATTAAAATTTACGTAAAATTTATGATTCTCCAACATCCAAATAAAAAAAGAGATAATAATTGCATTCCATGCATGCTTAATACATACTCATAAAATTTTTATTGTTAAAAAAAAAACAAAAAAAATCAATAAAGCTATTTTCATGACACCCTTATCGGACTCGTACAAACTCAAAGATCATGGAAGAACTTGAGAAAAATCAAGAGGTGATGAGAATGGATGTCAACCAATTGAAGGACAAGGTTGATCAAATCTTAGAAGCTATACAGGCTTTGTCAAGCAAGGGGAATATAGATGAGAATCCTCCGGCTGCAAATGAAGAACACCAAACCACTCCTTCTCACCCACCAGGCTTTACACCGACTACCCAACAACCTTGTACAACAACTATGAAATTTCCTATGTATGGTCTTCCACCCGATTATACTTCACCTTTAGTCGTCAACCCCATGGAAAACAACCCAAACCACTTAACTATTAACCCCCAAAACCCATACCAATCACAAATTTCAACTCCTCTGGGCTATTTGCCACCTCAAAAACTCTACACTCGGAAAATATTCCATATATTGCACCCCAAGTACCCCATTTCGATGCTAATGGGAATTGACATCAACCTCACATTGGGGATGATACACAATCAAGGGGAAAATTACATGCCTTGGAAGAGCGAATAAAAGCTGTTGAGGGGGTATAATGTTTATGGCCTTGAAGCTTTCGATATGTGTTTGGTTCCTGATGTGACTATCCCTCCCAAATTCAAGGTTCCTGACTTTGAAAAATACAAGGGCAACACATGTCCTAAAAATCATCTAACTATGTATTGCAGAAAAATGGCATCTCATGCTCATAACGATAAACTTCTAATTCACTTTTTCCAAGACAATTTGAGTGAGACATCGTTAAGTTGGTATATGCATCTAGAGCGAAATCAAATCCGTCCATGGAAAGACCTAGATGATGCCTTTTTGAAGCAATATAGGTACAACATTGACATGGCCCCTGATAGGATGCAATTGCAAAATTTATTGAAAAAGGACAACGAAGCATTCAAAGAATACGCACAACGGTGGAGGGAAATGGCATCACAAGTAGAACCTCCATTATCTGAAAGAGAAATGGTTGGTATGTTCATGGATACTCTCTAGTCTCCTTTTTATGACAAGATGATTGGGAGTATATCATCAAACTTTTCTGACCTTGTCATGATATAAGAAAGGATAGAAAGTGGGATGAGGAGTGGCAAGATCATATGTGCAGCAACTAACGTGAAACGACCCCATACGACATTCACAAAAAAAGAGAGAGAGGGATGCCAACGCTGTAATGGTAAACCCCAAAGTCTCCTATTTTCCACCTATCAATTCTTATCGACCCCCAAATTTCCAGCTCCCGATACCACAAACTCCTTACGTCCCTTATCCATATGTGGCCGCAACCACATAATTTTCATACCTTTAATATCACCCTTAAAGACCACCTTTTATCAACCACCACCTACCACATTTCCCCAAAAAATCAATGGAACCAAAACCCAATCTCGAATCACTACAGACCACCTGTCAATTGAGAAAAAAGGATAACCCGTTTTGATCAAATTCTCGTCACGTATAGCCAATTGTTGCCCAATTTACTTCAAAATTCAATGGTAGTCATAAGACCAATGAAACCTATTGAACCACCATTTCCAAAATGGTATAATCCAAATGCAACATGTGAATATCATGCAGGAGCCTTTGGGCATTCCGTTGAAGATTGTCAAGCCCTAAAATCTATAGTGTAAGAATTGATTAATGCAAAATGGCTTACCTTCAAGGAGGATGGTCCCAACATAAGGAGTAATCCTTTGTCGGGCCACGGGGATGCCTCTGTCAATGTCATTGAAGATGGGATAGACAAATATGCAACAGATCGTCATGTGTTCACCATGATGTCGTGTGTGGAAAATAATATATCTTTCCCAAAACCATTGGAAATTCTTTACAAAAAAGAGAATCTTAAGCCAACTCCTAGCAAACCAAATGCAATAATAGTCCAAGCACCAATCCTTTTTCCTTATGGAAATACCAAGGCAGTACCGTGAAAATACGAAGTCACATCCTACATGGCCAATCATCAACCAAGTGATGGTTGTAAACCTAAAGGAACTAATGTCACTAACATCTCAAGGACTGGTGGAATGACTCGGAATGGTCGAGTATACACTCCTGAAGATATGTATCATTCCATAAGAAGACAATATATTAGTAAAAAGACGGTGTATGAAGAAGAAGCTAATGAATTTTTATCAAGCAAAGTGAATATAAGGTGGTGGATCAACTAAATCAAACCCCTTCCAAGATATTAGTTATCTCCTTGTTATTAAACTCTGAAGCACATATAAGAGCACTTATGAAAGTTTTAAATGAGGCTCATGTTACTCACGATATCACTGTTGACCAGTTTGATGGAGTTGTCAGTAACATCACTGCTAGTAGTTTCCTGAGTTTTAGTGATAATGAATTACCAGCTGAAGGTTCAGAGCATAATAAAGCATTACACATCTCTATGTGGTGTCACGATCATATTCTTGCATGAGTGCTATTAGATAATTGTTCATCGTTAAATGTCATGCTTAAATCAACATTATCAAAACTATTTGTTGAGGGAGCCTGTTTAAAGCCTAGTGCTTTGGTGGTGAAAGCATTTGATGGATCTAGAAGATAAGTTGTTGGTGAGATTGACCTGGCGATTCAAATCGGACCCCATAGCTTTGGGATAACCTTCCAAGTGATGGATATTAAACCGGCGTATAGTTGTCTTTTAGGGAGACCGTGGACTCATGCTGTTGGAGTAGTGATGTCCACCCTCCATCAAAAGCTAAAGTTTATAGTGAACAATAAGCTGGTAATAATATATGGGGAAGAAGATATGATAGTAAATCATTTATCTTCTATATGCTACATTGAAAACACTGAGGAAGCCATATAGACTTCCTTTCTATTGTTAGAAATTGCCAATGTTGTCTTCTTGGGTGAAGAATATCGTTTAAAAGAACCAAAACTATCTACCACATCATTGAAGTATACCAAATCTATGTTGGAAGGAAGAGTTTTTGTTAATTTGGGGAAGTTGATAGAAATACCAAAAAAGAAAAATAGGTACGGGTTGGGATATGTACCTACTCAAGCTGATAAAGAAAAGGATGCGAAGGGAAAAAGAGAAAATTGGATACCAAATTCATAGAAGATAACTATTTGTGACATTCGCCAAACTTTTCAAAGCGCCAGAATAATATATGCTCATAAAGTGGCTGTTACGGAAGAGGATCATGTTGATGATGATACCCTCAAGCTAGTGTACCCTTGTCCTCCAAACACCAATCTCAAGAATTGGAAAATCATCGAGTTTCCCGTGTTTGTTAATTAATGTTCTAAGTAATTATGTATTTTTAACTCCTTTTGCTATGCCCAAGGCTATAAGGATAATTAACTAGGGCATATGTATTTCAATTCCGTACTTATTATCAATAAATGCAGTTTTGAATTCTCCTACTCGTTTTGTCTTTCTTTTTTCTTTTCCTTTTTTTTCTTCTTAATTTAAGCAATGTTGAGTCAAAAATGAATATGTTGAAAATCGCAGCGCTAGAACCCTTTCTTGTAATTTTGAACGTCTAATTAATCACGCTGATGAGGATTGTGAAGATGACTGTGAGCCTCCCCCAGAACTAGAAAAGTTAATTGAATAGGAAGCTAAGATAATCCAACTGTATCAAGAACCTGTTGAGGAGATCAACTTAGGGAATGAACATGATAAGAAATAAGTTAAAATTGGTATGTCTATGAAAGAAAGTGAACGAGAAAAGCTGGTTAAACTTTTATTTGATTATGTGGATGTCTTTGAATGGTCATATAAGGATATGCCTCAGCTAGATACTAACATAGTTGAACACAAGCGACCACTCAAGCTTGAATACTCTCCAATTAAACAAAAGTTGAGAAGGATGAGACCTGATATGTCACTTAAAATTAGAGAAGAGGTCAAGAAGCAATTTGATGTTGGTTTCTTAGCAGTAGCAAAATATCCTCAATGGCTGGATAATATTGTACCTGTTCCAAAGAATAATGGAAAGGTTCGAATGTGTGTTGACTATCGGAATTTAAATAAAGATAGTCCTCAAGACGATTTTCCTCTGCCTCATGATGATGTCCTAGTGGATAGCACTGCTCAATATTCTCTTTTCTCCTACATGGATGGTTTCTCAGGGTACAATCAAATCAAGATGGCTCCCGAAGATATAGAGAAAATTACATTCATCACACACTAGGGGACTTTCTACTATAAAGTGATGCCATTTGAATTAAAGAATTTCGGGGCAACCTATCAAAAAGCAATGGTAACTTAGTTTCATGACATGAAGCATAAGGAAATAGAGGTTTACGTGGATGATATGATTGCAAAATCTCGGATCGAAGAAGATCATGTTGTTAACCTTCAAAAGTTATTTGAGTGACTAAGGAAGTTCAGACTCCATTTAAACCCTACTAAATGCGCCTTTGGTGTAAGATTAGACAAGTTACTTGGGTTTATCGTTAGTCAAAAAGCGATAGAAGTGGACCCAGATAAAGTAAGAGTAATACAAGAAATGTCGGCTCCACGCACGAAAAAAGAAGTTCGTGGCTTTTTGGGTAGATTGAATTACATTGCGAGGCTTATATTGCATCTCACCGCTACATGTGAGCTGATTTTTATATTGTAGCGCAAAGACCAAAAGGTTGAATGGAATGAGAATTGTCAAAAATCTTTCAAAAAGATTAAGCAATACTTATCAAAACCTCATGTCTGAGTACCTCCAGTTCCTCGGAAACCGCTTATTATGTACTTAACAGTACTTGATGAGTCTATCAGCTGTGTATTGGGACAACATGAAGAATCTGGTAGGAAATCACATGTTATTTATTATTTGAGCAAAAATTTCACCAGTTGTGAAACAAGGTATTCATTGCTTGAACGAACATGTTACGCATTGGCATGGGTTGCTCATCGGTTGAGGCAATACATGTTATGTCATACAACTTGGTTGGTGTCTAAAATAGACCCAATTAAGTACATCTTTGAGAAACCTGCTCTTACTGGAAGGATTGTCCGTTGGCAGATGTTGTTATTAGAATACGATTTGGTATATGTTACACAAAAATCTATCAAAGGAAGCGCACTAGCATAGTATTTGGCCCAACAACCGGTAGAAGATTATCAATCAATGTAGTGTGAATTCCCCGATGAAGGCATAATGACTTTATTTGAAGATACCGAATCATCTGATAAAGAAAAATGGATGTTGGTGTTTGATGGTGCCTCTAATGTGTTAGGGCAAGAAATTGGAGCCATTTTGATTTCCCCAGAGAACGAGTTCACTCCATTTATGGCTAGGTTGTGTTTTGATTGTACAAATAATATTGCAAAATATGAGGCATGTGATATGGGCATTAAAGCAGCAATCGAATCAAATGTAAAATTTCTTGAGGTATATGGAGACTCATTGTTGGTCATCCATCATATGAAAGGAGAGTGGGAAACACGAGATTCCAAATTGATTCTGTATCACACCCATATCAAAGAATTGACAGAACACTTTGAGAAGATTACTTTTCACCATATCTATCGAGAAGAAAACCAGTTAGCCGATGTCTTGGCCACTTTGTCGTCAATGTTCAAAATAACCACTAATCAAGACGTGCCAGTCATAAAAATTCAACAAAGAGATAAACCTGCATATTGCTTATCAATAGAAGAAGAGTTTGATGGCAAGTCGTGGTTTTGTGACATCAAATCATCTGTTAAGAATAAGGAATATCCATTGGGTATTTCAGACAACGACAAAAGGGTTTTAAGGAGGTTGTCAATGAACTTCTTCTTAAATGGGGATGTACTTTATAAGAGAAATCATGATATGGTTTTCTTCATATGTGTGGATAAAGCAGAAGCATAGAAAATCATCCAAGAGGTTCACGAAGGTTCTTTCGGAACTCATGGAAATGGGCACGCAATGGCAAGAAAAATCTTAAGGGTTGGCTACTATTGGTTGACCATGGAATCTGATTGCTTTAGTCACGTAAAGAAATGTCATAAATGTCAAATCTATGCTGATAAAGTACATGTACCACCCATCTCTTTGAATGTTTTAACATCACCATGGTCATTTTCAATGTGGGGAATGGATGTTATTGGACTCATCGAGCCTAAGGCTTCAAATGCACACCTATTTATCCTAGTAGCTATTGATTATTTCACAAAATGGGTTGAAGTTGCTTCTTATGCCAACATGACGAGAAGTGTGGTTGTTAGATTCATCAAAATAGAATTGATTTGTCGATATGGCTTACCAAATAAGATAATCACTAACAATGCGACTAATCTAAATAACAAAATGATGAAAAAGTCATGCAATAGTTTCAAAATTCAGCACCATAATTCTTCTCCATATCGTTTGAAAATGAATGGGGTTGTAGAAGCAGCAAATAAGAATATCAAGAAGATCATATAGAAGATGGTGGAGACATATAAGGATTGGCATGAAATGCTTCCCTTTGCATTACATGGCTATAGAATCTCTATTCGTACCTCAACAGGGGCAACTCCTTTCTCGTTGGTGTATGGAATGGAAGCGGTACTTCCCATCGAAGTTGAAATTCTCTCGATCAGAGTCTTGATGGAAACAAAACTAGAGGAGGCAGAGTGGGTTCCATCATGATATGACCAATTGAATCTCATAGAAGAAAAAAGAATGATAGCTTTGTGTCATGGTCAACTATATCAGAAAAGACTCAAAAAAGCCTATAAGAAAAAAGTTCGTCCTCGAGAGTTTCGAGAAGGAGACTTAGTGTTAAAGAAAATATTGCCCATAAAACAGTATTCTCGAGGAAAGTGGACTCTGAACTACGAAGGACCATATGTTGTGAAAAAAGCTTTCTCTAGGGGAGCTCTAATACTCGCAGAAATGGATGGGGAGGAGCTTCCACTTTCAGTAAACTCAGATGCAGTCAAGAAATATTATGCATAAAAAAAAAAAGAAAAAAAAACCAAAAAAAAAAAGAAAAAAAAAAGAAACAAAAAATAGAAAATTGGGCTCGCTAGGTTGAAAACCTGAAAAGGCGACCTAGGAAAAAATTAGAACATCCCGATGGATTGAAAACTTGGAAGAGCGGTCCATGCAAAAGTTAGGGATAACAAATAGATAAGTGTTTTAAGGTCGGGCAGTTATTATTCTTAGAAGTTCTAAATTACAAAAATGACTAGCGTTTGTTATCTCTCCAACTAAAGCTAAACACACTCACCATATTGTAATCCATGTCTCATTTGTTTTGTTTTCAATGTAACGAATGTACATTTTTTGATATTCGATGTTGTAAGTTACACTCTTTCTAAACTAATTCAATTTCATGGTTGATTGTTCTAGCATTTTGAAATGTTGTTTTATGATAATAATTGTTAGAATTTGAAATACGTGAAAAAAAAATATTCTAAATATTTTGACATTTGAAAAACAAATACACGGGAACTCGCTAGATTCTCAACTTGTGTAGCTGTATATAAGAAAAATGTAGAATAATAATTTTAAACAATAAATTTTTTTTACCTCGAAAAATGGGGTCCCACGAGACATACTAGAGTCTTGATGAAAAAAAATAGTTTTTATTCATCCATTGAACCTTGTAGATGTATAAAGTCGCATAAGAATCGGGGGAACTAAAAAATAATAAAATAAAATAAAATATAAACAAGAATTTGATCTCATCGCATGTGTTAAAACAATAATTGGGATCTGCAACATAAATTAACCAACAAAATAGAAAACAAACAATTGCAGAGAACAATTGAAAACGGAGAATGTTCTGCAAAACAGAAACCCAGAAAACGGAGACTGATTACCGTTCTCCATTTTCTGCAGTTTTGTATAAAACAGTTTTTCTTTTTGCAGTTTTCTAAAACCAGTTTTCTCTATCAATGCAAACGAAAATAAAGAAGGATAAGGGAAGAATAACACCAAGAATTTATGTGTTCGTTCTCAATTGATGAGATCTACGTCACAGGCAAGCAAGCAAGATTAATCCACTATGAATGATTGAATGTTACAAGATTAAAGCCTTCTCAAGATTGATCCCCTAGTATCTATCATTGTTTATGAACCAGCAATACTAGCCTTTCTCTCAATCTTTCTTTTCTCCCTTTAATCTTCTCTCTCTGATTTTCTATGAATCATGAATTGCGTATGCCTCACTTAATTTTTCCACTCTTGCTATTACAACAACACACACATTGCTATTACCACTACAACTCCACTATTATTACCTCTGCTACTGTGTTTTTCACTTACTGCTGCAACTATATTAAAGCTTTATTTATAGTACACAAGAGCTAACTAACTAACCACGTATAATAACTAACTTAGCCAAAGGTAGTTATAACAACCACTAAAGTTTAACCAACTTTAGTTAGATGATTTGAGGCACACATTCACAATTCTCCACCTTGACTGAATATCATAATAACTCCATCATTAATCTTGTTGTCATTGCTTCATCTTTACTCTTTGTCGTAGCCAACTATGTCAAAGCAATGCTTGAACTTAGCTTGTGAAAGTGATTTGGTGAATGCATCAGCTGGGTTGTCCTCAGTTGCTATCTTCTCAACTGAAACCTGCTTTGAATCAATCACATCTCTTATGAAGTGATACTTGACATCAATATGTTTAGATTTATTATGATATACTTGATGCTTGGATAAGTGTATAGCACTTTGACTATTACAATAAATTGAAACACAATTCTGATTTATTCCTAGTTCACCAATAAGTACCTTCATCCATAGTGCTTCTTTAACACCTTTAGTAAGTGCAATGAATTCAGCTTGGGTTGTAGAAAGTGCTACCACCGACTGTGTAATTGCTTTCCAACTTACAGCAGTCCCATATAGAGTGAAAACATAACCAGAAATTGATTTCCTAGTGTCCATGTTTCCAGCATAATCTGAGTCTACATATCCTTTGATTGGTACCTTGTCATGATAAGTCTTTTTGAATTTTAAACCTGTTTCTAGTGAGCCATTTAAGTACCTCATAATCCACTTAAGTGTTGTCCAATGCAGTGCTCCTGGATCTGTCATAAATCTTGTTTGGGGATATTGACCTCAGCTTAGCAGAATATATGAAGAATAAGTCCTATTCTACCAATATGCTAAGCAGTTTACTAAATTCAAATTTTATTAAACAAAAGATTAACCACAGTCCCAAATATCAATCCTAACAGAAGATTAACAATAACCAGTATTGTCTAATAGAGAGTGCAGCATATACAAGAATTGTTCAACAGATTGATCAAGATACAAGCATGCCAAATTAACAATTTACGCAATGTCAATTAATACAGAATTTAACTATTTCATGCATTCAAGATTAATCATATAAGCAATGCAGAAATAAAAGAGATAAGGGTAGGAGATTGTACACAGCAATTTTTATATTGGTGCGGCCGTCTGTTAGACAGCCTACGTCTAGTCCTATGATCAAACCGATCTTAACCTTTCAATAGAATCTTGTAGAGTTGTTTTACAGATGTTCCAGCCTCCCTGCCTATCAATCTTAAATCATTCTCCCTTTTCTATCTTTTTACAACCACTGTATCCCAGAGTTCTTCTCTGAACTATTCCAAGAGCACAACAAAGTTTCTTCTTGATGAGACCCCTCAACACAAAAGATAAGTACCAGTTTCACTACTGGATTTTCCAACGTTCTTGTTTACAGAATTTGTGTTACAGAATATCAAAAAGAATATACAGAATTTTCTCAAGCAGACTTCTTCTTTATTTCTCTTTCTCAAGCAATCTTTTTCAAGTCTCCATAGAACACGAAAGATGGTTGGCTCAAGTCTGAAAAAGTAATATTCAAAGTTTGTTATCAGTTTTATGAGTCATGAGAATTATGAGAATTCTGAGTTATTCATTTGTATGTAATATTCCAGAGAAGAAGTAATTGAAAACTGTTTATATAGTTTCTGAAAAACAACTGATGAATCGATTTACCCAATCGATTCATTAATGTGATAAAATAGGCTCATTCAATTTTCCAAATCGATTTCGCGAATCTTGTTTTTCTTGAATCTTGAAACTACATAAACTAATCGATTTACCTAATCGATTATTTTAATCCATTTCTCAGAACTTTAAAAGCAGTTCATAATGTAATCGATTTGCTTAATCGATTTAAGGTGTTTTGTTCCAACAATGAGATCAAAACAATTGATTTATTCAGTTGATTCATTAATACACATAATCGATTCATTAATGCATATGATCGATTAGGCCATAGGCTAAGTTTCCTCTGTAACCAAAAAAATTGTTCCAAACGATTTTGCCAATCGATTGTACTGGTCTCAGGGACTCAGTTGATTTTGTCCAATCGATTAGCCAAATCGATTTGGCTCATTACAGGGAGTTAGCTTATTTCATACTAATCGATTTATCAATCGATTACGTAATATGTTATGAAAAGAGATGTACCGGTTGGTTCATCCAATCGATTTACCAAATCGATTGATGCCAAACTTGTTGAACAAGAAATTTGTTTCAATGGATTGTGCCAATCGATTGTGTTCTATTACAGACCCTGTTCATTTTGAGACCTTTATTGAAATCGATTTGCCTAATCGATTATTTAAAATCTGGTTTGGCTCTGTAACTAGCACAATCGATTTTGTCAATCGATTTAAACAATTTGCTTAGTTTCTGTGATTGGAATAATCGATTTGCCTAATCGATTAGCATGCAAAACGGATTGCTACTGACTTGCACAATTGATTTTCAGTAAATGTGCCAGTCGATTTGCCTAATTGATTGCTTAATCACAAACTACATGGTTTTCATACAACCCTATTACAAAATCGATTTGTCTAATCGATTTGCTTAGTGAATTTTCCAACTTTGTTGATTCCTTGAGTTGCAAGCAATTGTCTCAAGTATGTAGGGTTAAGTTGTTGTTCCTGAAATTTTGCTTAGTTTAAAATGTTAGATTTATCACATGATGTATGTTTATCAATAATATCAAAAATGGACTTATGTCTAACAATCTCCCCCTTTTTGATTAAGAGAGAAACATGCAATTTTAACTTGAGATATATTTCAAGAAATGACATTTGAATTATAAAAACAGAGAAGCTCCCCCTAGATTTGGGCAGTCATGCTATTCACACTTTGAAATTAGGGTTAAACAGATATGAAATATCATGCATCATCATGCTATGTAGCAGTATCAGATCGTATCATAGTAGTTTGCAACATCACTATGTAGCAGTATTAGAGCATTTTGTTTATCAATATCAAAGCAACTAATATTAGAACAAATTGATCAATTGTAGCGGTACCAGAGCAAAGCAAAAGTAGTATCAGAGCAAAAATTGATCAAAGCATAAGCAGTATCAGAGCGAAGTTATCAATATCCGAACAACTAATATTAGAGAAAATTTATCAGTATCAGAGCAACAAAATTAACAGAATTATTAGTTTTGTAGCAGCAATGGAAGCAGTAAACAATTTAAGTGCAGAATACTATCAAAACTATGTAACAAAATGTAACAAGTTATAAATTTTCTCCCCCATTGTCAGTTAATCCAAAAAGGAGTAAATGAGAGAACATGAAAGGAGAAATCATCAACAGTAAATTTCTCCCCCTATGTTAGTAACAAAAAGAACACTGGTGATGATGGCTTCTGAGTAAACAAAAAAAATTAACGCAGATTTTGGCACATTATTGAAAACAGCAAGATAGATCAATCAATTTAAACATAAACCTGTTTGTCATATATTTCAATTGTATATTGCATAGCATCTCAAAACAACAAAGAACCTAAAAACCTAAACATCTAGATTGGGTTGTTCCTCACTATTTGCTAAGGTTGAGGGAGAGACCGTTGTATTACCCTCAGCAGGTGTCTCCTCAACATGAGGTTCAGCACTATCTAATGTCACAGGATGGGGTTCTTCAACTGCTTGTCGGCCAATCTCAACAACATCGCTAAAAGACAGTTTAATGCCTAGATGTTCCTGGATTGCTGCGACATCTTGCGCAACAGAGTGCAGATCAGCTTGAAGCTTTCCAAGAGCAGCTTGACACTTTGAAGTGCTTCATAATCTTCGTAATTAGTTGTGGGTATGGAAGCACTAGCTTACCCTGTGCAGCTTCCAGCATGTGCCTCAGGACAATCCATGCCCAGCTCATCTTGAGCTCCTTGCACAGTCCCCACAGCAAAGTAATGTCCATCCTTTGGACAACTGCATGATTACCGGATCGTGGAACAAGCATCCGGGTGAGAGCATACATCAGCATTCTTTGCTGAACCTTCATTTGGCCGATTGGCAGTGAAACCGTTTCAACAAAGCCATCGACCATCAGGTCCTGAACTGCTGTGTGTCTCTCTAGTGAGGATTCCCAGCCTTCATCAGCAGTATCAGCTTCCGAGCTTCCGTCGATCGAATTTCCATGATATGGCAGTCCCGTTAACTTCGAGAACTCATCATAAGTCATGGAAATCTTTTTTCCTTTAACCACCACTTTGAATCCGGTGTCGTTTATTTTGAAGGTTGAGTAGAATGCGCGAATCAGATTGGGATAAGTGTCTAGAGAGCAAGATAAAAAATCTTCTAAGCCATGAAACCGTAGATGGTTTTGAAACGTGAAACCATTTTGGTCGAAGTAAGGAAAATCCAAGGTACGGGCCTCATGTATTTTCCTTTTAACGAAGGCAGGAGGCAGCTGAAACTCCTCAACTTGTTTATCCTTTGTAGTTGGTGCCTTCTTTTGTGGAGTAGTGGAAACACTCTTCTTCTTCTTTTGAGTGATTTCTTTCATAGCATCAGCCAGCAACTTCTCAGTAGGTGGCTCCTTTCTTCTCTTCGATTTTCCTTGATCGGTGGCAATGCCTTTGCCTTTGTCTTTCACTAAGATTTTATGTGTAGGCACAAAAACTCTTTTGGACATAGTTGGAGGTGGTGAAGGGGTTCTCCCACTAGATGAAGAAGATTGTGACGGAGTGTTAGGTGATGTACGTTTAACTCTAGCCATTTCAAATAGTTTAGAAACTGTAAATGTGAAAGAATATCAGAGATAGAGTTCTGGGTAGATTGAAATATGAGAATCAACAAAGGTTTGAGTGAGTATGTAGAGATTTTGGGCGCGAAATCGATTTAGGGTTTGAAGGAAGTGAGTAGAATCGATTGTCAATTGTTCCTTTTATACTTTCAGATGCGTAAATCGATTGGGCCAATCAACTAGGTTACCATTGTTGGGGAAGGCCAATCGATTGAGTCATTCTAAGTCTGTAACGGCTAGTAAAAACAGCTTACAACGGTCATATTGTCAATCGATTCCCCTAATCGATTCTCTTATTTACTAAATCGCTGTCCAACATCGATTGCCATACCAGTTCTTGAACTTCCATATCAGTTCAGAAATATACTTGTCTCAACATCGATTTACCAAATCGATTTATTTAAGTGAAGATTTCAAACAACTTGAATCAATCGATTGCCCTAATCGATTCTCGGGGTAGAGTCTGGAATGTTTCTCAACTTTGATGTATGGGACCAACATAATCGATTCTTTAAACTGTATACCAAGTGGTCAATCGATCATCCAAATCGATTAAAAGGAAATGTTGAAAACATTTGAAGCTTCCTGGGATAAAACATCGATTCACCAAATCGATTATCGTGTTTCTATTAAAAAAAATAGACACTGTATGGCATAAATCGATTTGAGCAATCGATTTTATAAAGCCATTTTTCTGTGTATCCACAGGAAAATCGATGTGTCAAATCGATTTGACACTGATATCAGATCTCACAAGGATCTATGATACCTAGTTTCATCCTAATATGAAGGAAGCTTTCCTTTAGCAAGGCTTTGGTAAATATGTCTGCCAACTGATCAGATGTAGAGACATGTTCAAGCCTTATATTTCCACTTTGAAATTGATCCCTAATGAAGTGATGCCTAATCTCAATGTGCTTGGTTCTAGAGTGCATCACTGGGTTCTTAGTGATGCTAATTGCACTGTGTTATCACACATGATAGGCACAGTTCCTAAATCAACACCGAAACCTGACAAGTGTTGTTTTACCCAAAGGATTTGCGCACAGCAGCTTCCAGCTGCAATGTACTCGGCTTCAGCTGTAGAAAGTGTAATGCTAGTTTGTTTCTTGCTAAACCAAGACACAAGGGAGTTTCCTAGTAAGTGACAAGTACCTGAGGTACTTTTCCTATCTAGTTTGCATCCAGCAAAGTCTGAATCAGAGTATCCAACTAGTGTACAAGTAGATCCCTTAGGATGCCAAAAGCCTAGACTTTTGGTTCCTACTAGATATCTGAATATCCTCTTTACTACACTAAGGTGAGACTCTTTTGGATTGGATTGGTATCTTGCACACATGCAAACACTGAACATGATGTCAGGTCTGCTTGCTGTAAGATAGAGCAATGATCCTATCATACCCCTATACCTTGTAACATCTACTGGTTTACCTTTCTCATCTCTATCTAAATAGTTTCCTTGACTCATGGGAGTATCAATGGACTTGAAGTTATCAAAACTGAATTTCTTTATCAAATCATTGCAATATTTAGTTTGACTAATGAAAATGCCTTGCTTGCTTTGGTTAATTTAAAATCCCAAGAAATAAGATAGTTTACCCATCATTGACATTTCAAATTTACCTTTCATTAAGTTTTCAAAATCTTTGCACAATTTATTGTTTGTAGATCCAAAGATTATGTCATCAACATAAACTTGGACCAGCAAGATGTCATTTCCATTAGTTTTTATGAACAGTGTCTTGTCAACATTTCCTCTTAAAAAGTTTTGTTGTATGAGGAAATTGCTAAGCTTCTCATACCAAGCTCTAGGAGCTTGTTTCAACCCATAGAGGGCTTTTGTTAGCTTGTAGACATGATTAGGAAAATCTGGATTCTCAAAACCAGGTGTTTGGCTAACAAAAACTTCCTCTTGGATGTCACCATTGAGAAAGGCACTTTTCACATCCATTTGATAAAGCTTAAAGTCCATTATACATGCATAAGCAAGTAGTATTCTAATGGCTTCTAACCTAGCAACAGGGGCATAGGTTTCATCAAAATCTATTCCTTCCTCCTAATTGTAACCCTTGGCCACTAATCTAGCTTTCTTTCTAGTGATGACTCCATTCTCATCTAATTTGTTCCTAAACACCCATCTTGTTCCTATGATGTGCTTATTTTCTGGTTTAGGTACTAGAGTCCATACCTTGTTTCTCTCAAATTGGTTTAACTCCTCTAGCATAGCAAGTATCCACTCACTATCTAGTAAGGCCTCCTTAATGTTCTTGGGTTCAATCTGAGATACAAAGGCTGTAAGGTTACAGAAATGTCTAAGGTTCCTCCTAGTTGCCACTCCTTTAGATATGTCCCCTATGATGTTATCTATGGGATGGTTTCTATTAAACTACCACTCCCTAGGTAACTCCTCTATCCTAATAGGTTCAACATAGTCACTGTTGGTTGGAGGGGCAGTTTCCTTTGGTTCTATTGGTTCAGATTCTACAACTTCATCTAAAGAAGCATCAACCATAGATGGAGTGTTGTTCAAGTTTTCCTTAAAAAGTTCATCAAACTTTACATGAACTAAGTCTTCTATGGTTTTTGTTCTTTTGTTGTAGATTCTATAGGCTTTGCTAGTTTGGGAATAACCTAGAAAGATACCCTCATCTGCCTTGGGATCAAATTTACCTAGGTGTTCCTTGCCATTGTTTAAAACAAAGCACTTACAACCAAAGACTCTAAAGTAAGAAATATTAGGCTTTCTACCCTTGTACAACTCATAGGGAGTTTTCCTAAGAATTGGCCTAATTAGAACCCTGTTGACAACATGTGTGGCAGTGTTAATTGCATCAGCCCATAAATACTTAGGAATATTTGAGTCTTTAAGCATAGTCCTAGCTAATTCCTCTAAAGACCTATTTTTCCTTTCCACTACACCATTTTGATGTGGTGTCCTAGGGGTTGAATACATATGATGAATACCATTCTGTTCACAGTAAGTATCAAAAGAATCATTTTGGAATTCACCTCCATGATCGCTTTTGATGGACATAATTTTCTGACTAGTTTCATTTTGTACCAAGTTTGCAAACTTTTTGAAAACAGAAAAAGCGTCACTTTTATGAGTCATAATGAAAGTCCAGGTGAATCTAGAATAGTCATCAATTAACACGAAGCCATACTGATTACCTCCAAAACTTCTCACTTGCGATGGACCAAAAAGGTCCATGTGAATCAGCTGCAAAACCCTATTGGTTTTGACCATGTCTATTGGGGGAAAAGAAGATTTGACAAGTTTACTTCTCTCACAAGAATCGCACAACCTGTCCTTAGAAAACTTTCTATTGGGAAGACCTATCACTAACTGTTTGCTAACAAGTTTATTCAAATGATCTATATGAATATGCGCAACACGTTTATGCCATAGCCAGTTCTCATCAGCATTTGATAATAGACAACACACAATATTAGCAGGCACAACATTTAAATCTAGCATGTAAATATTGTTAACTCTATCACCAACCAGTTTGATACCTTTATCATCCTTACTCTCAATTATGCAAGAAAGTGGTGAAAAGCTTACTTGAAAACCATTGTCACAAAGCTAACTTATACTCAGAAGGTTATGTTTCAGCCCTTCCACGTATAAGACGTTTTTGATGATTGCAGTTGATTCGCTGCCTATGTCACCAATTCCACAGATCTTACCCTTATTATTGTCACCGTATTTGACAAATCCTGCATCTTTTAGGCTTAGGGACAGGAACATTGTATTGTCCCCTGTCATATGCTTTGAGCACCCACTATCAAGGTACCATTGGTGCCTTGTGGATCTCAAGCATACCTGCAACAAAATCAGAATTTCGTTTTAGGTACCCAATATAAATTGGGTCCTGGGGGGTCAGTTTCAAAATTTGGTGTCTTGACCTTCCAAATCTGTTTACATCCTCTATTGGCAAGTTTTTTAAATTTGCAATTGTACATAAAATGTCCTTTTCTACAACAGAAATGACATGTGACAACAGAGGACGCATACTGTTATAGTTTAACAAAGACACTATGCATATGACTAGATCTACCATTCTTCTGGTTATGTTTAACATTTCTATATCCAATACCATGTTTATTGTGATTCTGTTTGACATGCATATTTGGTTTATAGCCTAGTCTAGATTTCTCATTGAAATTCCTTTGATTACCAAGACGCATGTCTAACTGGTTTTTACTATTGTTAAACTTCTCTAGATCACTATGCAATGCATGAGTTTCCTTTTTCAGATTTTCATTTATATCCTTAAGGGACTCATGCTCAAGTTTAATCTCATCATACAACATGCATTTCTCTTCTAATAATTTTCTAGTACTAATCAACTGTTTAATAGTACTAACATACTCATCATGTAATTCACTAAATGCATTTTGTAACTCATCATATAAAGGATTAGATGAACTTACCTCACTTTCCGAATCTGAATCTGTTTTAGCCATAAGACATAAATTTTCCTGTTCTTCTTCGGAAGATGAAGAGGATTCGTTGTCATTATCGTTCCATGCAACATAAGCTTTTCTGGATTTAGGAGCTGATTCCTTGCCTTTGTTCTTTGCAGTTCTATTTTTGTTTTGCAGCTTGTAACACCCAGAATTTATGTGACCTGTTTTTCCACACTCATAACAGGTTATGGTCTTGGTGTCATTTGTCTTAGAACTTACTGGTTTTCTGAACTTGTTGTCTTTCTTTTTCAGAAACTTTTTGAACTTCTTGATAAGTAATCCAATCTCTGGTTCTTCATCAGTTTCACTACTTGACTCATCCAAGCAGCTTTCTTGTTCAGCTTTTGATTGGTGTGCTTGGACTTTCAAAGACAACCCTTTTCTTTTCGTGTCATTCTGCTCAGATTCATTCAGCCTATGCAGTTCCATTTCGTGCTCCCTTAATTTTCCAAAAAGAGTAGCAATCCCCATACTTCCAAGATCCTTTGACTCTGCAATGGCAGTAATCTTTGGCTGCCATTCTCTTGTTAAGCATCTCATGACTTTGTTGATATGTTGTTCATTGTCAACCACTCTGCCAAGTGCATTCAGGTTGTTGACTATGTGCGTGAATCTGGTTTGCATATCATTGACTGATTCATCTTTCTTCATGCTGAATAATTTGTATTCATGCATCAATGTATTTATACGGGCTCTTTTCACATCACTAGTACCTTCATGTGTTTGCTGCAATGTGTCCCACATTTCTTTTGCAGATTTACAGTTTGAAACCCTGAAAAATTCGTCAAGCAATAATGCAGAAGTAATAATATTCTAAGCCTTACCATTGTAACCTACCTTTTTCTTATCATCCTCAGACCAGTCAGATCTGGGTTTTGGGATGAAAGAATTATCAGTTCCTGCAAATTTTGGCACATAAGGTCCTTCTAAAACAGCATCTAATATATCTATGCTAGCTGCTTCTAGGAAGATGAGCATCCTCTCCTTCCAGTACATATAGGCGGCCCCATTGAAAGCTAGGGGCCTAGCTAATGAAGCACCCTCACTAAGGAATTCTAAGGTCATGGTCTTTTTATGAGAATTACTCTAACAAAAAGTAGGCTCTTGATGCCAATTGTTGGGGGATATTGACCTCAATTTAGCAGAATATATGAAGAATAAGTCCTATTCTACCAATATGCTAAGCAGTTTACAAAATTCAAATTTTATTAAACAAAAGATTAACCACAGTCCCAAATATCAATCCTAATAGAAGATTAACAATAACCAGTATTGTCTAATAGAGAGTGCAGCATATACAAGAATTGTTCAAAAGATTGATCAAGATACAAGCATGCCAAATTAACAATTTACGCAATGTCAATTAATACAGAATTTAACTATTTCATGCAATCAAGATTAATCATATATGCAATGCAAAAATAAAAGAGATAAGGGTAGGAGATTGTACACGACAATCTTTATACTGGTTCGGCCGTGTGTTGGACAGCCTACGTCCAGTCCTAAGATCAAACCGATCTTAGCCTTTCAATAGAATCTTGTAGAGTCGTTTTACAGAAGTTCCAGCCTCCCTACCTATCAATCTTAAAACACTCTCCTTATTCTATCTTTTCACAACCATTGTATCAAAGAGTTCTTCTCTGAACTCTTCCAAGATCACATCAAAGTTTCTTCTTAATGAGACCCCTCAACACAGAAGATAACTACCAGTTTCACTACTGGATTTTTCAACGTTCTTGTTTACAGAATTTGTGTTACAGAATATCAAAAAGAATATACAGAATTTTCTCAAGCGGACTTCTTCTTTATTTCTCTTTCTCAAGCAATCTTTTTCAAGTCTCTATAGATCACGAAAGATGGTTGGTTCAAGTCTGAAAAATTAATATTCAAAGTTTGTTATCAGTTCTATGAGTCATGAGAATTATGAGAATTCTAAGTTATTCAGTTGTATGAAATATTGTTGAGAAGAAGTAATTGAAAACTGTTTATATAGTTTCTGAAAAACAACTGATGAATTGATTTACCCAATCGATTCATTAATGTGATAAAACAGGCTCAATTGATTTTCCAAATCGATTTCGCGAAACTTGTTTTTCTTGAATTTTCAAACTACATAAACTAATCGATTTACCTAATCGATTATTTTAATCCATTTTTCAGAACTTTAAAAGCAGTTCATAATGGAATCGATTTGCTTAATCGATTTAAGGTGTTTTGTTCCAACAACGAGATTCAAACAATCGATTTATTTTGTCGATTCATTAAAACACATTATCGATTCATTAATGCATATGATCGATTAGGCCATAGGCTATGTTTCCTCTATAACCAAAAAAATTGTTCCAATTGATTTTGCCAATCGATTGTACTGGTCTCAAGGACTCAGTTGATTTTGTCCAATCGATTAGCCAAATCGATTTGGCTCATTACAGGGAGTTAGCTTATTTCATACTAATCGATTTGTCAATCGATTACGTAATATGTTCTGAAAAGAGATGTACCAGTTGGTTCATCCAATCGATTTACCAAATCGATTGATGCCAAACTTGTTTAACAAGAAATTTGTTTCAATGGATTGTGCCAATCGATTGTGTTCTATTACAGACCCTGTTCATTTTGAGACCTTTATTGAAATCAATTTGCCTTATCGATTATTTAAAATCCAGTTTGGCTCTGTAACTAGCACAATCGATTTTGTCAATCGATTTAAACAATTTGCTTAGTTTCTGTGATTGGAACAATCAATTTGCCTAATCGATTAGCATGCAAAACGGCTTGCTACTGACTTGCACAATTGATTTTCAGTAAATGTGCCAGTCGATTTGCCTAATCGATTGCTTAATCACAGACTACATGTTTTTCATACAACCCTATTACAAAATCGATTTGTCTAATCGATTTGCTTAGTGAATTTTCCAACTTTGTTGATTCCTAGAGTTGCAAGCAATTGTCTCAAGTATGTAGGGTTGAGTGGTTGTTCCTGAAATTTTGCTCAGATTAAAATGTTAGATTTATAACATGATGTATGTTTGTCAATAATATAAAAAATGGACTTATGTCTAAAAAATCTGCTAACAACATTCACAGCGTACGCCAAATCTGGCCTACTACATATCATTCCATACATTATGCTACCAACTCCACTAGCATAAGGAATGGTACTCATTCTTTGTCTTTCCTCATCAGTCTTAGGTGAATCTTGCATAGACAATTTGTAATTTTGTCCCAGAGGAGTAGTAACTTGTTCTGCCTCATGCATTCTATATTTAGTGACAACTTTCTTTTAAGTAGGCAGCTTGAGAAAGAAATAGTTCCCCTTTATTCTATTTCTTTTTATATCCATTCCTAAGATCCTTTTGGCTTCTCCAAGTTGTTTCATCTTAAACTCAATTTTAAGATCAGCTTTGAGCCTTTTAATCTGGTCTTTACTTGAGCTTGCAAGAAGAATATCATCCACATAGAGTAATAGGTAAATTGGAGAACATTCTTGACTTTTCTAGAAAACTGGAGAATGTTCTTGAGCTGAAGACCGTTCTTGAAACTACATCTTTAGAAACCATTTCTAATCATGAAATCATCAAATTTCCTGTACCATTGTCTAAGACTATGCTTCAAGCCATACAATGATATTTTAAGAAGGCAAACCTTGTTTCTGCCTTTAACAAATCCTTCAGGTTGCTGCATATAAATGGTTTCTTCCAGATCACAATGTAGAAATGCTGTTTTGACATCCAACTGGTCTAAATCCAAGTCTTGTTGAGCTACAATTGAATGTAGAATTCTGATTGAACAATGTTTTACAACTGGTGCAAATACTTCATTGAAATCAATTCCTTCAAGCTGAGAAAACCCCTGTGCAACTAATCTTGCTTTGAACCTTATCTTCTCTTTACCTTGAATGTCTTCCTTTCTCTTGAACACCCATTATGATCCAATTACCCTTTGACTCTTAGGAATGTCTACCAATATCCAGGTTTGATTCCTTTATAATGATTGCATTTCCTCATTCATAGCTGTCATCCAAGCTTCCTTTTCTTCACTATTAATGGCTTCCCTGTAGTTGCTTGGTTCATCTCTTTGAAGATCTTCAACAACACTTAAAGCATAACAAATTAAATCTGCTTCACCATATCTAGTTGGAGGCTTGATAACCCTTCTTTCTGTATCCCTTACCAAGTTGTAATTGACCAAATCTATTTCTGTTGCAGCATTGTCATCAAGTGATGTATTAATTATGTCTTCATGATTAATCTCTTGATCTTCAGGTGACTCCAGCTCAATCTGAACACTTTCATCATTGTTGTTTTAAGCACTGTTAAATGGAGAATGTTCTGCGTTTCTGCAGTTCTGAAATGAAGAATGTTCTGCTTTTCTGCAATGTTCTTCATTTCTACAGTTCTGGAACAGAGCATCTTCTGCGTTTCTGCAATGTTCATTTTTGCAGTTCTGAAATGGAGAATGTTTTGCGTTTCTGCAGAATTGAAATGGAGACTGTTCTTTGTCAATCATGGGCATTCTTGTTTCATCAAATACTACATCTCTTGATATGATACATTTGGGCAAACCTTGGTCAATTCTCCACAACTTGTAACCTTTTACTCCTTTAGGATATCCAATGAAAACACATTTGATTGCTCTAGGATCCAACTTATCTTGCCATGTGTGAGCAAATGCTAAAGAACCAAATACTTCCAGATTTGAGTAATCAGCTGGTTTGCCATTCCACATCTCAATTGGTGTCTTAAATCCAATAGCTGATGAAGGACATCTATTTATCAAATACACTATTGTAACTGCAGCTTCTCCCCAGAACGTTTTAGGCAGCCCTGCACTCAGAATCATACATCTAACCCTTTCCAAGATTGTTCTATTCATCCTTTCAGCAATGCCATTTTGTTGAGGGGTGCTTGCAACTGTTCTATGTCTTTGAATATCTAAGTCCCTGCAATACTTATTAAACTGCTCTGAAAGATACTCCAGGCCATTGTCAATTCTTAAACATTTCAGCTTAGTTTCCCTTTGAGTTCCAATTTGCATATGCCATTCTTTAAATTTCATAAAAGTGTCACTTTTATTTTTAATGAAATAGATCCATACTTTCCTAGAATAATCATCAATTATGGTTAAGAAATAAGAACAACCAGCATGAGTTTTAGTCCTTGAAGGACCCCGCAAATCAGAATGAGCATATTCAAAAGGCCTACAGGTGATGTGTTGGCCAACACCAAAACTTCCCCTCTTAGACTTTCCTAGAAAACAATGATCACAAAATTCCAATTTTTTGATTTTGTCACCATTAAGCAAATTCTGTTTTGACAACTTAATTAAACCTCTTTCACTTAGATGTCCTAACCTCATATGCCATATTCTAGAAGATGAATGCAAATTAGAGCTAGCAATTGAAGCTTGTGCAATTATAGTAGAACCTTCTAAAATATACAAACCATTTATTTTAATGCCTTTAACAATGATATCATCTTTATTAATAATAGTCATAATACCATTCTTTATGTTTATGGAATATCCTAAAATATCAAATATATCAACAGAAATTAAATTTATTTTTAATTCAGGTATGTACCTTACATCATTGAGCAGTAATTCCTTGCCATTGAACATTCTAAATCTGATTGTTCCTTTGCCTTGGACTTTACATGTTTTGTTGTTGCCAAGAAGAACGACTCCCTCATCATGAAGATCTATCGATTCAAAATAATCATTTCTTGGACACATATGGAAAGTACAACCTAAGTCTAATACCTAGTTCTTTTCACCATCAAAATTTGAAATCATCAACGCCTCCGCTGATTCATAACCAGCCTCAACAAGTGCCTCATTTCCTGGATCTTGAGAGTTTCTTGATTCATTTCTTTCAGGGCAATCTTTCTAAAAATGCCCATTCTTGTGACAATGAAAACACATGTACTTCCCTTTAGATTTTGACATTGAATTGGACCTTTGTTTATTTCCATTTGATCCTTTCCTTTCAATTCTTCCTCTGGTCACATTCAGAATTTCTGCATGATTATCATTCTTGAACTCAATTCTTTTATAGCTTTCCTTTGTCCGGATGGAGGCATGCACTTCTTCAAGAGTAATTGTTTGCTCTCTTCCAAACATTATAGCATCCTTGAAATGTTCATAAGAACTTGGCAGCGCTCTAAGCAAGATCAGAGCTTTGTCTTCATCATCTAGCTTGACTTCTAAATTTTCCAAATCATCAAGGATCTTGTTAAAATCAGCAAGTTGCATTGTAACTGGTTTCTCTTCATCCATTTAAAAAGAGAACAATAGTTGTTTCAAGAAGAGTCTGTTTGAAACTGATTTAGTCATGTAGAGAGACTCAAGTTTAAGCCATAACACTGCTGCTGTTGGTTCCCTTGCAACCTCCCTTAAAGCTTTGTCTCCAAGTCACAAGATGATTGTGCTCTTGGATTTTTCAATCAGTTCTTCCTTTTCTCGAGCAGTCATTGTAGCAGGAAGACCCGATTCACCCTTCAACGCATTCACCAAGCCTTGTTGTACCAGAACAACATGCATCTTTATCTTCCATAGACCAAAGTCGTTTGATCCATCGAATTTCTCAATGTCGAATTTTGTGGTTCCAACCATTGTTGCTCCCTTTCCCATTGACGGCGCCAATTTTTAAAATAATAATTGGGATCTGCAACTTAGATTAACCAACAAAACAGAAAACAAACAATTGCAGAGAAAAATTGAAAATGGAGAATGTTCTGCAAAACAGAAAAAACAAAAACCCTGAAAACGGAGATTGATTATCGTTCTCCATTTTATGCAGTTTTGTATAAAACAGTTTTTCTTTCTGCAGTTTTCTAAAACTAGTTTTCTTTATCAATGCAAACAAAAATAAAGAAGGATAAGGGAAGATAACACCAAGAATTTATGTGTTCGTTCTCAATTGATGAGACCTACGTCACGAGCAAGCAAGCAAGATTAGTCCACTATGAATGTTTGAATGTTACAAGATTAAAGCCTTCTCAAGATTGATCCTCTAGTCTCTATCACTGTTTATGAACCAGCAATACTAGCCTTTCTCTCAATCTTTCTTTTCTCCCTTTAATCTTCTCTCTCTGATTTTCTATGAATCATGAATTGCATATACCTCACTTAATTTTTCCACTCTTGCTATTACAACAACACACACATTGCTATTACCACTACAACTCCACTATTATTACCTCTGCTACTCTATTTTTCACTTACTGCAGCAACTATATTAAAGCTTTATTTATAGTACAAAAGAGCTGTAACACCCCGATTTTCAAAGCGAGGGTGTATTTTTTTTTTCAAAAGAAATTAAAATAAAGCAGAGAAATAAATGAGGTAATACATTTGGATAAATAATTAAGTCATTAAAATTTACAAGCAGCGGAAAAGTTTTTTGAAATATGAATCCAAAGCATTTACACATCAAGAAGCGGTACAGGGAATCCATCTAAAATAACATGTCATGCTGACAATATTAGTACATGTACATTCTTCCAATTTAAAATAAAAGCAACCCAAAAGAAAGACATTTGTTTCCTCCATGTCAACCTAATCTGATCATTCTACCAAAAACTATACACCCTGAGCGATCTCCATGCGCCCCGTAAGATCCTCCTAACTTAGCTTCAGTCAAGCATTCCCATCCATAGGGTACGAACCGGTAGGATCGTCTTGGCTCTCATATGAGGGCAAAGCCCAGATTTCCACAATAGTTGTAAAAGGTCACCAACCGAAATTAACAATTAACACATAACATTTAAGTTTTTAAATGCACAAAATAACATTTCAACTTAGCATACACCTTAAAAGGGTTTCTATATGCCAAACATGCATAAACAAAGTTGAAAAATGAAGTTTTTAACAAAATAGCACTGTTGTATTCGAATACAGCATCTTTGTATTCGAATACAAGGCTATTTCAATATTCTGCAGCAAAACAACATGTTTGTATTCGACTACAACAGTCTGTATTCGACTACACAGTAAGTTAGTGGCAAAACAACATGTCTGTATTCGACTACAACAGTCTGTATTCGACTACAACAGTCTGTATTCGACTACACAGTAAGTCAATGGCAAAACAACATGTCTATATTCGAATACAGCTTGCTGTATTTGAATGCACATCAGACAGCAGCAGAAAAACAGCAAAATTCAGCATTTTTCAGCTTTTCAAAGAGTTTCGAAATCAATCAACACTTACCCACAAATCCAAACAATCAAACTTAGCAATTATAGCGCAGTCACCACGACATCTTGAGTTTCGAAACAATTTTGCAATCAATCACACTTACACACAACTCCAAAACAAAACACTTAGCGATTATAACACAATTACCACGACATCTTAAGTTTCGAAATGGTTTTGCAATCAATCACACTATAACACAATTCCCAAAACATAACACTTAGCAAATAAAACTCAATGACCACGACAACTTAAGTTTCAAAACACTCCAACACAAACTTGAATCAAAACACGACTCGCACACAAATTCAAAACATACTGCTTAACAGTTACAACGCAATACCCACACGGACAAGATGAACCAACAAACCACATGGCATCACCTTGACTCGACAATCCCAGCACAAACAAGATGAACCAACAAATCACATGGCATCACCTAGACTCGACAATCCCAACACAGACAAGATGAACCAACAAATCACATGGCATCACCTTGACTCGACAATCCCAACACAGACAAGATGAACCAACAAATCACATGGCATCACCTTGACTCGACAATCCCAACGCAGACAAGATGAACCAACAAATCACATGGCATCACCTTGACTCGACAATCCCAACACCGACAAGATGAACTAACAAATCACATGGCATCACCTTGACTCGACAATCCCAATGCAGAGAAGATGAACCAACAAATCACATGGCATCACCTTGACCTGACAATCCCAACACCGACAAGATGAACCAACAAATCACATGGCATCACCTTGACTCGACAATCCCAACGCAGACAAGATGAACCAACAAATCACATGACATCACCTTGGCGCGACAATCCCAACACAAACAAAACTCAAACTTATTCACAAATTTATTACACAATTCACGCCAAAGCACAACAATTCATTTCTCCACAAAATCATTTTCACGACGACATTAAGTAAACGCAGATATTAAGAGATTCCCCATTCTTAATACTCATTTAACTTAAACGATTTTCAAACAAACATTAAGCAAACAGAAATATTAAGAGATTCCCCATTCTTAATACTCGTTTAACTTAAACGATTTTCACAAAACATACACACATTAAGTAACAAGACATTAAGAGATTCCCCATTCTTAATACTCGTTTAACTTAATGGTTTTCAAATTTTGCACCAAACAAACTCAAATATAATATCCAATTCAATCCACGATTCACACCAATCACATCAATCAACGGACATCAAGTATGAACACGCTGAATACGATGACACAAATCAACACAATCCATCACTCAAACACAACAAGTTTCATATACTCAAAATCATACATAAATGAGTTTAAAATTCATTTTCCACGAAACATTACTTTAACCCTAAGCAAATTCTTTTTCACACAACCACAGATAAGTCCCTAAATGCAAACTAAAAGTTTGGAAGGAGCCCTTACCTTCTCGTTAGCTTTCACGTTTGATTATTGTACCGCAAGTAAATCCGGCAAAATCTCCGCTCGCAACGTCGCGTCCAAAGTTGGTTCCCTCGCACCGTAGCGTGATAGTGAACAACTTTCCCTTCTATCTCTTTGCGAAACGAAGCTTAGATCTAGATGAAATGGGGAGGTTTGTGTTTGACTGTTTTGAAATCCCTAACTCCGTTTTTGAATCCGGGAAGAAGGAAGAAGCTGGAAACTTGTTCCTACTCACCCACAATCCTTGGGTTTCTACTCTTGAACAAAAGGAAGCAACAAAAATGGAGGTAGAAGCAAAGAAGACTCGCGAGGCAGGGAGGAAGAAGAAGAAGTTCACGCGAGCTGAGAGGAAATGATTTTCTTTTCCTTTTCCTTTCTTCCTTTTTCCCTCCTTTATATTTCCTTTCTTTTCCTTTCCATTTCCTTTTTCCTCTTTTCCTTCCAAACATACACATATATATTACTAATAATAATAATAATAATATATAATATATATATATAATAATTAAACTTAAACCAATAAATATCTAACAACTCTCACATCCATCACTTCACTCACATCTCTAACTATTTTGATAAAAATATCTACTCTCGTCGCAACTCAATTGTCAAATACAATTTTCAACAACCTGAGATATTTTTGAACCAAACTGCCCAGAATTATATTCTTGGAAACCTAAATAAATTATTCTTCGACAAATAATTTCAATCCAATTTCCAAAAATATATTTTCGGCCTTTAACTCACTAAATACCGAAAACTGGGTTAAAAGCCTAAGCAATTTAACACAAAATACCCTAAAATCGTATAATTTAGGATTTAAAATTAAGGGTCTTACAAGAGCTAACTAACTAACCACCTATAATAACTACTTGACCAAAGGTAGTTATAACAACCTCTAAAGTTTAACCAACTTTAGTTAGATGATTTGAGGCACACATTCGCAACATGCATCTTACGTTTTTTCAAATAGTCATACATGATCTATGCATCTTCACTCATATTTTGCACATACTCAACTACCTTCTTGTGTCATGCATAATGAATTAATCGTGCATATCTTATATGTATATTTTATTTATACTCAACATCTTTTGTGTCACATTATTCATTATACGTTTGCATCGCAACTACCATAAACATCATGTTTGCTTGTACTCATCATTTTATTTATGTCAATCTATGCATCGGTAACCAACCCGAAGACGATTATTTTATCGATCAATGCATCGGTAACCAAGTCGGAGACAATCATTTTATCTACGTCGATCTACGCATCGGTAACCAATTCGAAGACGATCATGCTTTTTATTTACGTCAGTCAACCATTGGTCGTAGTCTTTTTTATATATATTTTTATTTATTTATGTATTTATTTTTTTGCCAATCACCAACTTTATTTTACATTTTTTACATCTTACAAATCATCAACATTTTTTTTACATGTCAAATTATTTTACTATTTCTCCTACATTTGAAATCAATTTACTTTCACACTTACAAAATTCACCTCCTTATATTTAATTATCTTTTTACCACATAAAATATAATTAAATAAGGACAGCTATAGTACCTCAATTTTATCCGAGTAATTAAAAATTATTTGAATAATATTAATAATAATAGTAATAATATATCTAATAAATATTTTGCAGTTGTTATCAGAAATCTAAAAAATTTAGTATTTTACCATTCAACTTTAAATATATACCAAATTTAGAACAAAAATAAAACAACACAATTCAAATTTTTTATTTTTTACTTTTCATTATTTGGATTGAAACCCACAAAATACATAGGTACAGCCAGCCTGTCTTTATGGTCAGCCAACCCTTTTTCTTCACCTTACGCCTCCTTCAGTTTAGGCCTATTTCTTGTCAAACACCAAAACAATTTTATTTTTCTCTGTAAACACGTTTCCTTGCATATGTTACTCTTTTATCTTGTTTTCCTTTAAGATCCCTGTTATAAACTGGTTATTTCACTAATTTGATTTACTTTGTAGCTTAATAAAGAGATTACTTGTAACACATAGAAAGCTAGAAAAAAAAATTCTTTCCTAAAATCATACTTTGCTTAAAATTGTTACAAAAACAACGTAAAATCCAATTAATTTTTGTTGAGTAACAATACAAAATCCATAACCCGTTTTTATTTAATGAATGAAAATATTAGTCGTTTCCCCTATAAATTGAGACAAACAGAACTGAAGGAGGAGGAGAATTTTCTATAAAAAAAAAACTGTAAACTAGAGAAAGGTAGAAGAGAGAATTGTTTTTAGATAAACAGATCTTACCCATAACAAACCCAGATCTATCAAACTCAGATCCATCAAACCCAGATCCATCAAACCCAGCTACAAGGATAATCAAACCCTTTTTAACAACACCGACCAAAGAGACGGCCGCACACCATCTTCACCCGCATCGGAAAGACATGTATTTTCTCTTTCTTTTGTTTCAAACTGTATAATTTTGTTAGGAGATATAAACTATAGAAATAAACCAAAAGATGAGTTTTTGTTCATACTGGTTTGACTAAAATTTTATGTGTTTGAAATGAGTGTAAGGTATTTTGTTTGGTTTGGCTAAAATTTTGTGTTTGAAATGGGTGTGAGTATTTTGCTTGAGAAGATTGTTTTGTGTTTGAAAATTTAAAATCTGTTTCCCATAATTTGATTAGACATGGGTAGTGCATTAATTTTATTATTTTATTATTTGTTATGTTTAATATAATGGATTATGTTTATTATAAAAAATTATGAACACAATTAAATAGTAATAAATATCCTTTATTTTACATTATAACAATTTTTCTTTTATTTACAAAATATATTAAAAAAGGATAACATTTATGATTAATATAAAAATGTTTTTTTTTATTTAATATATTACGTTGCAAGTCCATACATTTTTATTTTTGTTATTTTATTTTCGTGTTTATTACTAATTTTATTTCGAAGAATCATTTAAACTTATTTAATATTCAATATTTTTATTGTAAAAAGAAAAAATATAAATAAAATTATAACAAATTTTTTATTAAAAATTAACTAGATGTGTTATCTTTTTAATCTTTGAGTTATTAGAACACAAATTGTGACAACTTGGGGGTTCTAAATCTCATCTTCACAAATAAATTGATAAATTAATAAATTAAAATCATAACCAAATTAATAAGTAAAAATTATTGGAAGTTAACTAAAAATAAAATATTTTAATCCCGGAGTTACATAATACAAATTATATATTTTGATAACTTTAAAATTTATTTTTAAAATTTGATTAATTAATTTTGTTTTTTAATCTTGGAGTTGTTAAGACACAAATTAAACTATTTGTTGGTTTTGAAACTCAATTTAAAAATAAAAAATAAAATATTCTTAAGAGGATTGAATTAGATGTGTCATCTTTTTACTCCATGAGTTTTGAGACACGAGTTGTACAATTCGATCGTCTTAAAATTCATTTTCTAAAAAAATTATTCAAATCAAGCAAGTTTTCATTATTTCGTCAAAATTAACTTTTTTTAAATAACAAAATGCAATTTATTTAAAAGCAATTAACACATCCACATTTTCTACCAAGAACTACGTAGCTTTGATTTCTCCATCGCACTAGGAGATACGTAAGAACAAGATCACACTCTTGTCAAGCACAATAATAAAAACTTCTTTTTTACTTTTTATTTTTTATTTTTTTTAACACACTTTTATCTCAAAAAATCACATTTATAAAAAATAATTTATGTTCATGTTTAATAATAAAGAGAAATAAATATGTTTAAGTTGATATAATTTTGCATAATTAATTATAGGTAACCGTATTTTAACGGATGTCGTAGGGTGCTAATACCTTCCCTACGTATAATCGACTCCCAAACTCAAAATCTGGTATCAAATACCATTTTTTTTATTTTTAAGGGTTTCCCAATATTTTCCCTAATTTAAAATAAATTTTGGTGGCGACTCCATTGAATTCGAGGAAAACTCAAAATTTTAGGCCGCGACATTCGGTATTAATTAGGAAGTTCCTAGAAATGTGTCTAGAGTTTTGTATTTGTACCTATAAGTACCTACTTGTACTGGACATTAAGCATCAAGCAAATTGAGAGTTATCTATTAGAAATACCTATTTTCTCTAACAAATTGCTATCAGAGCTTGGTTGTGAGAGTTGAGAAATGGCGGTTGGTGATCACACTACATTCCACTTTCCTCTTCTAAAGAAAGAGAATTATGAAAAATGGTGCCTTCGCTTGAAAGCATTGCTTGGCTCTCAAGGTGTATGAGAGATTTTTGATAAAGGCTATGATGAGCCACAAGATGAAGACGGATTGTCTCAAGTCGCGAAGGAGGGTTTGGAAAAAACAAGGAAGTAGGATCAACAAGCTTTTACTCTCATTCATCAATGTTTGGATGATTCTATGATTGAGAAGGTTGTTGATGCTACAAATTCAACAGAAGCTTGGAAGATTTTGGAAAAATCACTCCAAGGCATTGACAAGGTGAAGAAGATAAGAATTCAATCTCTAAGGGGAGATTTCAAAGCTTTGAAGATGAAGGATACCGAATCAATTTTAGATTATTGCTCAAGGGTGAGGAGAATTGTTAATCAAATGAAGAGATATGGAGACAAGATAGAAGATGTTCCTGTAGTGGAGAAAATTCTCTGTTTCTTGACTCCTAAGTTTGATTATGTGGTATGTGTTATTGAGGAATCGAAAGGTCTTGACTCAATCTCCATTGAGGAATTAGAAGGTTCATTGCAAGCTCAAGAAGAAAGAATGAAGAAAAGGCAAGAGGAGCCATTAGAGCAAGTTCTTAAGATCAAAGCTTCATTGAAGGATAATAGAGGATTCAATAGTCAAAATGGACATGGACGTGAACATGGAAGAGGACGAGGACGTGGTCATGGCCAAGGAGGAAAAGGAAGAGGTTTCAATCGTGAATCAAACTACGAAGAAAGAAATCACTCATCACCAAGAGTTCTTGCAAGAGAAAGAGGTTATGGCTATCATCAAAGTGAAATGAGGTATGACAAATCTAAAGTTGAATGTTATAATTGTCATGAATTTGACCATTTTTCTTGGGAATGTCATAATGGTTCTAATCAAGTGGAAGAAGAGGCTAATCTTATTGATGAAGATGAAGAGTCAACTTTGTTGCTAACACTCAAGGAAGAAGAAAGAGATGCTAATAATTCATGGTACTTGGACAATGGAGCAAGTAACCATATGTGTAGTTTCAAAGAGAAATTTGTGGAGCTTAATGAAAATATGAATGGAAATGTTTCCTTTGGAGACTCATCAAAAGTGAAAATTGAAGGGAAAGGTACAACTCTAATCTCTTCTAAAGATGGAAGCCATACGTTGATTAGTGATGTATACTATGTTCTTAAATTAAAGAGTAATATTTTGAGTTTGGGTCAACTTCTTGAAAAAGGAAATGAAATTCTCATGAAAAATAAATTTCTTTGGCTTAGAGATCAAAATAACAATTTAATTGCTAAAGTTCTTATGTCGAAAAATGGAATGTTTATCTTGAACCTAAGAACTATTGAAGCCAAATGTTTGAGGATGAGTGTCCAAGATGAAGCATGGCGTTGGCATATGAGGTATGGCCACTTGAACTTTAGTGCACTTAAAATTATGGGAAAAAAGAGTATGGTGAAAAGGATGCCCTCAATCAATCATCCAAATCAATTGTGTGAAGGTTGTCTTATTGGCAAGCAAGCTAGATAAAGTTTCCCTAAATAAGCCACATCAAGAGCAACTAAGCCACTACAACTTGTGCATACTGACTTGTGTGGACCAATCAATCCATCTTCATTTTGGTAAGAGTTAATATTTCATTCTTTTATTGATGATTTTAGTAGAAAAACTTTGATTTATTTCTTAAAACAAAAATCAGAAGCTTTTGTTGCTTTCAAGAACTTCAAAGCTCTTGTAGAGAAGGAGAGCGGTCATGAAATCAAAGCATTGATATCTGATCAAGGAGGTGAATTCACTTCAAATGAGTTTAATGAATTTTGTGCAACTCATGGGATTCGTCGTCCATTGACAGTTCCAAGATTTTGGCAACTGAATGGAGTGGCCGAGAGAAAGAAAATAACTATTTTGAACATGACAAATGAGTTTTGGGCTGAAGCAGTTTCTTGTGCGGTCTATTTGGAAAATCGCTGTCCAACTTCAAATGTCAAAACCAAACCCCTCTAGAAGCATGGAATGGAAGGACACCTAGTGTTAGTCATTTGTGTGTCTTTCCACATTCTTAAGGTTACAAATTGTACAACCCATGCAAAAATAAGGTAATGGTGAGTCGTGATGTTGAATTGGATGAAGATGCTACATTGAATTGGGAAGATCAAGAAGAAACAAACTATAATTTCCTTTCATATTTTGAAGAAGATCAAGCGGTCACCACATCAGTTCAAGATGCAACTCCACCTTCTTCACCTCTATCTTCACCTACTTCTCTAGATGAAAGCTCAAGCGAGAGACCAAGTAATATGAAAGATACAAAAGACATTTATGGAAGGTCAATGTAAATTACTCATGACCTTGAAGAGTTGTATTCTCTCTTGGCAGATAGTGAACCATTAAATTATGGAGAAACAATGAAAGATAAAAGGTGGAGACAAGCCATGGACGAGGAGATCAAATCAATTGTGAAGAACAACACTTTGGAAATTAACAACTCTTCCAAAAGGCCATGAAGCAATTTGAGTCAAATGGGTGTCCAAGGCTAAAAAGAATGCTAATGGAGATATTGTAAAATACAAAGCAAGACTTGTTGCAAAAGGCTACAAACAAAAACATGGAGTTGACTATGAAGAAGTTTTTGCACCATTTACTCGCATGGACACTATCCGTTTGTTAATCTCTATAGCAGCTCAAAATAAGTGGAAACTTTATCAACTTGATGTAAAATTGGCATTTATAAATGGCTATCTTGAAGAAGAGGTCTATGTTGAGCAACCAATGGGGTACGTGATTAAAGGACATGATGATAAAGTTTTGAGATTAAGAAGAGCGTTGTATGGGTTAAAGCAAGCACTAAGAGCATGGAATAGTCGCATCGACAAATACTTCCAAGCAATTGGTTTGTTTGTTGTCTCAATGAATATGCTATTTATGTCAAAGTTTGTGATAATTGAGATATTTTGATTGTTAGTCTCTATGTGGATGATCTTATATTCACTGGGAACAATCCAAGTTTATTTGAAGAGTTCAAAAAGACCATGGCGCTTGATTTCGAGATGAATGATATCGGACTCATGTCATACTACTTAGGCCTAGAAGTAAAACAATTGGAAGAAAGTATATTTATTTCTCAAGAAAACTTTGCAAAGGAAGTTTTGAAGAAATTTAAAATGTTTGATTGCAATCTAGTAAACGCACCAATGGAGAGCGGATTGAAGTTGTCAAAGTTTGAAGATGGACAAAAGGAGGACCCTTCTTTTTTCAAAAGCCTTGTTGGAAGTCTAAGATACGTAACATGTACAAGACCTGACATTCTATATGCGGTTGGGGTAGTGAGTCGTTTCATAGAAGCTCCTACTACTACACACATGAAAGTCACTAAGAGGATACTTTGCTACCTTAAAGGTACGCTTGCTTATGGAATATTCTACTCTTCTTCTAATGATTTTAAATTTTTTGGATTTTGTGAAGCGACTTTGCGGGAGATATAGATGATAGAAAGAGTACTAGTGGCTTTATATTTTTTATGGGGGTCTGTGCTTTGTCATGGAGCTCAAAGAAGCAACCTATTGTCGCACTTTCAACATGTGAGTTAGAGTATGTAGCAGCAACATCTTGCACTTGTCATGCCATTTGGCTAAGGAGATTATTGGAGGAACTTCATATACCACAAAAGGAAGCTACTGATATTTATATAGACAACAAGTCGGCACAAGAACTTGCAAAGAATCCAGTGTTTCATGATCGTAGCAAGCACATAGGCACAAGGTACCATTTCATTAGAGAATACATTGTCAAGAAAGAAGTTGAGCTTAAATATGTGAAGACTTAAGATCAAGTTGCAGATATTTTTATAAAGTCGTTAAAATTTGAAGACTTTCAAAGGCTAAGAGCAAGACCTTGAATGAAGAAGAAAATTTCAAATTAAGGGGGAGCAATGTTATTACTAATTTGAAATTAGATAATTCTAGAACCATGTAGAATTTCCATGTAAGAATTTAGAAGTGTTTTAGTTATAGAAAATTGTGGGAAGTTCTTAGAAGTCACTATTAATTAGGAAGCTCCCAGAAGTCGGTATTAATTAGGAAGCTCCTAGAATTTGGTATTAAATAGAAAGCTCCTAGAAATGTGTCTAGAATTTTTTTATTTGTACCTATAACTACCTACTTGTACTTGACATTAAACATCAAACAAATTGAGAGTTTTCTATTAGAAATACTTCCTTTTTCAAACAATATTTTCATGAACCTGAAAAATAAGAAATGATTTAGAATGATAAAGAGTCCTTATTGAAAGAGAGAAAATGAGAATATACGAGAGACATCATGCATAAACCGTGTGACTCAACTACACCATCTAGGTTTCATTATATAGGTTGAAAACCAATCACTATACAAGGTGCAAATAAGAATACTTGTTCACTTTGAACTCTTTTTTATCTGTAAAAGGGATGGTAAATACGACCATAAACTCACACAACTGAGGTCTCAGGTTCGTGTTCACTTTGAATTTATTATGAATAAATCATAAATCTTATAAGCATAAACCAAGGTGCAATTCACTGTAGCATTGTAAATCCATGAAATCTGAGGAACATAAGCAAATGTGCCTCTGATAGTAGCATTTCCATCAGATATAAGAGGTAGCTCTTCAAGCATTGCTGAAATAAGTGATGTTTTCCCTTCTCCAGTACCTCCAATGATTGCAACTAAGCTTCCAACGGGTATTTCAACATTGATATTTGATAATGTGGCCTTCTCTTCTTGTGAGTTGAATAGGTTTTTCATACAAGTGAGTTTTGCACACTACTAATATCAAGATTATAAATAAAATGGATCAAATCAAATATAAAATGATTTTTTTGCCTCAATTTAAGAATATTTGCAACCATTAGCATGATATTACTCAAAAGCAATAGTTTGTTCTGCTAAGATATATATGAACTTTAAATATCAATATTCCAGTTGTCTTTGGTGTTTTCAATAGCAGACCGAAGAAAATATCGGTTGGTTCAAATTTCCCTATGCCACAATGCCGCTATAGTGACATTTCTATAGCATCTCTTTGACGACACTGGTAGTCCTTGATATGGCCTATGATGTACTATTAGTGGATGGTGGAGGGAAGAGAAAATTTTAATCTAAATTTTATGCAGCATATTATGACATGGTTCTATGTTGCATATTTTTTAATGTTTGTTTTAACTTTGAAAATGATTATTGATCATTATTTTGGAACTGTTTGTTAATTATTATTCTTCATAACAAGGTAAGATTCTACCCTTCATAAAAACTGGTTTAAATAAAAATGTTACTATAAATAATTCATTCTCTATAATGTTGCAAATAGTTTAAAAACAATTGAGACAAGTTAACCAAAATAATGATAACTGTTGAAGTTGTGGGATTTTAGAAAAAAGAATGAGAGAAAATAATAAGGGTTTGAATATTATTGATAATAATCTAATGTTGACTTCATTACAAAAGACTCAATACTAATCTCTATTTATAGAGAAACATAGACTCAATAATAAATCAAGAACAAATCATAATAATAATAGATATTTCTAATAGAAAACTCTCAATTTGCTTGATGCTTAATGTCAAGTACAAGTAGGTATTTATAGGTACAAATAGAAAACTCTAGACACATTTCTAGGAGCTTCCTAATTAATACCGACTTCTAGGAGCTTCCTAATTAATAGTGACTTCTAGAAGTTTCCTACAATTTTTTGTAATTAAAACACTTCTAAATTCTTACATGAAAATTCTACATAGTTCTAGAATTATCTAATTTCATATTAGTAATAACATACTAATCTCTATTTAGAGAAACATAGACTCTTTCATAAATCAAGAACAAATCATAATAATAATAATGAGAGATATTCTAAGATATCCCTATGCTTATAAATTGATCATAGAAAATAATTTAAGATACTCTAATATAATATAATAAATATTATAAGATATTTTATAATATTCTATCAATAATGCTCACAAGAATGAGTAAAAAATTTAACCTTAGGATCCCATGAAAATTATCCATTCTTTATTGAGATGGCTGGAAGTCCTGGAACAATAGGTGGATTTTGTTTTAAATTTCGTTCCTCGGCCAAAAAAAGTTCCTCCAAACGTTGCAATGAGACATTTGCATTTGCTACCTATCAGAAAATACAATCAGTGCAGAGTAAGGAATAGCTACTTATGGTAAGCAAAATGCTTGAAATGGAGAAAAATAAATATTAGGGTGAAAGTTTAGTCCCTGTGAAAGTTTTTTGTGAAATTAGTCTTCCATATACACATTGTTTACAACATTAATCTCTAGTGTTCAAGTTGTGTCAATGGACTAGCATCAGTCCTAGGCAGAACTGTCACATGGACATTTAAATTGACATGGCGTCCAGGTGACAAGTGAGTCACATTTTATTATATCAATTTTATGTGAAAGAAAAAGAGCACATTAACTAAATGAGATGAGGGTAAACAGCAACCTTACTTAGTACACTTGGAAGCATACTCAAAGGAAAGCGCAAAATTGAAAACAGTGATAGTGAGATGAATGCCCTTGCAGGTGTCAATTCTCCACCAAGTAAAGCAAACATTCCGAAGGAAGTTACTGTCACAAGAACTGAGATGCTGTTCAGTGTAAAATTGTTTAACTGCAATAAAGGAACTAATAGTTAGGAAATTTTTTTACAAATTTTCATAGTCTAGGAGAATTACATTTGTCATTGAAATTGATGACAAGCATTGCATTAAAACTGTTGTGTAGCACATGAACATAGAAAAAGTAATTCTATGATGGAACTTGATGCTTAGAGTTGTGCCTATGTCTATAACAACAGTTCAGTTGTTGTAGTTTTTCTATTCTGCAATGCTTAGGGTTACTGATGCTTATAGTTGTGCCTATATGTCTATGACAACAGTATAGTGTTGTAGTTTTTGTATTCAGCAATGCTTAGTGTTACAAAGTCTAAAAATGTGAATAAATATACTAAGGTCCATATTACAGTATTACGTCAGGCACTACTGCATGAGCATTCGCCCCCGCACTCCCCAACCCTCATAGTCGTTACCTAACTAATGAATGGGTCAAACCCAAGTGAATACGTTCTTGCTTCGATATGCTCAACCAACTATCTACTTATCAGCGAATATGATTCATACTCAAAATAGTACAATGCTTGTTATACAGCATATAGAAGCTGTGCTTTGCAGAGCCATGATAGTTCTTCATGTCGAATGCTTTGAATTCTAGACTGAAAGCTTGGTTCCCATGCCTAACATCTGAATCACATTCAGCATATCACAAAAACAATGTTAAGAGATAATCTATACTTGAATATTAAAAGTAGTAGACATATTTTAATGTGCTCATACTTTACTGTATCCATGGCAGATAGAATTTCATTCATGAGACCAACCCTTTTGTCTGTCTGTTGCAGTGCTTCTTTTGCCGGTTTTCTCACTTTGCTAATCACAAATGTCTGTTCCCAACAAAAAAAATCTATTTATTAATCAAATAAAAATCTATACAATTAAAGAAAATAGTAGTTTTTATTTAGAAAATGAACTAGCACCTGTTTAGATAATGGCTTAATTAAGAACTTATCATATATGTGCTTATGTAATAGCTATTTTTGTAAAAAAAAGATAACATAAACTAAAACTATTTTCATATTAGATATAAGCTATCTTAAAGAGCTTATGAAAATAAGTTCTAAACAATTATGAACATGTCATAAGCTATTTTTATAATCTCTCTCAAATAGTCTCATAAATGTTTATGTTAGTAGATAAGTTCAAATAAGTCAATCCAAAAAGACTAGATACCAAATATATCAATTTCATCTTATACTAAGTTTTAAAATATTTTGTACTCACTCTTCGTTAAAATAGATAGAATTTCCAAAGTGAAAAAAAGATGAACAAGTGCATGTGAGATATCAAAACTTGCCTATAGTGGAATGATGAGAACTAGCATTAATGAAGCAACACCTGGTTCCTGGTATAGAAGGATCATAGCTATAATAATGCAGAACGGCGCTGACCATAGTCCATGAAGTTGTTGACATATTTCCTAAATATTGTAAAGGAATATTATTAGCAAATGAAATATGAAATTTGTACATTATCTACACTCCAAAGTTATTGAACATAAATTTAATGCTTTAGCGGTCGCTATTGTCCTTATAGAAGAAGGATATGGATTCACTCCAATACAAAAAAACATGGAGTTGTACACACTATTTGATCTCATATGTCGGTTTGAGATAAGTGGGCTCACAATACACATTAACTAAATCATCTTGAAATAATTTTTAATATTGACTGAAGATCAGACAGTCAACATCAATAACTGCCTTACGCAGTTACGTTGTGAAATCCAAATCCATAGTACAACTAGGATAGCATAGTGGTTTACTGTTTGACAACACACTCTATGCCATAATGAAAAGACTTGTACATTCAGTTTAAACAGAAAATGAACCTGTAATGCATTCGCATCGGTTGTTATCATATTCATAAGCTTCCCAGATGAAAACTTCTTTCTACTTTCATGAGTTAGCCTCAAAGATTTTCTGAACATAGCAGCTACCTATAACAATTACACAAAGTCACATATAAAAATCAATGTAGATAAATAAAATATATTAGGAAAAAGAAAAACCAGATTATTTTAGGAGAAAGAGTTGGCATACCAATGTTGATCTAAGTTGGAAACTGATAGGAATAATGAAAATGTAAATAGGAATAAATCTTTATTGGTGTATTACAAGAAAAACAATAGAAAATAATGATGTTTTTGTTTTATGGTTAGGTTGTTAGTAGTTATTGTTTTATAGTTAGGTGGTTAGTTTTAGTTGGATCCTATCCCTTGTATAATTAGCCTATAAATAAAGGCTCCCACCCCCTTGAAAGGATCTTTGACAAAATTAGCAATTGAGTGGTTTATACCATTGTAGGAGTGTATTCGCTCTTGTGTATCTTTTTCTTTCAATCAATAAAAAATCAGGGACGAATAATTCCCTTTCGCTATTTTGGTTCTATCAAGGAACCTAACAATTGGTCCGACCTGTCGGATCATCAACAACCATGGGAAGTACATGTTGAGACAAACTCTATATTTAAAGTTTTGATGAAAACAAACAAACGTTAATTAAGAAAGTTAATTATGATTCTAAAATGTTATGTTAGTTTAACATGTGTTTTTGAGTGAATTTAATTAAGAACAGAATCAAGTCAAAGTAGAAAAGACAACAACAAGATCATTATGCATCAAAACAGAGAATGATCTCCAGTCTCAAAAAGCTCATCACAGCATGTTGATCAAACTTTTTATACATCTTTAACAAAGAATCTGCCCAGGAAATTTATTGATATACAATCAGTACATGGCAAGGAATAAGTAGGATTCATCCAAGCTCAAAAAGGTTATTTGATCTCAAAAATAAAAGGACTCAAAGACAGACAAAAGTCATGACAGTTTGTAAACTCCAAAAACCAAAAGTCAAGAAAGTTCAATCAATCTTGACATATGACAAGACAATTTCAAAGGAAATCCAGAATGATTAAAACGGGAACTCCATAATGATTATTGAAGCTCAAGAAAGTTCAAACTGACAAACCAAGAACATTAATCATTCTCCGTTTTCTGCACAACAACAGCAATCCTGCATCTGCTCTATTTCATAGAGAATGTACCATCCAAGACCAATGAAGAAACTTCAAGAGCTCTTTTCTAAAAAGGACAGAACTGCTTTAAATGCTAAACCAATAAAGTCAAAAAGCTATTTCAAAGCAAGAGTATTTTTATTGTGAAATAATGTTTCAGTCAAAAAGTAGAGACTCTCCAATAGCTCTTCTGTACTTTCATTCAGTGACTCTACAACCTATAAATAGAAGGCCAATATCCATAATCAATGTAAGAAATTCAAGTGCAGAGAAATCCATAAATCAATCACACTTAAACTTGAAATTATGCAAAACAGAGGCAATCTTACTTTCTGCTTTTTGGGAAATAGCTGCTGATTCATTTTCATATAGTAGCTTGTGCAATTATCATTAGATTCTTTGTAAAGAATCTATTCTCAAACAAGAGTTGAGAAATCTCAGATTCTGACAAAAAACAATTCAATTGTAAAAACTCAAACTATAAGAGTTTGTTTATAGTTTGTTTAAGATTACATTCTATCAAGGTTAGATAGGTATAGTTATTGCTTTGTGGGTGGAAAGTAATAGAAATTGAAGTAGATCAAGGGTGATCTAGACTAGGTGTTATAAGATCAAGAAGGTTTTGTGCTTTTAAACACTTAGTGGAAAATCTCACAGTGTGAGGACTGGACGTAACCCACGTTGGGTGAACCAGGATAAATCTTTGTGTGGTATTCTCTTTCCTATCTTTTTCTTTATTATACTGAATTTATTAAACTAAGAAAAAACATAAACTGATTTTCTGTTTTAAGCTAATCCAGGAACGTTCTTTGTTTTATAAACAAAAACCAAGAACGTTCTCTGTTTTTCTGTTTTCATAACCAAGATAATTCTTGAGTTTTTTTCTTAAGTTTTATCAGGAATTTTTAAAAGGCACATTTACAATTCAAACCCCCCTTTCTTGTAAATCGATATTGTTACTTCAGTACCATGGAATCACGTATGACAACAATGGAAAAATGGACCAAGGAGCACTTACACAGTCTTTCTTGGAATGCGAACAGATATGGAACAATTGAAGGACGGCATGGCAGAATTGAGAAGTGTGATGCAAGAATTGATCATAGCAGCAAAAAGAAAGATCCAAGAATCATCTGAGATATCAGAATCGAAGAAGAGTGTGAAGAATTCCGAGCAAGAATCAGAAGAGGAAGAAAATCCACCCTCACGTTGGTGGTTGAAGAAAGTGGAATTACCCACTTTTGAAGGAATTGAACCCTTTGGTTAGTTGAACAGAGCTGGAAAGTTCTTTACGATTCATAAAAAAAAAACTGAAGAAAGATTAAATCTTGCGCATAATAGCATGGAGGGTGACGCCTTGCATTGGTTCCAGTTCTGGTTAGACAAAAACAAGAACGCTACTTGGGAGGGATTCTCCGAGGCACTTTTGCGCCGTTTTGGAGGGGAGCATCGCGGGTCTGCCTTCGAACATCTTGTAGGATTGAAACAACATGGAAGTGTGGATTAATTCATTTGAGAGTTCGAGTTACTCACAGTGCGAGCGAAATCGGTTCTCAAAGAACAATTGCTGGGTTATTTCATGAATGGGTTGCGCAAAGGGCTTCGCAGCCTTGTTCGACCCCATGACCCAAGAACTCTGGTTCGAGCGATGGAGGTGGCAAGAGACGTGGAAGAGTCACACAGGGAATGGCACCCTATGGAGTACGATGGGAATCACAACAAGAAAATTGGGTTGCGCTACCAAGGAACCGGGTCGAGTGTGGTTCGGCAACCCGACTGCTGGAAAAAATGTTGCACCCACAAAATCTGGTAGGAATGGTTATGGGGCATCGCGCAGTGGCTCCAATCAGGCTGAAGGTACCATGCAGAGTCGGAATAGAGGCGTTAAATACCTTCCTTATCCAGAATATTTGAAGAGACTAGAGGAACAAAAGTATTTTCACTGCAATCAATCATTTAGGCCTGGTCATCGCTGCACAGAGCGTAGTTTGCATGTAATTCTGCTAATAGAAAATGAGGACATCAATGAAGAGGGGGAGTTGGTCCATGTTGAGATGCAGGAGGACTCTAAAGAAGATGAGGAATTAAAGGAGGGACCAGAATGCACTACAAGAATTTGAACGTTTAGCGACAGTGAAAATCTGTAGGTAAACGTATAAAAACAGTAGGGATATGCAAAATTACCTATACCGACGGGGTTTTTTTCGTGGTATATAATTACCCAACACCTACGGATTTTCGTCGTGGCTATACGGTATAGCAACAAATTTTTTTTTCGTTGGCGTAAACATTTGATTTTACCTACGGATATTTTACCATTGGTATATACTTTAGCCATAATTTATAAAATTTATACCTACAGTTTTGATTATGTTGCTATACATTTAAGTGATAACTTGTTTTCTGTTAGTATAGGTTTTAACGTTAACTAGTTTATTATAAATATTAATTTTTTATTATCAATAAAACTTATATAATAATTTAAAATTTGATTTCATAAAATTAACCAAATATAAATACACAATAAAATATATATATATATATATATATTTAAGAGTCAAAATAAAATTAAAGGTGTTCATTATATATATTAAAAATTAACATAAAAGTCTTACAACGATCAATCAATAGTTAAACAATGTTCACCATAGGGTAGTCTAGTGAATTTTTACTCAGTAATGGAAAACGTCTTACTAACGTTTAAAATAGACATCGTGTGTCGTTTATAACAATCTCAAAAAACATTAAGAAATTGAGTCCACTAAATTGACAATATTCCATCTTCAACAACAAATTAGCTTTTAATCTTCACCTATAATCAATAAAATAAAAAATTAATAAATACACGATTCAATATAAAAATATTACTAATAAAATAGAAAAAATATTAATAATTTTAATTAAAATTAACTAATACTATCTAATTACCATTTTTATTATTTTTGTTGTTGTTTGGACCATGTGAATTCAAATGGTTTTGAGCACTAGTTGCATCAGGAATCTATCACAAAAAATAGAAAATATTACTTATGAAAAATACGAGTGTGGAACTTAATAAGTTAGTTGGATAAGATTAATAACTTATGATATACCTAAGTTGCAGCTTGTATTATATCATTCACATATTCTCCAGAAAATCGATTTTTAATTAAAGTAATCATATTTGCTAACAAGTTTTCCATATTCTTAACTCTTTCACGCAACTCTTCATTTTCAGATGTACAAACCTTTGATTTTTTAGAATGACGAATCTTGCCCATACATCGCACACGTCTGTTTTTATCAGGTCCTTGTACTTGATAAAATATGTCATCCTTCCAAGACAGAGAACCTTGCGTGTCTTGGGTTGATTGAGAAGCTTCAGCCTCATTACTATGTTTTTTTAGTTCTTCCTAAAAAATAAAATAAAAGTTATTAATGACTGAAAATACCAAATTGAAATTGACATTCGAAGCATGTAGTACTGCAATAAAATCCAATTAAAAACCCAATACAATCATCATACAATTGAAAATAAAATTCAGCACTTTGTCAAACTTAATTTATACACGTTTTATATATTGGTACCATTTAAATATTATCAAAATTTACAATCAATCTCACAGCCTTTTCATTAACAATTGTTTCATCTTTACGAGTGCGAGTATCAATGTAAATCTCTTTACGTCCAGGCAACACTCATTTGCCATTTTTTATCTACAATCAAACAAATAAGTTAAATGCATTTCATTTTTAATTTAAATTAAAGCCATGAAAATAGAAATAGAAATAAACCTGCTCATCAATAAGCTTTGGGAGACTTTTTGAACCCATACAATGAACATCTTCAAACTTAGCACGATTTTGCCTATTAATTTTACTTATTTATTGCAACTTCTTCTTCAAACCCATACAATAAACTCTTTATTATATTACTCATAATATATATGACTTACTTGTCCTTTAACAGAAAACCAATAACGAACCAAACCACAATATTGATTTGGGTCAACCCTATCATCTGGTACAAGAGATGCAACTTCTTATTCTATTTTAGTAGGGTCATATGCCATTGACTTTAGATCACTCTTCCATTGCCTCCATTTCTCATTCAGCTCAGATTTTAACATTTCTCTCGTTAAATCATTTATTGGAAGAACAAACTCAAATTTGCTCTAAATAATAAGAGATGTTAAAAAAAAAACATGTTAATCCATCAAATATTCCTAATATCATCATTGTACATCAAACACGTTAGAGCACAAAAACAACAAAACATGTTAATTTTAATAAGACATGTTAATTGTACATCTCAATTGTCTTCTTAAAAAAGCATGTTATATTAGTTAAATGAATAATCATAATACCTCTATTAATTTCACCATTTCTTCTTTGTAATCATTTGGCATGACTTCCATGACTCGTAGTCGATAGGAGCATATTGATTCCTTCTAGTTACGCTACCAATGAAACAAGTTAGAGTTGTCCCTTCCTCACCAATGGGTCGACCATATTTGTCCAAATTAACAATTATTAAATCACCATCTTCCATTTCCCATACATCTAACATTTTTGTAGGACCTCTAGCCCGTTTAGGCTCCACTTCTACAAACAAAACAAAATGACAATAAAACTATGTGTGCATATAAGTCATAATAAAAATAATATAAATAAAGCTTTAAAACAAAGAGTATATAATTAATACCTTTTTTAATTTGTTCTTCTTCAGCTTCTATATCGGAGGGAATTGAGTGAGATTCTACAGACTCATGTATGACACCTTCTGCATGACAAGGACTAGAACGAGTTTCTGCAACATTACTTTCTTCTACATTGGTTGAGTTTTTATTATTAGTAGACTTCATTCCTTCATTATCACTTGCTAGATGTCGAATATTTAACTTTCTTCTTCAAGCCATTGCTTCTCTAACACAAAATTATAAATGAGTAACTTGGACAAAATTCAGAAAACATAGACAAATCTAAAAGTATAAGAAAAACATAATGTTTGACCTCTCTCTGATGACCCACCCCACATCCAAACCACTGGGCTCAACGCCCTCGGATTTGCCAAACCCGTCAATTGGATTGAGCCTTTACTTTTATCACATGCACTGCTTACATGTTGCGACCATGATCCACATCTGTTAACCAAATTTTCCTACTGAACTGAATAAGCCTTGTGGACCTTTCTAACACTTTTTTTCGTCCACCTATCTTAACTGGAACTTCTTTCCCAGAGTTTCCTTATTAATTGTGAGTGTGAAGGTTGTTGTGTTCTTTGATTCTATTTGGAAGTGCTTGATTATTAGTTTGCAAACTTCGAGCTTAGTTAGGTTTAGCTTAAGAAGGTGTTAGCTCATGCCTTGGGATAGATGAAAAACTAGCACTTAACCATGATTTGTGTTTTATATATACACAATTACAACCATTCAAAAACAATTAGTTAAATGTGTTTTCTCCCACTTTCTTAATTCCAGAATATGCAAAATAAATGGAAGTCGAACCATCATTTAAGCACATGGGATTCATATGTTAAACAAGCACAGCGTGACACCAAACAATAGCATTAGTTTGCTACAGATACAATTGAAGGTTCTAGAGAAATAGTATTACCAGAAGGAACAATAACTAACAAACAAACATGTAAATTAGTAATCCACAAATACAAGTAACAAAAATCAGAATTATTGATTGCCATAACACGTTTAGTATTCAGCACCATGTTCTTATTTAAATAACATCACTGAACCCGAACAATTTTTCATGTTTTAAATCGTTCTTGAAGTCTAGAAACAAAACCAATTTTCTCACGGTTTATGAATAGTTTAGGCTCAGAAATAGAAAGCGTTTCCTCAGAAATTCTAGTATGAACCCTAAGTCTCAATCAAACTCACGAAAAATTCAAAACAACACACAAATTACAAAACAAAAATTACAAACAACTAAGGTCACATGTTCAGGTTGTTCAAAATTTACCGGTGGTGTAGAACGACGGTCACAGCGACGACGAGAACGGAGGACTTGGTGCGAGAACGGTCACGGCGACGACGAAAACAGTGGATGTGGTGCGAGAATGATTACAGGGATGGCGTTAACAATGGTCACAACTCGAGATTCAACAGCGAGAAGGCGGTTGATCGACGGCGAGAAGGAGAAGGCAACTGATTGAGGATCGAGGTTGAGAGGTTAGGGATTTAGATTGGGGATTGGATTGGGTGAAATAGAAGAACAATGTAACATATCTTGGGTTTTATGCGTTTTGGAGAAGAAAGGGTTTAGTTGGTACTGATTTAGGGTTTAGGGTTTAGTGATTTACATTTTGGCTCTATTAATTTATTTTTGGCTCCATTAAATTTTTATTTTGACTGCATTACAAAAATTTGGACTTTGGCTCAATTGAAATATTTTTGCCTCCATTGAGAAAATTAAGATTTTGGCTCCATGAAAATTGGGTGCATTAAAAAAATTAGCATTTTGCCTCCATTGAAATTTTTTTGGCTTACACTGAGTAAAAATTTGTACAAAATTATTTTCGCAAATAATTAAGATTTTGACTGCTTTAAAAATATTAATTTTTAAATTTTGATGTCTATAGCCACAAAATTAATTGTGTAACTATAACAACTAGTAACAAATTTAAGTCACCGATGGTATAAGACACCTATACCAACAATAAATAGTTTATCTGTGGGTATAGCTTATCTATACCTACAATTTTTAATTATTGTTACTATAAACTACTGTTGGTATATGTCTATTTTCTTGTAGTGACGCAAAGTTATGGAACTGTCTAGATGCTCTGTAGGGGGTATGACACAACCTCACACTATGAAGTTGCAAGGGGTTGTTCAAGGAACGACGGTGTTGATAGTGATAGACAGCGGGGCAAGTCATAACTTCATACCAACATGATATTGGTGAAAGGTTTGGGATTGTCCATCGAACCGACAATCGCATACACCGTCAGATTGGAGGATGGACAAGGAAAGGATACCCAAAGATGTTGCAAAGGAATTCAGATGGGAAGCTAGACGACTATTGAAGATTTCTTTTTATTCGAATTAGGAGGAGTGGATTTCATATTGGGTGTGACTTGGTTGGCAACCTTGGGGGAGGTCAAGGTAAATTGGAGAACACTCACAATGAAATTTATGGCACAACTTAGAGCTGTCAAAAAAGCCACCAACTACAAAGCCCCATAATTTTTTTTTTATCAAACCTCTATTATTAGGCCCCCTATCAAAATAATTTTTATAAGATTTCGGTCCATTATTTCAAGGAGTTTAAGGGAGGGGGCTTTAGGCCCCCAATATTTTGTTCATTTTGAGTATTTTTTTTAAAAAAAATCAGACATTTTTTATCAAAAAAAAATGGGACATTTTTTATCGAAAAAAAATTGAACATTTTTTATCGAAAAAAATCAAATATTTTTTATCGGAAAAAAATCAAATATTCTTTATCCAAAAAAATCAGAAATTTTTTATCGAAAATTATTTAACGAAAAAAAAATCAGAAATTTTTAATCGAAAAAAATTAGAAATTCTTTATCAAAAAAAAAATCATAAATTTTATTTTGAAAAAAATGAAAAAATTGAAAAACTTTATTTTTTTAAAAAAAGTGAGCCTCTGGGCCCACTAAGCCCACAAAAGTTTAGGGGGCTTTTAGTTTGGGGGTCTTGTTGTTTGGAGCCTTTTTAAATTATTAAATTTTTTGGCCCCTCTAAAATGTGCGCTGGGGCCAATAATTAGGCGGCTTGTCAAATTGACAGTTCTAGGCACAAGGAGCTGTGGTAGAAATTAAGGGTGATCCTACGTTATCCAAGGCGTTGGTTTCACCTCAAGCCCTCATGAAAATGACTAAAATTGAAGCAGTTTCATTAGTATGGGGTTTGGAAACAAAAGAGACATGTCAGGAGGTTAAAGTGCAACTTCCAAAATCACAAAGGAAGGATATACAGCAGATTCTGGATGAGTTTCAAGGTCTCTCTACGGAACCTACAAGGCTGCCTCCTAACCATGATGCAGATCATAAAATACCCATCAAAATGGGTGTTGATCCAATTAATGTTAGGCCTTACCGGTACACTCATCTGCAGAAGAATGAGTTTTTAGTGATGTTGTTTGGGTTAACCAACGCCCCAGCCACCTTTCAATGCGCCATGAACGATAATTTCCAGCCATATCTCCGAAAGTTTGTATTAGTTTTCTTTGACGACATCCTCATTTACAATAAGTCTTGGAAGGAACATTTGAGCCACCTAAAGTGCATATTATACATTCTGTAGCAACAACAATTCTATGTCAATTTAAAGAAATGTGAATTTGGCCAGACCGTAGTAGGATACTTGGGGCACCTCATTTCTGAAAAAGGAGTGTCTATGGATCCCAAAAAAGGTAGAAGCAGTGGTAGATTGGCCTATCCCTAAGACAATCAAAGCTTTGTGGGGGTTTTTGGGATTGACTGGGTATTATCAGAGATTCATATGCGACTATGGGAAGATAGCACGTCCCTTGACTAATTTGTTAAAAAAAAAGGGAATTTTTAGTGGAATTCAGATATGATGTAGCTAAATATCACTAGAAGAGGGGGGGGGGGTTGAATAGGGATTTTGCTGTTAAAAATAATTTCTAAGTGTTTTAACAACTATCCTCTCGTTGAGGATGGCTAGCTCGAGGATGGGATTTTTCAAATCGTCATATCTGAGTTGAGCAAAAGAGTAAGAGTAGAATATGAGAGACACACACACAATTTTATACTGGTTCACCAAACGATGGCTACGTCCAGCCCTCACACCCTTGTAAGATTTCACTAACTTTCAAACTGATCAATCCTCACACCGAGGATGATTATAAATTGTATATTCTTTAGCTTCACCAAGCTTACAATCAATTTTCAAATATTTCCAAGTGTAACTCACAAGGAAATTACAAAGTGATATGAGAGTGATTGATACTAAATACTTTCTCAAAGGATTTTCAAAGATATAGTGTAGGATCAAAGAAAGTATGAAGTGAGGATGATTGTTTTGCTTTTGATAGCATTAAGATACTTGATCTTTTTATGCAAGTGTGTTGTGTGTAATCTAATGGAGAGCTTGTTTGCATTTTATAGAGATCCAAGCTCTTTGATGACCGTTGGAGCTTATTTCAAACATTCCAAGTTTTTCATCATAATTACAGAACTGTCATTACTACCATCCTCTGCATGCTCACTTTTCTTGTAACTTGATCTTGACAATTCATTGTCAATTCTCTTTTATCAACAATGCACAGCTGTTTATTTGACCATGTCAGCTACATTTTTCGAAAACATTAAGGTATAGGTTGATTTCACCCTTTGAGGTGATGTTGACAAGAGAGAGAAAGCCACCCTCTTAATTAGCCTTCACATGTGATCTTCCATTTTTGGCTTGTTTCAAGTTGCCTTTCTTTAACTTAACTTCTTCATGTATATATTCATGCAAGCATAATAAATAGTCTGATTTTAGCCTTTGCCCATGCTTGAAGAGTTGCTTTCAACTTTGTTGGCCTATCCTCAGCCTAGTCTGCCATCCTCTGCATTCTAGATCTAGCTATAATCATCTTTTTCCTTTGACCTTATGACTTTTGATTTTAAATGCTTTATTTATTCATGTTTGACATTGTTATGCATTTGAATAAACACATTTCTTCTGGTGAGGGCTCAGATTGTGCAGATCTGAAGCTTTTTTAATTCGCAGGCCATCCTCACGGTTAGCAATTTCGATCCTCACGTTTGCATCAATTTCCATCCTCAAATTTGAATCATATTTTACTTCCTTTTGGCTTAATGATTAACAACCTATTTTCTTGTATGAATACACTCAAGAACACATGTTAGCAATTAACCACAATCATAATCTCTTAAGCAATTTTGTTATCATTAAAATCATTAGATGGACTTAATGTGAGTTTGCTTAAGGCCAAGGGATTTGACGCACTTTTAGTAGTGGTGGATCAACTCAACAAATATGGTCATTTTATTCTCATCAAGCATCCTTACCCGGCTCGCTCCATTGCTGAAATATTCGTGAAGGAAGTGATGAGGCTTCATGGTATACCAGCTTCTATAGTAAGCGATAGAGATCCGGCCTTCTTGAGTCAATTTTGGAGGGAGCTCTTCAGGTTTCAAGGAACTACGCTAAAAAGGAGTACATCTTATCATCCAAAATCAAACGGACAAACAGAGGTACTTAGTCGAACCTTGGAAACATACTTGCGTTGCTTTAGTTCGGAACAACCAAAAAATTGGGCAGACATGGTACCATGGGCAGAATATTGGTATAATACTAGTTTCCAAGGGGCAGCCAAGTGTACTCCTTTTGAAACAGTTTACGGCAGACCACAACCATCGCTAGCACGATTTGTACCAGGGGAAACTGTAGTGGAAGCAGTGGCACAAGACCTAATGACCAGAGACGAAGCATTGAGACAACTGAAATATCATTTGGGCAAAGCACAACAACAAATGATCAAATTTGCAAACCGTCGCCAGAAACACACCAAGATTAAAGAAGGAGATTGGGTTTACTAAAAAATCAGACCTCATAGGCATGTTACTATGCCAACACAACTTCATCCTAAACTAGCAGCTAAGTATTATGGTCCTTATTTGGTGTTAAAACAAATTGGGACAACAGCCTTTAAACTCCAACTTCCAACAGAGGCTCACATTCATCCGGTTTTCCACGCTTCGCAACTAAAGTTGGCTGTGGGAAAACATGAGGTGGAAACAGCCCTACCTACAGATTTACATAAGCACGACCTTGCGTATACGCCTTCACAGGTACTGGGCAAAAGAACCATACAACAATAGGGAGAACAAGTGCAACAAGTGTTAATTCAATGGCAACAAAAGCCTGTAGAGGAAGCAACCAAATAAGATGTTAATACAATCCAAAATCAATTTCCGGAATTCAACCATGAGGACAAGGTTGAGCTTGAAGGGGAATGTATTGATAGCAATAATGAAAATGTAAAAAGGAATAAACCTTTATTTGTTTATTACAGGAAAAACAATAGAAAATAATGATGTTTCTGTTTTATGGTGAGGTTGTTAGTAGTTATTGTTTTATAGTTAGGTGGTTAGTGTTAGTTGGATCCTATCCCTTGTATAATCAGCCTTTAAATAAAGGTTCCCACCCCTTTGAAAGGATCTTTGACAAAATTAGCAATTGAGTGGTTTATACCATTGTAGGAGCGTATTCGCTCTTGTGTATCTTTTTCTTTCAATCAATAAAAAATCAGGGACAAATAATTTCCTTTCGCTATTGAGTTCTATCAAAGAACCTAACAGAAACCAACACGCATAACATTCTAGAAATATTGTGCATCGCATAGAACACAAGCTGACTGAAAAGAGTATAGAAACATCTATTAATTGTTCTTTTCCTATTTTTATTGAATGATATGAAAAAGTATAAAATAATTATGATATCAAAGACAAGCTCTATCAATTGTGAAAACTATAATATGTATACTCCTCTATCATTCTTCATGTGTTAAGAATACATACAAGTAGAGCTATTTGGGAATGGTGATAATCCTAGACATGGCAAAAGTTAAGCTCAAATAGGCCCATACTGTATTAGAACAACAAACCCGATCATGGTATTCAGCTAATTATGGCAACATCTCCGGCAGTAGATGGTTGCTATAGTATTTCTATAATGCAATGCTTAGGGTTGCATAGTACAAAATTGGGTTTAAATAGTGTCTAAACCACTTCTCAGGGAATATGAGTTCTACTCCACATAAAGTTTCTATGTAAACCCCCATACATGTGTATATATATGAGAAACATAAACTTTCATAGTTGTGCATTACAACCTTCACACAGTTACTATCCTTCTCTTATGACATTTGCGCTATCTTTATATTATCCAATTCAACTAGAGAAGCAAACTTGCCACAAAATATATAGTTTCATATATTAGTGATGTTCTATCTAAATATAGTTAGAAAACATGGAAAAAAGACACAAGATACACCTCATCCACACTTTTCTTTATAAGCACCCCATCTACACTTAAACGTACAAGGTTCGCCCGAACCTGAATTTACTGAACCAAAACTCTTTAAATTATAAGAGAAAGTAGTCGTACCACTCCGACAAATATGGAGATGGCGTAGATGTAACCAATCCACGACGGATCTCCGTTTTGCATTGACTGCACATTATAAATAACTGTCACAAACTATAATATATTTAGTTCAAGCCATAAACATTATATTGCATGTGTTGTTGGATTTATCTGAGTATCATTATTTGTCTTTGCACTCTTTATTTTCTATCTTAAACAATCCAATTTGGTTTTTGGGCAGAAATAAACTTACATCTAACAGACAGCTCATAAAAGTAGGCCCCACAAATAGAAAAATATCATCACCAATCTGCAAAGATCATTAAAAATTCCAAGTTCCACAAAAGTCGGCACACACATAGTTCAACAATGTTATCACAAGCCGTTTAAAAATAAAAATAAAAGTAAAGAGTCCTTTTACAGCACTTATGTGTACAAGCGCTGTAAAAGGCTTTTAAAAAAAACATTATTTAACATACTAAAACAATGAGGTCTTTTACAGCGCTTTTTGGGAAAAGCGCTGTAAAAGATCCTTTTAAAAAATTAAATAAGGACTCCTTTTAGAGCGCTTTTTTAACAAGCACTGTAAATGGTTTAGGCCTTTTAGAGCGCTCTTTGCAAAAGCGCTGTAAAAGGGTTATAAAAAAGCGCTGTAATAGGGTTATATATATAACAGTAACCTCTTCAGTTTCCTCTTCATTACGTAAACTACACTATCATCTCCTTCATCGTTCTTCTCTTCTTTTACAAACCCTATAATCCCGTCCATTACGAACTGTATTTCCACGATCATCTCCTTCATTTCGAACCTTATTTCCATCCAAGATCATTTCGAACCGTATGTTTTCATTGAAATACGTAACCCTCATTACATATTTCTTCAAAACGTTTTTCTGTGAACCTTATTGCTGTGAAATTTCTCTATTCGCTATTTTCTTCGCATTTCATCTTTCTTCAAACCATTATTCAGGTATTGATGTTATTTATTTTTTGTAATGATTAAAATGCATGTTGAGCTTGTTTAAAATATATATACTGAAACATGTTGAGCTTGTTTAGAATAATGCATGATGCATGTTGAGCTTGTTGATGTTATACTAAACTGCATGTTGAACTTGTTGTAGTTAAATGGATACAAACAAAGAATGTCAAAATGAAAAAGTTGGCACCTCTAAGGCTTATGAAAATGAAGTCAAACGTGGTGCAACTATAATGCAAAAGGTGATTAAAGCAAGGAGCAATGGCACCAAGTTTGAGGTTATACTATACTATACTCTGTTTGCTGTGTGGATTGAGAGTGGTCAGCCAATTGACCCCAACAGCGCAATGTTTGTAAGTTACATTGGGGCTGTTGTTCGACAAAATATTCCAATTACGATTGACGATTGGAGAGATAAGGCGTTGAAAGATGCCAAAGATATAATATGGAATGATATTCAAGTAAATTTTTTGATCCAATCTTTTGTCATTTATATATATTTTCATTGAAATACTTTACTTATAATTTTTTCCATTGCAGATGACTTTTGTCCTTGATGATGGACGAAAGAGTTACGTTTTGAGAGTTGCTGGGAAAATCCATTAGGGATTTAGATCGCATCTCTCAAATTTCTATCTAAAAGATAGAGAAGGAAACACAACTGCTGAACCTCCAAAAATATATCAACATTATATATCAAATGATGAATGGAAAGCATTTGTTTCCAAACGTTCTGACCCCGCGTTTGTCGTAAGTGATTAATTTATTAGCATTTGTGTGTTTTATTATTCATATTCGTAGCGTATTTTAAATTTTTACATAATTGCTATTTTTTTAAATAGAATATTAGTAAGGGAAATCGCGAGAGGGCAAGCAATCCGACGCACCCATACAGAAGATCACGTATGGGATATGCATGTCTAGACCAAAATCTTGTAAGTCAATGTAACATCAATAATGAGGGAATTTGTATTATAAACTATAGTTTCTAACTAATATTTTGTTTTAACGAATAGCGACAAGAGACCCAATCTGATCAACCGTTGGGTCGTCATATCTTGTGGAAGGAAGCTCGTGTAAATAAGGATGAAGTGGTTGATAACGAAAATGTCCAAAAAGTAATAGAACTTTGTGTAAGTATATTATGACTTTAATATTTTTCAATATTGTATTTATCACTTGAATACTTTTTAATATTGTATTTTAAAAATGCTAATGAACTTAACTATTTTAATGTTACATGTATTTTAGGAGACCATCGAACAAAGTTCTGAAAATGAAGAGGGCAACAAGGCTAGTTGCAGGGAAATTCTGGGCAAAGTTTTTAATGTTCCTGAATATTCCGGTCGAGTTAGGGGGAAGGGATTTGGCGTAACTCCCAGAAGCTTTTTTCCTCAAGAGAAGCGCCAAAAACCTTCAAACGAGGAAGTATTAGAGAAGCTCAGAATCCTATCTGAGCAAGTGGCACTCTTAGTGAATACAAATAAAGACAAGAAACTTCCGGATCAGCTCCAACGTGAAATACAAATGGAGAGTGAAAGCGGGAGTTGCAACGTCGGTTTGAAAATTATTCCCGAGGTAATTAATTACTTACTTGCTTATGTAATTACTTATGCATTAAACAATATTATATATTAACTGTACTTATGTTTTAACTATTGATTTAGGGTGTCACTTCATGTTTCCTATACTTGTCCTCGCCCACTCATCGGAAGGTGGGAAAAGGAAAATTGTACAATACTTTGGGAGAAGTATTGCACAATACTCCGATCCCTGCGGGCCATGTCAAAGTATCGCCTACTGTTGCTTTCGAACCAACTGCACCGTTGTTGATACCGGACAACGACGGAGATATGCAGACATTGGGCGAAGCTATTGGTAGTTACGTGGCATGGCCCACGAACCTTGTTGCCCTCGTTAAAAGCCCTCCCAGAAACGAATCAGTTACGTCTCCCGAAAAGGTTTGTCACATTTATTGCATAAGTTTTGTCAATTTTTTCAGATTCAATAAACTAACATTTAACCTCATTTTTGTAGGTCCAAATAAATAAACCACCCGCACATCCAAAAAGAAGCAGCAAACCTCAAAAATTGGAGGTTAATAGAGCTGCCAAATTACAAAGGTCGGAAGCCAATAAAGCTGCCAAACTTGCAGCAAGAAAAAAACTGGATCGGGGGAAATTAGTCATTGCTGCTGCTGCTCCTAAAATAAGTCAGCCACGCCTTGGTAAATACGGGGCGTGTCTTCACATCTTAGTAAAAAAGAACCTGTGCAGCAGCGACATTTGCGCATGATACACATGAATAAAGATATATTCGGAGATGAGTATGAGGAATTGCTCGAAAAGGAGCACGTATACGAACTTCTCGAACATAAGGAGCTCAGTGCTACTGTAATGTGCTTGTACATAAGGTAAAAATACTTTTAATTGCATTTATTGGTAATTAATTAAATGTATTGGTAATTAATCTAGTTTAAAATTTTCATTGAAGGTTTTTGCATGAGAAGGTCGTGTGCACGAGGAAATTGTCAAATAAATACTCATTCTTGTCTCCGCATAAGATGTTCATGTGGAAACTTGATCCAGATAATGTAAGGAAATACATTATAGATATATTTTTAGGAATTAAAGAAAAGGATAAATTGTTCTTCGCACCATATAATTCAGGGTACGTAATTTTATCTTTTTAATTGATGAGAATTTAATTAATTAGTTGTGTATAAACAAAATTGCTTAACCAATTTTTTGTTGTAGGGCACATTGGGTGCTATTTGCAATCAATGCATTCTCTGAAGTTATATACTATTTGGATCTCGTGCATGGCGATTACAACAAATACTCCGAAATAAAGACTATGTTCGACACGTAAGTAATATTCATTTATTTTTGTTACACATATATATAAATAAGTGTTTGTTCATGCTTAAATAATTACATTTATTCATTCGATAGTGAATTAAAAGTTTTTCGAGCTCAAAGAGGTGCGACAGTGTCGAAGCAAAAGTCTAATAATATTATATGGATCCCAATAAAGTGCCCTCATCAAACAAACAACATCGACTGTGGGTACTATGTATTGAGATTCATGAAGGAGATTGTTGACAAGAATAAAACTATTATCCCAGAAACGGTACGGTATTTTGATTATATGATTTTCATATATAAATTATCTATATATTTGATATTAACTTAATATAATATGTTCAATTTTTATATTGCAGTACTTTGAAAATTCCAGTCCATCATATTCTGAGCAAGATCTGATGGAATTAAAGGAGGAATGGTGTGAGTATGTGCTTGAAATGAAAATTATATGATTTTCTGGGAAATAGCATGCTGCTGAGCAAGGGATCTGAATATTATATGGTGCATAGTTATTATATGTATATGTATATGATCATAGGACAGTATATAAATATGCATATGAATATGTTGTAAAATAGGTTCAATGTATATTTAGTTACTTATGTTGTAAATTACTGTGTTACAGGGTATATGTATCATATTGTGTGAACTGATTATGTTTTAACTGATTCTGGTTTTGGTTCTATTTCTGGTTCTGGTTGTGTTACAAGGTAATATACATGCATATGAATATGTTGTAAATTACTGATTATGGTTGTGTTGTGTTGTGTAAACGTACTGGTTCAAACAAATTTTGGATAAAAAGATAAAAGACAGCGTTTTATAAAAAAAATGCCATAAAAAGCTAAAAAGCGCTCTTAAAATATATACAGGGTTTAAACAAAAAAATAAATAACACCTTTAACAGCGCTTTCTATAAAAAGCGCTGTAAAAGGCATACCAAATATGAATTATGGGTATGTATTTTACAGCGCTTGTTATAAAAAGCGTTGTAAAAGGTACACCAAATATATGAAATATGGGTATGCCTTTTACAGCGCTTTTTATGAAAAACGCTATAAAAGGTACACCAGATATATGAAATATGGATATGCCTTTTACAGCGCTCTTTGTAACAAGCGCTGTAAAAGGTGCATAATAAACGCGCGTTATAGAAATTGCCTTTTACAGCGCTTTTTTAGAAGCGCTGTTATATCTTTTACAGCGCTCGAATACACAACGCTTTTTTTTTTTTGAAAAAACGTTGTAGAAGGCTTAAAAAAAGTGCTGTAAAAGGCAATTTTTGGCGTAGTGTATTAATAGTTACTATAAAATGTAAATCTTGTACATTATAGTGACAGTAATCCTCTCAACCTGAAATTAGAAATTACTTGCAATATGAAAATGTTGACTTATTCATTTGAGGCAATTAAGTTAAAGATAAAAAATATTGGGGTCTCACCTTATAGATGCCTCCATACCAAAACCTAACAAAATTTAAACCAAATCAAATATTAATTGAGAGAACAACATTACAAATTAAGGTCATCTTGAAAAGGCTAAATAAAGATCTAACAATTAGGCTGTGTTTGGTAAATGTAGCGGATGACAGATAAGTTAGCTGATAACGGGTAAGCTTATAGCAGTTAGTGGATAAGATAGCAGATAAAATTTGAAGTGTTTGGTAAAATTAGGGGCAGAACTAACTGATAAATATAAAATAACTTAAAAAATATATTTTTATTTAAATTTAAATATATTGAATTAAGATAATGAGAATAAAAAATGAAAGAAAATATGATATGCTATTTGTAATAGCATCTCAAAAAATACTATAAGCTCGTGAGAGAAAACCTTAACCAAACAATTCTATTTTGATGATGAGTTTATATGCTATAAGCTAACTGTTTGACCTTGTCAAACAAGCCTTAAAGGGAAGACAAATTATCATGAAAAAGTTCTCAATATGCACCTTTTCCCTAGGCTATTGTTAAATGCCCTTGAAAGCCAAGGGTTAGAGCTTTGAAATTCTGACATCCAGCACTTTTGGAACCTGCAGAAATAAAAAAAATAAAAAAAAATGTCATAAGGAAGATGGGGCTCTAGACCTAGCTTTGGAGCAAGTTGCGTAACCATCTAATCCCTCAAAATTGCAGGTTCTTTATCCTGATGAGTTTGTCGAGCAATGATTTTTTGCAGAGCAACAAAGATTTTGGGGATTTCCTTATATGTTTTGGATGTTTCCTTCTCCATATTTGCTCTTTTGAAGGGGCACTGGTCATCTTCAATAGGAGCACATGGAGGATTACTCTAGGAGTGTGCAAAATGATGATAAAGTGGCAAATGATGTGTTAATTGTAGAAAACCATACCATATGGAACAATATTTCTCTTGTAATAGTTGTTGATTGCAACAATCATGTGTTGGATGATAAGATGAGGCATATTCAATTTCTTGTAGTGAAAGAGATAATAGATTACTAAAGTATCACTGTCAGAAACATATTCATGACTACCACAGTGGGGTAGTATGGAATGTTGACTGATGCTATTGAAAATCTTTCGAAGAGGTTTGAGATATGCTGAAAAGAAATTTGTGGTCCCAATAATGAACAACTGCTGAAATACTTCCTCTTGGGTAATGTTTAGAGATAAATACTTGTTTTTGCCAAAAATTGTGGATCCTTTAGATGGAAGTTGTAGTATATCAGCAAGAATAAAGGGAGTCAAGCGTATTTCAATGCCTTTAAATTTTGAAACAATGTGAGATTTATCTGCAAAGGCTTGAGCTTTGCAATAAAAGGCCCTGATTGCATCAGAATAAAAAGAGTCAAAGATTTGAAGGAAATTAGTCCATCCAAGAACATCAGTATGATGTTTGATGGAGGTTCCTTCATATTAGAGGTTTTCAAACATGAAACCCGATCAATGCCTATTGGTCTATGAGCCCATTTGTCATTGAAGACTTGTTGAAGTTTTGATGCAATAAATGGAGGAATGAGAACTTTTGAAGAGGGTGGTTTGATAGAAGATTTTGTGGTTTCTAGGTTTGAAAATTTTGGTAGAGAACGTTCTTGAAATAATGGTTTTTAAGGAGAACTTTTGGGTTTGGATTTTGGATAGTAGGTTTTTTAGGGTTTTTTCAGTTTTCAAGAAGCCCCATCTTCCTAGTCTTCTTTTCCATTTTATAGAAGACTACAAAATTCACTTCGACTTATCTGTATTTTTTAGCCATAACATGCTAAATGTCATAAGTTTTTACACAAACAACTGATATGTTTTCTCATATTTTAAAGAAAGTTAAATAATTTGAATTCATTTCACTTTTCAAGCACTTATGTGAAATTTGAAAATGTAATGTGTTGAAAAGTTAAAAGCCAACCTGTTAAAGTAATCTTTGACTGACAGAAGAAGGTCAATGATAGAAACCAGAATTTTATTGGCTATATGCTCTTACAAAATTGGAAATATAAAAATGCAGTAAAAGAACTAAACCAGAGTTCTAAGAACTCCTAAACCAGATCAGAATTGCTCCTAACTAGAGAAAGAATTCCCCTAATTGTTTCTTAGAATATCTTCTGAATATATTTTCCTCTTTCTATTTTCTCATTCTTATAACATTAAATAATTAACATTATTAATTAATTTTTATTCCTTTCGTTCATCCTTCTTGAAACTGCATGTCTTTCCCACTTTCCCTCTTTAATGAAATATCAGTAGGATAAGAGATATTATTACTAGCTTTTATTCCATCCATCAATAGCTTTTATTCCCTCCATCAATCATGCTAGAAACTGAATGTGTGTGAAGTGTGTGACTTGGTTGAGTAGGCCCCATTCTTTAGGTCTCATTCCTCTTACTTTGCAGTGTTCTATCATTGCCATCCGCTTCAAAATGAGCCTTGTCCTCAAGGCTAACATTAAGACATTGATTTTGTAATAGACTTCCAGATTCCCAACTGATTGTTTCCTTATTCTCTTCCCATGTTATGATTTTTCTTGGCTTTAGTATATTTGTGGTAACAACATTAAGTTCTTTTTTCTAATTGATTCAACAATTCTCCGGATATTCACACTGCAGCTTCACAATTTTCCCCTTCCAGTCCAAGCAAATTTCCATTTCTTCCCAATCAAATAACACCTTGCCTAACTTATGCAGCCAAGCCACTCCGAAGATCATGTCATCACCTTGTAATTCCACTATGTAAGCTTCAGCAGTGGTCTGGAACCTTGCAATTTGAATGTCAAACTTCCCACACTTCTCTGTTATGGCCACACGGGAACCATTTTCCAAATTCTGCAGTCGTAACTGGGATTTGTTCTATTGGAAGCTGCAAAACTGCAGCCATTTGAGGAGTCACAAAATTGTAAGTAGCACTAGTGTCCACCATCATCATGGCCGGTATGCCCTTCACGGTACCTTCCAAACGTAGGGGAGAAGGGAACCAATTTCGAGCTCTACCTTCCTCTGCTATTCTGAACAGCACTACAGAATTGCATCTTACTACAACGTCTTTCTCCCTTTCCTTCAATTCGATAGCTAGGGCTTCACCGGCATCGTCCGTCACTTCATCACCTGCCAGAATTACCAAACGCAACTGTTTTTCAGCACATTGATGAAGAGGATGGAACCTTTCCCCACATTGAAAATAGAGGCCTCGGGCCTTACGATCCATTAATTCAGAATATGGAAGATGCTTAGTTCCCCTATTGCGATTTTCGTAGTTCCCCCGTCGCTCTTCATTGCCATTTGTTCGTGTTTGGTACTGATTAAGGTCGCCTCCTTGCATGTTTAATTTCGGGTTAGGATTTGACCCAGTTAGAGTATTTTTGGATTGAGTTCCCCTAGGACTTGCATTTCCCTTGTTTGGGCCTGGAAAAAAACCCAGTCCAGACCCATTTCTATTAGTAAGCCCATTACTTCCTTCTTTTCCCCCTTTCTAGTTTCGCGAACGACCTCCACCTCCACTTCCTCTATAATTCAATACGCCCCGTAACTCTGTTTCAACATCACGAGCCAATTTCATCGCCTCCACACGTGTCTTAGGGTTGAAGGTCCTTACTCGCAAACGTACCTTTGGTTGGAGGCCACCCAAAAAATACCCAAGGTATTGTTCTTCGGGGAGACGCTTAACTTGGGAAGAAAAATATTCGAAATCTGAAATGTACTCTTTTACATCTCTATTTTGTTGAAGATCTTTCAATTCTTCGAATGGATTATCGCTCTTTCTTCCTCCATATCTCACAATCAGTGCTTCCTTCAACATAGAAGATTAAACCAATGAATGGTTGCACCCTCCATGCTAATTTTCGCCAAACGAACCTTCACTTTTTCAGATATTCCCTGTACTTCAAAATATGTCTCTACTCGCGTGATCCACACCACTAGATCGTCACCATCAAATAACGGCAGCTCCACCTTCTTCACTGTCATCTTGTATTCCATAATTGACTCATCGGTGTCGATTATCTGCGACGGCCGATTCAACAGTTTTGCAAACTCTGTCAAAATGGTATGACGAAATTCATCCAAGGTTTGACGCATTGAACCTTCCATCTCAGCCATTCTTATCTCCAAAGCCTCAACCTTGTCAGACATTTTCGGTGGCATTCGGTTTTCGCTAGCTTCTATCTCTATCCGGTAGGTCGGACCAATGATAGAAACCATAATTTTATTGGCTAGAATTTGATGAGCTCTGATGCTCTTACAATGCTGGAAATATAAAAATGCAGAAAAAGAACTAAAACAGAGTTCTAAGAACTCCTAAACCAGAGCAGAATTGCTCCTAACTAGAGAAAGAATTCCCCTAATTGTTTCTTAGAATATTTTCTGAATATCTTTCCCTCTTCCTATTTTCTCATTCTTATAACATTAAATAATTAACATTATTAATTAATTTTTATTCCTTTCGTTCATCCTTCTTGAAACTGCATGTCTTTCCCACTTTCCCTCTTTAATGAAATATCAGTAGGATAAGAGACATTATTATTAGCTTTTATTCCACCCATCAATAGCTTTTATTCCCTCCATCAATCATGCTAGAAACTGAATGTGTGTGAAGTGTGTGACTTGGTTGAGTGGGCCCCATTCTTTGGGTCTCATTCCTCTTACTTTGCAGTGTTCTATCAGTCAAGCATTACAATATCTCTCACCAAAACATAAAGAACTTCAAACCTTACCAACCAAAACATAAATAACTCCAAACCTTACCTTGGTTTCCAAGAGGATGAGAATTATCATAGAGATTCAAGTAAGTGATTAATAACTAGGGCTGTTATCTTGAAGAACATAGAAACACAAAGCAGCTTAAATTTCTCATGCCACCCAAATTTAACATATTTCTCTTTTACAGTATTACATTACATTTAACTTTTCAAAAATGATAACAAGTGCTCTAAGGGCACATGTCAAGGAATCAAATGTATAAATAGTATCTTAGAATTTGTGTATTCATCTTCTCAAAAGTTTAAAAAAATTACTCTTTCCAATACAAACTTTCTATTTTTTTTATTCCTTACCAAGTGCCCAATGTTAGCAACACCTTTCACTCTTTGGTATTAACTAAATGCAGTGTTGTTAATGTTTTTTCCGCTCTCAAATATAAGCAAAAAAAATACTCATATTTTTTTGTCTCAAACACATCCAAATATAACTTACTTTCACTCTATTTAATGATGTCTATCCCAAAGTACTCTTCAATTAATATATAAGTTTGTATGCGATGACTCTTTTATTCCCATGCAAAAAGTTTCTATAAAAGGAACTTTTGAGAATGCAGTAATATTTTTTATGAAATCAAGACCAGAGTGGTAGGCACTCTAGCGCTATAACGTAGTGGTATTTAAACAAATCGCTATTGTTCGGCGATATACTATTTAGTACAAAATATTTTAAATAGTGGTGCGCTGTAGCACTTTTGTGTAGCAGAATTGAACCACTCCACTATTTTCCACAATCCGCAGTTGACAACATAGACGAGATGAACTAATAAAGCTAACAACATTAGATATGACAAACTCACCTCAAAAGGAGCAAAACCAGTTTCCTCATTCAGGTTGAAGACTGAATTTCCGGTCAGCAATCTCAACACAGGCTGAACAGCACAATAACAAGCCAACATTCCAAGCATATAATTATAGTAATTTGATTTCAAACAAAACCTTTGAGCTTAAACATTACAACTGATAAGCCATATTCTATATAAGCACAATCCCACAAGAACCAAATTTGAAGTTGAGTTAACAAGAGTGTTGATTGCACAAGGTGTATATGACCCAAAAGTACTATCTACAATTTTATCCCAAATGCTGTTAGGTTCTGGTTTGCAGTACCAAATTACTGGTTCAAAACCCATCTTTTTTTAATATTCTCAGTGGGAGAGAGAGAGAGAATTTGTTAGCAGCATATATTAAACTCTCTTAATACTTTCAACTTATATCACATTTTTCACTATGTTTTTTTGCATTTTTCTCTTACATGCAACTACTCGCATGTTGCAGCAGCCTTTACTTTTCAACATAATAGTCTAAACAAATCGGTCAAAACAATAGTCTTCTTTTTAAATAGTTGTTTTCAAGACTTTTCATCATCAGTCCCTTCAAAAATTATTCACATACAGTTCCTATTTTATTTTTTACACGCACTATTTCGAGGGACTAAAAACACTCATTTTTTTGTAAAAAAAAATTCACAATAGAAATTAAAAGTATATAAAAATTATTTAAGAACTAAATTTGAGAGGTCTTAATTTTATTTATGATGACTAAAAATGTATTTAACTCAAAGAAAACATTATTGGAAAAAGTGAGAAGAGAAAATTATTTTCTTATTTATAAATATAAAGACCAAAACAAAATATCAAGCACACAATTAATCTACAACGTTTGGATAAATTAACTACAAAATGGTACTTTCAACGCAATGATTATATATGATTCATAAGTCGTGTCAAATAATGGGGTTTTTTTGGACATTCTAATTATCTTCATGAATTTTTTTTATAATAAACACATTATGATAATTACAAGCCTTACTGTTGTAATTACATTATGTTAAATTAACAAGAACACCATGGAATATATCCAAAAACTACAAATTTTGGCTTCATGTAGCATATTATGTTTTGGAATTGATTCTATAAATATAATATTCCATAATTTTTCTTTGATTATTGAAGACTCCTTCGAGATAATGCAATTGTTCTACATTATTAGTTTCAACCACCTCTATCTCCTTGTGAAATCATTAAAAATTTAATTAACAAAATGACCTCGGTTTTTTATGGACGACCAATACAAGGAGGCAAAAGACCTACCTAATAATATGAGTAAGATAATTCAAATAAACTTTTTTTTATATACGAAAAAACATATAACTTTGAAAAAAGGTGAATTATTTTGGTATTAGACAACTTTTGACAAAATAACAAATGTTATTTAAGCACCCTATACATATAAAAAGAAAGACTGTATGGAATATTTTGTTTGAGAAATCATATGCAATCACACATACCTTAAATAGAAAATGCACATTTTATTAAACAAATTGTGGCAGAGGGAGGGAGAACGTGGGTTGTATAGGATAAAAACACTTTTGACAATAGGGATTAAGGTTGGTTAATATGTAGCGAAAAATATAAACTAGCAATTGTTTAACCCTTTTAATTTATTGGTACTTTCCCTTTAAAAAGTTTCTTATACTTGTACAAATGATAGTCCATTATATAAACGACTTTATAAGTAGTTATGACATACGTCACAAATTATTAATGATTGAACAGATGTGATTGATTGACAAATTAAAAATATTTTATACTTAGAATGTGTATAAATTAAATTGTGTAAAATGTTACTATTGACTCATTCAAAAAAAAATGTATTCTTAATTTTAAGTTTATTTACCGTTTTGATTTCTTATTTTATCTGACTCACGGAACTGATCTCCTTATTTTTAAATTCTTCAGTTTTGATCACTATTTCAAATTTTTGAACTTAAAATTGATTTTTTTTATAAGAAGTTTTTTATTTAAAGAAGTACAATAGGTACTCCAACCCTTACATCAAAGTAACGTCCAAATTCAACATCATAGTAGAAAAACTCAACCCACCTTCTATGAAGGGTTGCGGAGACTCCACCAAATTATGTGCTTGAAAACTGAACAAAAAGACACCAAATAGGACATTACAACTACACATTATTACAACACAATAACACATTATTAAAGCTGATGAACCACGTCCATGAGAGTACTTTTGCACAATACATGACCTTTTCGCAATTCTCCATATCTCCATTAAAGATGATATTGTTTCTTTCATGTCATAAGCTCTTCATAGTTGACTTGCATATACAACATTTGACAACAAAATGTTATCTCTTCTAAATTTAACTCCTCATTCTAAACAAATTTCCAACTCCAACTCAATCTTCTCTTCATTTCATTCACCCATTATGACAATTGGATAATTTTGTTGTAAAGAATATGAGAAAAAAGATGGAAATTTACTCTCAATTCAGACACTAACTTAATGTTTCGAGAAAAAAGATGGAAAAGAATAATATGTGATATGAAAAATTAACATTTTTTGAGACTTTGAAGCCAACATAAATAAATATCTTAATTTAAAAATATGATGTGATATTTTTTTTAGAAAATCATAATATATATATATATATATATATTGTATGTAGGGATATTTATGTCATTAACATAAATATATCTTTCTTAACACTTTCTCTCATACCAACCAAACAACCAAAAAATAATCTCACTTTCTATTCACTTTCATGCCTTCAACATTCTTTCCTCTTCCTTTCTTTGATTTCACTTTCTTTTGTCATCCAAATAGTGAGGGACCAAAAGTGGACAAATTTCAAATAGATGGATCAATTTTTTTAGTGAGATAAAATAAGAGAATTCAAATTACAATTAAACTTTATTTTATGTAGAATATATTTTAAGAAATATATTCTTATATATGCTTTCTATAATAAATTTTTATCCTTATTTTTAAGTATAATACATTTCAAAAAATAATTTCAATCTATTATAATATATTAAAGTTGACTCCCAAACCATTCATTTGATACTTAATTATATTTTATGCCACATAACTCTATTTGTGTCACCTCACTGATTTGCTTAGTTGTTATAGCTAGAATCTTTTCTATTTCTATTCTTCATGTACTACACAATTTCATTTCATTAACAAAAACATTTATCTAATGCAATAAACGTTTATCTATTATTTATTTATTTATCATTTATTAAATGTGAATTTATTTTATATCATTTTCAATGTAAGTCCAAAAATCTTGGTTGAAATAAGATTCAAGAAGACACAATACCACAAATTTATTCTCTTCAATTTGATTATAACAAAATTACTTATGTGGTGTTTAATGAAATTCAAGTGATGTTTATAGTTATTTGAGAAACCGACTTTGGTATATTTTTCTCTTTTATGACATCTTCTTCTTCTATAAGGGATTGCTAGCCACTGGAAATGCATGTTCCATTTTATGCCTAGTATTTAGTTACATAATTTTTATGTTATCTTTCATTTACAATATCAATAAAAAAAAACTAATTTATTTAAATTTATGTCAATGCCAATTATAGATGTTTCATTCAACAAACCGTATATTTTGCTTCAGTCACTTTTTATTAAGCCATTTGCTCGTCTATTTTTAAACCATAAGATCTTCATAGTTCCAAATTTTCATCATTTAAAGTAGATCTATTGTTTACGTTGTATTTTTTTTAGCACAATAAATCAACTAGAAAATGGTTGGAATTAACATAATTCTTGGAAAATTAATGTTCCCACAATAACTAAGGAAC
>JBBPBT010001310.1:1878394-1889430 GCA_037974875.1 Cicer bijugum | reverse complement strand
ATATTTTTAACTAAATAATTAGTTAAAATTAGTGTTTTTTTTTTTATATTTTTGTGGTCATAAAAAAGAGACAATATAATACACTGATTATAATTTTTTTACACGTAGGTTTTTTCATGTTATTTTTCTACAATTGAATCTAATATAAACTATAAACAAATATCTTGCAAAATGGCATATAGTACGCGTGACATGAAATTATGTCACTTAATATTTATTGATTTCATACTTTTTTAAATTGATCATTTTTAATGACAATTAATATAAAAATTTTATCTTTAATTCATTTAATTGTTATAAACAACAAATTATATTATGCTTTCGCTACGCGAAAAATAGGATTTTACAACATATTTTTTAACCAATTTACAACGTTTTTTCAAACAAAAAAAAACGTCGTAGAATCGAACACTGTAAAAGATACAACAACACTTTTTTAAAACCAAAAAGCGCTATAAAACACGTAGATATATTGCGCGCTTGTTAGGCACATTTTACATCGCTTTTTAAATAAGCGCTGTAAAAGGTGCACCCATTATATGTATTATTATGCACCTTTTACAGCGCTTATTTGAAAAAGCGTTGTAAAATGTGCACCCAATATATGCATTATAGTAAAGCGCTGTAAAATTATTTTCATCTAGAATCAGTTCACACAAAAAAAAAACATATTCAAATACATATTCAGAATCAGTTCACACAATCAGTACACAAAAACAGAACTATATAACTTAACTTTATATATTAATTTACAACAGCTAGAACATTCAGATACATATATATAACATAATTAACTACATATAAATTGGACAAATATTGTACAACAACACATATTCATATACATGTTCATGTATTGTGTCCTATTCATATACATATAACTAACATAATACACAGAATATAATTAGCTACCATATAATATTCAGATCCCTTGCATCATGCTATTTCCCAAAAAATCAAATAGTTTTCATTTCAAACACATATTGACACCAGTCTTCCTTTAATTCCATTAGATCTTCCTCAGAGTATGCTGGACTAGAATTGCCAAAGTACTGTGCAATATAAAAATTGAACATATAAGTTAGAATCAAATATATAGATAATTTATATATGAAAATTATATAATGAAAATATCGTACTGTTTCTGGGATAGCAGTTTGATTCTTGTCAACAATTTCCTTCATGAATCGCCATACATAATACCCACAGTCGATGTTGTTAGTTTGACGAGGGCACTATAAAATAAAACATATAAGTCAATAAAATATTTGTGCATTGATCATAAAGGAATATATTTGTAAATGAAAATTTAAAGGCATATATTTCAAACCTTTATTGGAATCAATGTGATGTTATTAGACTTTTGCTTCGACACTGTAGCATCAATTTGAGCTCGAAAAACTTGTAAAGCACTATCGAATAAATAAATGTGATTATTATAGCATTAACAAACACATTATTTATATATATATGTAAGAAATAAATGAATATTACTTACGTGTCGAACATAGTCTTTATATCGGAATGATTGTTGTAATTGTCATCCAAGGGATCCAAATAGTATATATAACTTCAGAGGTCGCATTGATTGCAAATAGCATCCAATATGTCCTACAACAACAAAAATTTGGTTGGCAATTTTGTTTACACAACTAATAAATTAAGATCTCATAAATTAAAAAAGATATAAATAAATAATATATAATTACGTATCCTGAATTATATGGTGCAAAGAACAATTTATCCTTCTCTATATTTCCTAATAACATATCTACAATGTAATTCTTTACATTTACTGGATCGAGTTTACACATCGAAAGCTTATGCGGAGACAAGAATGAACATCTATTTGACAATCTGCGCGTGCACACAACCTTCTCATAGATGTGGGTATAGGAAAATAGTTATTCCTTGCCCACTTTTTCCACTATTTTCTATATTACAGAAACAAATTGGGAATTAGGGAATCCATATCAAAGTTGGAATAAGGGTATCCATTGTAATTTCAAACATATAGGTCAGTAACATTGATGAACTTGGCAAAGGTCCGGAAAGAGAGGGATTCGAACCCTCGGTAAACAAAAAGCCTACATAGCAGTTCCAGTGCTACGCCTTGAACCACTCGGCCATCTCTCCTACATAATGATTATGCCCAAAAACCTAATGAATCGGGAGGCATTCCTATTTCATTTGCGTAGGCGCATACAATCAATTGAAACTTAAAAAATAGAAAGAAAAGTTTTTATCAACCCCCCTTCGTAGCCTGCCGTAGGAGAAAGTAATTTGATTAATAAGTCCATTTTTACGTTATTTCGTACTGTATTGTACAATTCCTTTGTTTGGGGGATTCTTTTCTCACGCGAAAAAAAAAATGAAATTATAGAATGGATTGCTACCTATGACTAGATCTCGTATAAATGGAAATTTTATTGATAAGACCTTTTCGATTGTAGCCAATATATTAAAAACCTTCAATGAAAATTTCAAACTAGATTAATTACCAATAAAATAAAATTAAAAGTATTTTATACCTTTTGTACAAGCTGACGATAGTGGCACTCAGCTTCTTATGGTTGAGAAGTTCGTATATGTGCTCCATTTCGAGAAATTCTTCATACTCATCTCCGAATATAGCTTTATTCATGGTTATGATGTGTGACTCGTCGTTGTTACCCATATTCATTTTTACTTGGATGTTAAGACACGCCCCATATTTAGCAAGGCATGACTGACTTATTTTAGGAGCAGTAGCGACTGATTATCCCCGATCCAGTTTTCTAGCTGCAACTTTGGCAGCTTTATTACCCTCCAGCTTTTGTAGTTTGCCAGCTCTATGACCCTCCAATTTTTGAGGTTTTCCGGCTTTATTTTGCTGTGCGGGTGGTTTATTTGATTGAATCTAAAAAAATGAGGTTAAATGTTAGTTTATTGAATCTGAAAAAATGACAAACCTTTTCGGGCGATGTAATTGATTCATTTATGGGTATCTTTTTATTATTCCCATTAGGCTTTTTCAGAATCTAAATATAAATGTGAAATTAAAGTTAGGAGCGAAAAAAAATCAGCAATAAAATATACATATCAATTAAACATACATTTCAATTAATTAAATATACCTTATCGAGGGCAACAAGATGTGTGGGCCATGCCACGTAACTACCAATTGCTTCTCCCAAAAACTTCATATCTGCATCGTTGTCCGGTATCGGCAATGGCGCAGTTGGTTCTAAAGCAATAATTGGTGATACTTTGACATTGCCCACAGGGATCGGTGTGTTGTGCAAGAGTTCTCCCGAAGTATTGTACAATTTTCCTTTTCCGACCTTCCAATGAGTAGGGGAGGATAAGTACAACACGCATGTAATGACACCCTAAATCAATGATTAAAACATAAGTATGGTTAATATATAAGTATATTTAATACATAAGTAAGTAATTAATTACCTTAGGAAGACTTTTGAGACCGATGTTGCAACTCGCGTTTTCACTCTCCATTTGGATTTCACGTTGGAGCTGATCTGGGAGTTTCTTGTCTTTGTTCGTCTTCACCAAAAGTGTCACTTGCTCTGTAAGGAGTTTAAGCTTCTCTAATACTTCCTAATTGGATGGATTTGGGCGCTTCTCTTGGGAAAAATAGCTTTTACGAGTTACGCCAAATCTTTTCCCCCTAACCCGACCGGAATACTCATGAACATTAAACACTTTACCCAGAATGTCCCTACAACTAGCTTTGTTGCCCTCTTGATTTTCAGAACTTTGTTCGATATTCTCCTAAAATACATGTAGGATTAAAAAGATAAGTTCAATATCATTTTTAAAATATAATATTAAAAATATTCAAGTGATAAAATACAATATTAAAAAATATTCAAGTGATAATATATTTACACAAAGTTCTATTACTTTTTGGATATTTTCATTGTCAACCACTCCGTCCTTATTTACACGACCTTCCTTCCATAATATATGACGATTCAATGGTTGATCGGATTGGGTGTCCTGTCGCTATTCGTTAAGATCATAAACAAAATATTAGTTAGAAACTATAGTTTATAATACAAATTACTTCATTATATAAAAGTGATGTTTAATTACTTACAAGTTTTTGCTCTAGACGTGCATATCCCATACGTGATTTTTTGTATGGGTGTGTCGGATTTCTTGCCCTCTCGTGATTTTCCTTACTTATATTCTATATAAAAAAATAACACTCGTGTAAAAATTTAAAATACGCTACGAATATGAATAATAAAACACAAATGCTAATAAATTAATCACTTACGACAAACATGGGGTCCGAAAGTTTGGATACAAATGTCGTCCATTCATCATTTGATATATAATGTTTATATATTCTTGGAGTTTCAGTATTCATATTTCCTTCTCTATCTTTCAGATAGAAATTAGAGAGGTGAGTTCTAAAACCCTGGTGGATTTTCCCAGCAACTCTCAATACGTAACTCTTTCTCCCATCATCAAGAACAAAAGCAGTCTGCAACTAAAATAAAGATATAGTTTAAGTAAAGTATTTCAATGAAAAAAATTATAAATGACAAAAGAGCGGATCAAAAAAGTTACTTGAATGTCATTCCATATTATATATTTGGCATCCTTCAATGCCTTATCTCTCCATTCATCAATTGTAATTGGGATATTTTGACGAATAACAGCCCCAATGTAACCTACAAACATGGAGCTGTTGGGGACAATTGGCTGACCACTCTCATTCCATCCAACCTAATAAACTCATATAGTAAGTACATGCTATTAAAAGATAAAAAATAAACAGCAAACATAGTATAGTATACCTCAAATTTAATGCCATTGCTCCTTGCTTTAATGACTTTTGCATTATAGTTGCACCACGTTTGACATCATTTTTGTAAGTCTTAGTGTTGACAACTTCTTCATTTTGACATTCCAAATCTTTGGTGGTATCCATTTATCTACAACAAGTTCAATATGCAGTTTAGTATAACTTCAACAAGCTCAACATGCAGTACTATAAGTACATATCAGTATCAATATATCTTAAACAAGCTCAACATGCATTTTAGTGATAACAAAAATTTAATAACATAAATACCTGAATAATGAGGGTTCGAAGAAATACATAATGCGTAGAAATGAGGGTTCATAGAAATTCGATTCGTAGAAATATGGTTTGAAGAAATACGTAATGAGGGTTACGTATTTCAATGAAAAGATATTGTGTGTAATGGGAGAGATGATCGTGGATGGAAATAAGGTTCGAAATGAGGGAGATGATCGTGGAAATAAGGTTCATAATGGAAGAGATGATAGGGTTTGCAAAGGAAGAGAAGAACGATGAAGGTTGAGATGATAGTGAAGTTCACGTAATGAAGAGGAAACTGAAGCGGTTTACTGTTATATATAAAACCCTTTTACAACGCTTTTTTATAAGCCTTTTACAACGCTTGTTGGAAAAGCACTCTAAAAAGGCCTCCTTATTTTATTTTTAAAAAGGTTCTTTTATAGCGTTTTTTCAAATATGCGTTGTAAAAGACCTCCTTGTTTCTTATGTTATATGAATGTTTTTTTTAAAGCCTTTTACAGCGCCGTAAAAGGCTTCCTTATTTTATTTTTAAAAAGGCTTTTTTACAGTGCTTATTTGAAAAAGCGCTATAAAAGACCTCCATGTTTTCTTATGTTATATGAATGTTTTTTTTAAAGCCTTTTATTGTGCTTTTTCAAATAAGAGCTCTAAAAGGCCTCCTTATTTTATTTTTAAAAGGATCTTTTACAACGCGTTTTCAAATAAGCGCTGTAAAAGGCCTTCGTGTTTTATTTTTATATTTAAGGCTCTTTTTCAGTTCAGTTCAGTTCATGTAAATTACTAGTTTATATTAAATTACATGAACTTAGTATAAAACACTCAAATCAAGCTAAGTATAAGTAGAAAATAAATTAATCAGAAAATCAAATACATGGCTGGTTGTATAAAACAATTAAACATGTTCAAACAATTAAATTTACATTAACTCAGTTCATATGACATGTCTTATATAAAACAATTAAATATGTACATTAAGATGCCCTTCTTCTTTTCCTGGTGGTATTCACATTTGTGTGTCCATTTACAATACGAAACGATGGATTAATCCAAATTCCCTCATCATGATCATCTCTAAGATATAAACCATCATCAGTTGAATCAATTTCATGTGGTTGTTTTGATGTTGCAAATAAAAGATCATTACCAACATCTTCATCATTATTATTATCATCACTTATTTTATTGGTCGATAGGACAACATACCATTTATCATCAGCAGGATCAGTGGCATAAAACACTTGTTGAGCTTACAACGCTAAAATAAAAGGCTCGTCTTTGTATCCCACCCTATTAAAATCGACAAGTAAGAACCCTGACTCATCAATTCGAATGCCATTATTATTATCGACCCACTTGCAACCAAATATGGGAACACGAAACATTGTGTAGTCTAACTCACATATGCGCTCGATAACCCCTAAAATATGATAGATTTGCATATATTGAGTTTTTGTCTTTTGCACTTGAGACATGCATCGCTTCAGCTACGAGAGTGACTTTGCTATTTTGCATAGTGGTCTGATAATCTTGTTCTTTGGTATAAAATGTGTAGCCATTAATAACATAACTAGTGTAAGAAAAGACATGTAAACTCGAACCATTAGCTAGCCGCCTCAATCTCTATGAAATTGATCCAAGGTCTAAATCAAACTTTGACTTTATGTGATTTTTTAACCATGTTATAAAACTTCGATTGTGCTCTCGAGTTATCCAATTTTGATTCCTATTGATGTTCAAACGAGATAACTGATCCATGTGTATTATGACATATGGTTGAACCTATTCATCATTATGCAGAACATACAATTGTGCCTGCTCCCATTTTGTCTTTGATATAGTCAGTAGTCTCCTTCCAATTGTCCCTTCTCATGATATCCTTCGCAAATGACGAGACATGGGAAGCCCTATGGATTCAACATTGGACAGATATTCAGTACAAAATTCAGCAGCTTCTTCAACAATGTACCGTTCAGCAATACAACTTTCTGGTCGACTTCTACTTTTTACGTACCCTTTTAATATTTTCATATATCGTTCTATCGGATACATCCATCTCATATAAGCTGGCCTACAAAGTTGTGTCTCCTTAACCAGATGAACAATAAGGTGAACCATTATATAAAAAATGAGGGTGGGAAATACATTTCAAGCTCACACAAAGTAACAACAATTTCCATTTGCAATGTAGGCAATTACTGAGGGTCGATCACTTTACTACAAATTTCCCTGAAGAAGAAACATAATCTAGTTAAGGCTCGTCGAACTTTTTCAGGTAAAATGGAACGTATACCTATTGGTAGCAAATGCTCCATTAGAATATCACAATCATGGGTCTTCAAATCTTTTAACTTGAGGTCTTTCATAGAAACCAAATTCTTAATGTTTGAAGAGTATCCTTCTGGAACTTTAACTTCGTGTAGAAATATACATAAAACAATTTTTTCCTTTCTAGATAGAGTATGAGCGGTTGGAGGTAGATATGTGCAATTTCCTTTCTTTACGGGACCCAATTCATTTCTTATTCCCATATCGACCAAGTCCAATCTTGCATTGATGCCATCTTTAGACTTTCCTGGAACATTGAGTAACGTACCAATAACACTATCAAATACATTTTTTTCAATATGCGTCACATCGAGTAAATGTCTTATATACAATGACTTCCGATATGGCAATTCAAAGAAAATTGACTTTTTCTTCCACCCAGTTTTGACCAGCTCTCCCGCAAAAGGTTTGCCAAATTTATTGGTCAAACCTTGTACCTTTTCAAGTATTTGATATCCAGTCGGTGCTTAAGGAGCTTTACCTTCCTCTGATTTTCCATTGATTGCATTTCTCCACCCACGATACTAATGACTATAAGGTAAAAATCTACGATGTCCAAGAAACACATTCTTCTTACAATGTTTCAACCACATCCAATTTGTACTCTCTTCACATATAGGACATGCACACTGACCTTTAATGCTATATCCTGATAAATTACCATATGTTGGAAAATTATTAATTGTGTCAAACAACATAACCCTCAAATTGAAACATTCTTTCTTATACCCATCATAAACTTCCACACTTGTCTCGCACATAATTTTTAAATCTTCAATTAAAGGAGTCAAGTATACGTCGATATCATTCCCCGTTTGTTTGGGTCCAGAAATTAACAGAGACAACATCATAAACTTACACTTCATACATAACCATGGAGGTAGGTTATAAATCAACAAAATCACAGGCCACGTGTTGTGTGAGATGCTTTGAAGACCATGTGGATTCATTCCATCAGTAGAAAGTGCAAGTCTTAGATTTCTTGACTCTATCCCGAATTCAGGATACTTGTGATCAATTTTTGCCCATTGTGGGGAATCTGCAGAGTGTCGAAACATTCCATCTCTAATTCTTTCATATGCATGCCATGTCAAGTGTTTTGAATCTTCTTCAATGCAATACATGCTCCTAAATCTTGGTATTATAGGAAAATACCACACGACTTTTGTTGGAGTATATTCTTTCTTCTTATATCGAGAGACATTGCATTTCAGACACGACTTTAGTAATTCATATTCGTTTTGAAATAAATGCAATCGTTAGGGCACACATGAATCCTTTCATAACTCATGCCAATAGAGCACAAAATCCGTTTAGCCTCGTAGGTTCGACTGGGAAGTTCATTATCATCTGGAAACATATCTTTTAAGAATGTTAATAATTCTATGAAGCTTTTATCGATCAGACCATCCATTACTCACTTTTAAGTTGTACATCTTTAATATCACTGACAATCTTCTGAATTTAGTACAACCATTATATAATGGTTTCTCTGCATCACTCAACAAAATCTCAAACATTTTAGGACAATCTCGAAGATCTTCATGAACTGCTTTTGCAATCTCCTCAACTCGGTCTGGCTCATATGTATCTATATCAAAGTCAATTGAAGCATATGTCGAACCATTCTCAAAATTAATGTTTCCTTTTTTTTTCTCACCATGTCTTATCCAACATGTACAGCTTTGATCAGTTCCATTACATATTAAATGTCCTTCCAATTCGTCTTCTGATATCGTTTCAGCAAGTGTACTGAATCGTTGCAAGTAATAATAAAACGGTAGTACCGAGTGTCGAACTCAAGGATTGTGTTTTACTATTGAATTATATTTAATTACTAAAATTGAACAAAAAGTTTCCAGATTGATTGAAATAATATTTAAATTAAAAACTGTAATAAAACAATAATAGAATTGATCTTTTATAATGAGAAAAATGTCAGGGATGAGTTTCACTTCGAATCCAACCTTGGAGTCTAATTTGATCCTAGTTATTGAATTCCTTTATTGAATTATTACCGAATTCTCTTTATTATTCTTGTCCTAATGTCTTAGTGACAGAACCTTTAATTCCAAAGTAACCCCTAATTCCTTAGTGGATTTAAGATTAGAATTAAGCATTACAGTATAGAAATTCTGTTGCAAATTATTGCTTTGCAACTAATTTAATTAGTTTCATGACCTGCATCTATTCCTAGAATACAAATTCATGAATTTCTCATCTCAAGCATTCGTAAAGTCCACTTCCGTTTCAAAATACAAATCGTAGAACATTTTAATGTTGATCAAGCAATAAAAAGCATTAAGCACAGAGATGAGAAAAACAATTCAATAAACTCATTCATATAACTAGAAATCAAATCAGAAAAATAAGGGTTTCATCTGGTTACACTCATCCCTAACAAATATGGTTTAGTTACTCATGACAGAGATAATAAAGATAAGGATTAAAGAAGAATTACAAGAATGATTCATGGATGATTCTTGATAAAACTGCTTCAATGGCGTTAGAAACGGCCGTCTTTGAGTTTCTATGCTAGGGCACAAGTCTCCCAACTTCCCAAGAGTCAAAAAAAATCCAAAAAACCGCGAAAAATTGCGTTTTTATGATTGCTGATGCGCGTCAAGCGCTCCAGGCGCGCGTTGGCAGAGCTGAAGCCTGTGAAATGCGCTCCAGGCGCGCAGGACGCGCTCCAGGCGCGCAACATCTGCTGTCTGACGTATTTTGCATTTTTCTCATCTTTCGCCTCTGAATTTGGTCCCGGGGTCTTCATGAAAGTTGTAGATATGGATCTTAGCTTTCATTAGCACTTGGAATGACACTAATTGGACATCTAGAACTCCAGATATGGCTGAAATACTCCACATGTGTCATGTTGATTTTTCACCAAAATTCAACACTGCACTTAAAAACAAAACGCAATGTAAAATTACGAAAAACTCCTACTTAATCACTGAAATACAAGCATAACATATTAATAAATTTAAAGAACAAAAATAAACCGAATGTATCAAATAAATCCTTAATTTAACTGATGATTGAAGATACATAAGACTAAAACAGTGGAAAATTATGCATATGATGAAGAGTTATCACAACCCCAAACTTAATCTATTGCTTGTCCCCAAGCAACAATTAATTTCATGTTTGGTGTAGTTAAAAATAACCTTAAACTCAGTTTCTCAAATCACATCAAACTCAATTTTCAGTTTCAGCTACTGCAAACATCCATCATGCTCTATGGTTGCTAAAAATTTACAACAGGATTTGTACACATTGGCATTCATTTATCAAATTCAACTCTCTCTTCACACAGTCTCACCAAAATTCTCTCAAGTGTTTAGAAAGGTTATGAATTTATCACTCAAATCCTAGAACATGCATCACGCTACCATAGGCTTGAAAAAATTCTAGTTAGTCATCACTATGCAGCAAATACATACATTTTTAGAGGACTTTCGGGTTGTAATGGGGCTTAGGTAAGGGTAGGACATTTTGGGATAGTAGGCTTTACTGCTTGGAGTTAGGTATATACTTCCAATTTATTCTACCATTTTTTTTTCTTTTCATTATGGAGATACTCAAACATTGAACAAAGAATCAAGAATATATTATTTATTGTTCTCTTTTTTTTTTT
>JBBPBT010001310.1:1860931-1878132 GCA_037974875.1 Cicer bijugum | reverse complement strand
TTTTTTTGTTTTTTTGTTTTTTTGAGAATCACCACCCCAAACTTAAAAGGTTGCTATCCCATGAGCAACCCCAAACTTAGAATTTGATCAATACAAAACAAAACTTTTCTACCTAACTCCAAGTAGGGTGATGTAATTGAAGCAGGGTCTCTTTTTTTTTTTGTGTTTTGTGTTTTGTGATGTGGCTAGTAACCGAAATAAAGGGGCAAGGCTGAAAGGGGCTAGCAAAGGATAACATTTTTATAGGGTAGTTAGAAAGGCTCAAACGACCAAATAAAATTGCCTCAATGTATGCATAAATTACAAGTGATGCAAGTCAGAATTAGTGCAAGTTCTGAAGGGATAATACATGTCTGGATAATCACACAGCAAAGAATTTAAGTGTTTAGGCTCAAAAGCTCACAGTTAGGATAGTAAGAGAGAGTATGAACAATCAACATAATGCCAAACATGTATTCGGAAATTTAAAATTGTATTTTTGAAAAACTTGATGGCCTATTAGCCTTCTGCAACCATTGAGTAATCAAGCATGCATGCATTAGGGAGACTTATCGACTTAAGCACTAACATAATCTAAGAAATAGAGTTTAACTTTCGAAATCCCAAACAGAAACTTTAAGATCAAGTGCAAGTTATTACAACTTTTCATCATCAAACAAAGAAAACAAGAAGAAACACAGAAAAGCAAATAGACTAGACTAAAACAAAGAAGAACAAGAAAAGAAACAAAAAGAAGAAAAAGAAAAAAAATTCAAAACAAAAGAAAGAAAACTTCTCTAGTTTAGCAATTCAAGGATCCTCGTTTAGATCATCTGCTCCTGTTCCGCTCTGGTCGCCTGTGTACTGGTGAGGTGTAAATAGATCAGCATAAAACGTGCCTCCCGGTGTCTGTTGAGAAGAGGCGAATGCTCGATAGAGATTGGTCATCCCCAGTTCTAATCTGGCGTGTCTATCTCACTGATCAATCATTACTCGTTCCATCATAGTTTCCAATCTACCGATTCTGTCTTCGTTAGAGAGCTGGACTGGGTGTGGAGGGTGGTGCTGTGGTTCCTGTGGTTCAGTGTGTTCCTCTGCTGGCATCGCTGCTGGTGGGGCAACAGGGTAGTCTGCTGGAATCATAGAGTGTTTTGTTATCCATCTTGCAGTGATTGGAGTAGCTGGTTTCAACATTTCTTCGCCTTGTTTTGGCACCACTCTCACCAATTCACATAATTTGCCTATCAGGGAGGCGTGATGGAAGTAGCCTGTTGGGGGATCAAGAATGGTTGTGCCCTGAATATCATTGGCTATTAACATGCCCACATTAATTCTGTCACCTTTTAAGATAGCAAGTAGTAGACATGCTCTTTGAAATGTTATATCGGACACATTCAAACATGGCAATAGTGTATGATGGACAACAGTACTCCATGCTTTAGCAATCGGGGTGAGGTCCACTGAGCGTAATTTCCGAACGGAGCCATCTCTATTTCGTACCCAATCTGTGCCTGGTCTGCATAAAGTGCGTAGGATTTCCTGACTGCTTGCTCTTATAAGTTGTTTTTCCATAGCTAGAAAGCGGCAGCCATTATAGTTCGGCAGGCCAAAGATTTCGTTGATGACTTGAGGTGTGAAAGGCACCCTTTTTCCCCTCACATAACTCACAAATTGGTCGAGTGGGAATGGTTGGTCAGACTTTAGATCGGAGGCATTAGAGTAGAATTCCACAGCTAGTGATTTGCTTGCTGTGGTTACAAATGTAGTCAACTTCTCCCATCCTCTGGCAGCAATCATAGCCTGGATGTCAACAAATTCGTCGTCCTCCAACTGAAAATTCTTTTCACTGACGAACTTGTGGACTGCTGGGAGTTTGGCATGGTATTCCTGTGTTGCCCTGGTCTTGAATAAGAATGCATCGTGCTGTGGGGCAGAGGATGTAGTTGCAACCTTAGTGCATTTTGCTTTTTGTTGGGTTGCCATTAGGTCCTGCAAAACAAGTAATCACCCCCAAGGTTCAGAATATTCCAAGTTAGAGATAAGTATTTTAAGCACGATCGACCTTGGAGAAATAACATCATACATGGCCATGAGTTTGTCCATTAACATTCTAAGTGATAATAATGCATGTGCATTGGTTGTGACATTTTATCAATCAGTTAGCATGCAGGCCTCATAGTGGGTGTGGCATTTTATCAAACAGTTGGCATGCAAGCATAATAATGGTTGTGGCATTTTATCAAACAGTTAGCATGCAGGCACAATAGTGGTTATGACATTTTATCAAACAGTTGGCATGCAGGCCTCATAGTGGGTGTGGCATTTTAGCAAACAGTAGGCATGCAAGCATAATAATGGTTGTGGCATTTTAGCAAACAGTTGGCATGCAAGCATAATAGTGGGTGTGGCATTTTAGCAAACAGTAGGCATGCAAGCATAATAATGAATGAAAAACACCCAATCACGCAACTATTAACCCCATTCGATCTCATTAACAACATACATGCATGCATAATGTATAAAATTCAGCATGGATTCACGTTTACAAGAGACAAACCCACATGCACTAGTAACCAAGAATGAGTTGCTATTGAAAGTTTGAGGAAACTTACTTGAGGATGGGATGATGTTGGATAGGAGAGGGGAACTTACTTGAGGATGAGAGTGAAGAGAGTGAGCTTCAATGGTAATGGTGTTTGTGAAAGAGGGAGGATTGTTGTGAAAGAGGGAAGGCTGTACCTACTTGCGGTGTTTTAAAGCCCGACAATGCGCTTCAAGCGCATGGGACGCGCTTCAGGCGCGCGCAAGGCAGTGGTGAAATTGGAAAATGCGCTCCAGGCGCATCAGGGCGCGCTTCAGGCGCGTGGTAACAGAATCAGAATGCGCGAAATGCGCTTCAAGCGCATGGCATGCACTCCAGGCGCGCCTCATACAAAACCAAAACGCGCGAAATGCGCTTCAAGCGCAAGGCATGCGCTCCAGGCGCGTTTTTTCACAGAATGGAAGTTCCAGAATGCGCTTCAAGCGCATGAGGCGCGCTCCAGGCGTGTTTTTGCTGCTTCTTAACAAAAAACAATCCCCAACACATTTTTTATGATTCCTTGCTTATGCTAAACATCAAGAATGAATAAAATTAGTAATTAAAAGCTAAAATTAAAATTAAATGAAGTGACGTCAACTAAAATGAAAAGGATATGAAGTTGGGTTGCCTCCCAACAAGCGCTTGTTTAGTGTCCTGAGCTTGACAATTCACTCTTCAAGTTGTGTCCAGATGGATGGACTCCATCGAAAGTTTTGACTCTTCCCCGAAATACGATTTGAGTCTTTGTCCATTGACCTTGAAGTTCCGATCGGAGTGTGTATCTTTCAACTCTACGACACCGTGTGGAAATACCTTGATTACCTTGAAAGGGCCCGACCATCTTGACTTTAGTTTTCCGGGAAACAACTTCAATCTTGAGTTGAATAGGAGAACTAGTTCTCCTTCTTGGAATTCCTTGAGTCTTATTTTTTTGTCATGCCATTTCTTGGTTTTTTCTTTATATATCTTGGCATTCTCATAAGCAAAATTCCGGAATTCCTCTAACTCGTGAAGTTGAAGAATTCTCGCCTCACCTGCCTTGCCCAAGTCAAAGTTCAAGTACTTCGTCGCCCAAAACGCTCGATGCTCAAGTTCGAGAGGTAAATGACAAGCTTTACCATACACCATTTGATACGGGGACATACCCAGGGGGTCTTAAAAGCCGTTCGGTAGGCCCAAAGTGCATCATCAAGTTTCGTTGACCAATCTTTTCGTGAGGCAGTTACTGTCTTTTCTAGGATTTGTTTGAGCTGCCTGTTCGAGACTTCAACCTGCCCACTAGTCTGTGGATGGTATGGGGTTGCCACTCTATGACGCACATTATATTTCTTCAGAAGGTATTCCATATTCCGGTTTAGAAAATGGGTGCCTTCGTCACTAATCAAGGCTCGAGGCACGCCGAAACGAGCGAATATGTTCTTCTTGAGAAAGGTGATAACCTGTTTCGAATCATTTGTTGGAGTAGCTATTGCTTCAACCCATTTTGAGACATAATCCACCGGCACCAAAATATAAACCTTGTTATATGACGATGGGAATGGACCCATGAAATCAATACCCCACACATCGAACACTTCTACTTCTAATACAGGATTTTGCGGCATCTCATCCCGTTTTGAAATGTTACCGGTGCGCTGGCATCGATCACATTTCTTCACATAGTTGAATGCATCTTTGAATAATGAAGGCCAAAACAACCCCGATTGTAGAACTCTTGCTGCAGTTCGGTCACCACTGAAATGACCCCCATACTCAGAGTCGTGGCAGTGCCACATTACCTTTTCTTGTTCCTCCTCGGGCACACACCTTCGCAACAGCCCATCCACTCCTCTTTTGTACAGAAAGGGTTCATCCCATACATAGAATTTGGCATCGTGGATAAACTTCTTTCGTTGTTGGTAAGTGAAATCAGATGGGATTGTACCCCCCCACCTTGAAATTAGCAAAGTCGGCGAACCACGGTGTCATGGTGATGGCGAAGATGTGCTCATCAGCAAATTGATCTCGAATCGGTCTAATATCCTCATTCTCTTCGACCTTCTCCAATCGAGATAGGTGGTCAGCCACAGTGTTCTCTGATCCCTTTTTATCCCGAATCTCAATGTCAAATTCTTGTAGTAATAGAATCCATCTAAGCAACCTTGGTTTTGATTCCTGCTTAGTAAACAAATACCTCAAAGCAGCATGATCAGTGTAAACAATAACTTTCGATCCTAATAGATAAGACCGAAATTTATCAAAAGCATAGACTACAGCCAATAATTCTTTTTCAGTTGTAGCCTAATTGTGTTGTGCCTGATTTAAAACATGACTAGCATAGTAGATCACATGCAACATCTTGTCTTTTCTTTGTCCCAGAACTGCCCCAATAGCACTGTCACTTGCATCACACATGATTTCAAAAGGTAGTGACCAGTCCGGTGCAGTGATAATGGGGGCAGTTATCAGCTGGTTTTTTAAATTGTTAAAGGCATGCAAACAATCCTCATTGAATTTGAAAGGTGTGTCTTTCGCAAGTAGGTTTGTAAGTGGTTTTGCAATTTTTGAAAAATCTTTTATAAACCTTCTATAAAATCCAGCATGGCCTAAAAAGCTTCTAATGCCTTTCTCGTTGGTAGGAGGGGGAAGTTTTTCAATAACTTCAACCTTGGCCTTATCTACCTCGATCCCCTTGTGGGAGATTCGGTGGCCCAAAACAATTCCCTCTCTTACCATAAAATGACATTTCTCCCAATTTAGGACCAAGTTAGATTTTTCACACCTTTCTAATACAAGAGATAGATTAATCAAACAATTATCAAAGGATGACCCAAATACAGAAAAGTCATCCATGAATACCTCAATATGTTTCTCAATCATAGCAAAAAATATGGACATCATGCACCTTTGAAATGTAGCCGGCGCATTACACTGTCCAAATGGCATTCTTCGATAAGCAAATATCCCATACAGACATGTAAATGCAGTTTTCTCTTGATCCTCGGGTGCTACAGCTATCTGATTGTACCCTGAATAACCGTCTAGGAAGCAGTAATACTCATGTCCGGCTAACCGCTCAAGCATCTGATCAATGAAAGGGAGCGGGAAATGATCCTTCCTCGTGGCACTATTCAATCTCCTGTAATCAATACACACTCTCCAGCCTGTAACCGTTCGAGTAGGAATTAACTCGTTCTTTTCATTTGTGATGACCGTCGTTCCCCCCTTTTTTGGTACCACTTGGACGGGACTCACCCAAGAGCTATCTGAAATTGGGTATATGAGGCCGGCTTCTAATAGCTTTACCACCTCTTTCTTGATCACTTCTTTCATTACCGGATTCAATCTCCTTTGGGGTTGTACTACCGGTTTGTGATTGTCCTCCATGAGGATTTTGTGCATACCAAAAGTTGGACTTATTCCCTTCAAGTCATCAATGGACCAGCCGATAGCACCCTTGTGCTTCCGCAGAATTCTCAACAACTTTTCTTCTTGCAACTCGCTCAAGCTTGCACTAATTATGGCTGGATTTTTTTCTTCTTCACCCAGGAATACATATTTCAAATGAAGGGGCAGCTGCTTGAGTTCAATCAGTGGTGTCTTTTTCTCCGCGGACTTGTCATCATTTCCTTTCAAGTCCTCCCACCTAGTAGGAAAACGGGGGGAGTAGGATGGTGATGCTTCTAACATGGCCAACACCTCTTTCATCTTTGGGTCTTCACTTTCTTGGACGACATCTTGGGGTAGACATAAAACTCTTTCTAATGGCAGGTTGGGTGTTTGATGCGTTATTTCTTCATTGACTATCTCATCTAAAATCTCAATTCGATTGCACCCTTCTCTTTCTCTTGAGTGTTCCATGACTTTCAGAATGTTAAAAGTGACGGTTTCCTCATTTACTTTTAGGGTTAAGGTGCCATCTGCTACATCAATCATAGCTCTCCCTGTTGCTAAGAACGGTCTCCCCAAAATCAGAGGAATGTCGTTGTCTTCTTCCATATCTAGTACCACGAAATCCACTGGAAAAATGAACTTATCCACTTTAACCAACACATCTTCCACTACTCCATAGGGATGTTTCATTGAACGATCCGCAAACTGTAACATCAGTTGTGTGTCCTTGACTTTTCCGATGCCTAGCTTTTTGTATATTGAAAGGGGCATAAGACTTACACTAGCTCCAAGATCACACAAAGCTTTCCCAAAAGTTCTATTACCAATAGCGCACGGGATTGAGAAGCTTCCAGGGTCCTTGAGCTTCGGTGGCAACTTCCTTTGTAGTATAGCACTACACTCTTCCGTAAGCATAACTGTTTCTCCCCCGATTTTTCCTTTTTTTGACAGAATCTCTTTCATGAACTTAGCATACGTCGGCATCTGCTCTAGTGCTTCTGCAAAGGGGATATTAATCTGTAATTTTTTAAAAACATCAAGAAACTTCCCAAATTGTTTTTCAGTTTCTTCCCTCCTTAATCTTTGAGGGAACGGGAGTCTAATTTCTGGTTTTGGCAGTGGTTCCCTTTTTTGTACCATAGGTTCTTCCTCCTTTTCAATAGTGATGTGCTCTTCACCCGGTATTGGTGTGGCCATTTCCTCCAGGTGGGTTGGAGTCAAGGTACTTCTACTCTGTTTGGCTTCAGGTGGTACTTGTTCCCTCACTTTGCCACTCCTCGTGGTCACTGCATTAACATTGTTTCTAGGATTCGAAACTGTGTCACTAGGCAAAGTTTCGGACGTTCTTTGTGCCATTTGTTGAGCAAGTTGACCCACTTGAGTCTCAAGATTCTTTATTGATGCAGAGTGATTTTTCTGAACGGCTCTTGACTCTTCAATGAAAGAACTGGTGCTTGTAACTAGTTTCTCTATAGCGCTCTCCCAAGCAGCCTTTCTCGGTGGGACTTGGTTTGTTTGAGCTCCTTGTTGACCCTGAGATCCACCTTGTTGATCTCTCCAAGAAAAATTTGGATGATTTCTCCAACCAGGATTGTACGTACTAGAGTAGGGGTTATTCTGCCTGTTGTTGTTGTTACTCACAAAATTCACTTGTTCTAGTTCTTCTACCTCATTGTCATCCAGTGCTTCACAAACTCCAGTTTTATGTGCTCCTCCACAAAGGTTACAACTAGTCTGCTTTAGTAATTTAACAGGGGCCGCTTGGGGTTGTATATTTAGAGCTGCCATTCCCTTCTTGATCTCAGTGGCGATAACCTCTTCCATCTTCGATATAAACCTGCCTGGAGCTAACCCATCCATAACATTCAACTCCATTACACCACTTGTCGACCCACCACTTCTGTCATACAACATCATCTGTTCATTTGATGCCATGATCTCAATAATTTTTCGTGCTTCTGTTGCGGTTTTGTAATTCAAAGAACCACCGACTGTGGCATCTAACATAATTCTGGTGCTCGGCCTCAAGCCATTACAGAATATATGCATTTGGGCAGTGTCGTCATAAGAATGATTAGGACATCCGGCTAGTAAGTTTCTGAATCTCCTGTAGGTGTCACGAAGAGATTCTCCCTCTTTCTGTTTGTAACCGGTGATTTCTTGCCTCTTTCTAATGAACATGGCTGGGGGGAAATATTGTTCCAAGAACTTATCCTCAAGATCATCCCATGTGGTGATGCTGTCGGCGGGGAATGAAAGAAACCACTCTTTAGCATCATCTATCAAAGAGAATGGAAATAGCTTCAATTTCTTGCATTCTTCAGACACCCCATCCACCTTCACTGTTTCACATAATTCAAAGAAATTAGTGAGGTGTCTGTTAGCGTCTTCGTTATGTCTACCGGCAAAATGAATTTCCCTCAACTCTCGGTATAGAGCATGACTTATTTCAAACTTATTGACTGTAACCGGTTGGTGACGAATGGGTAATCGAGCACGATTTCTGTTTCGATTCCCATACTCTCCAAGAGTACGTTCTGGTGGTGGTGGTTCGGCCATTTCAGTTAATGTGACAGAATCACCTAAAACCTCTTCGTCCACTACTAAATGTCTTTCCCTTTGTCTCCTTTCTCGAGATGCTTTTCTATGTGCTTTCGCTGTTTTTTCAATTTCTGGATCAAAGATAAGTTCAGCTGAGGACTGGCCTCGCATACAAGGTTAGACAAAATGTGAGTACAGAAGAGATTTAAAATAAGGAAAAAAAAACAAAAATTTTATTGCAGAGCAAAAAATTTCAATTAAGTAAATAAATTAAACTCAATAGTGATATGGCAATCCCCGGCAACGGCGCCAAAAACTTGATATCATTTCAGCAAGTGTACTGAATCGTTGCAAGTAATAATAAAACGGTAGTACCGAGTGTCGAACTCAAGGATTGCGTTTTACTATTGAATTATATTTAATTACTAAAATTGAACAAAAAGTTTCCAGATTGATTGAAATAATATTTAAATTAAAAACTGTAATAAAACAATAATAGAATTGATCTTTTATAATGAGAAAAATGTCAGGGATGAGTTTCACTTCGAATCCAACCTTGGAGTCTAATTTGATCCTAGTTATTGAATTCCTTTATTGAATTATTACCGAATTCTCTTTATTATTCTTGTCCTAATGTCTTAGTGACAGAACCTTTAATTCCAAAGTAACCCCTAATTCCTTAGTGGATTTAAGATTAGAATTAAGCATTACCGTATAGAAATTCTCTTGCAAATTATTGCTTTGCAACTAATTTAATTGGTTTCATGACCTGCATCTATCCCTAGACTACAAATTCATGAATTTCTCATCTCAAGCATTCGTAAAGTCCACTTCTGTTTCAAAATACAAATCGTAGAACATTTTAATGTTGATCAAGCAATAAAAAGCATTAAGCACAGAGATGAGAAAAACAATTCAATAAACTCATTCATATAACTAGAAATCAAATCAGAAAAATAAGGGTTTCATCTGGTTACACTCATCCCTAACAAATATGGTTTAGTTACTCATGACAGAGATAAAAAAGATAAGGATTAAAGAAGAATTACAAGAATGATTCATGGATGATTCTTGATAAAACTGCTTCAATGGCGTTAGAAACGGCCGTCTTTGAGTTTCTATGCTAGGGCACAAGTCTCCCAACTTCCCAAGAGTCAAAAAAAATCCAAAAAACTGCAAAAAGTTGCGTTTTTATGATTGCTGATGCGCGTCACGCGCTCCAGGCGCGCGTTGGCAGAGCTGAAGCCTGTGAAATGCGCTCCAGGCGCATAGGACGCGCTCCAGGCGCGCAGCATCTGCTGTCTGACGTATTTTGCATTTTTCTCATCTTTCGCGTCTGAATTTGGTCCCGGTGTCTTCATGAAAGTTGTAGATATGGATCTTAGCTTTCATTAGCACTTGGAATGACACTAATTGGACATCTAGAACTCCAGATATGGCTGAAATACTCCACATGTATCATGTTGATTTTTCACCAAAATTCAGCACTGCACTTAAAAACAAAACGCAATGTAAAATTACGAAAAACTCCTACTTAATCACTGAAATACAAGCATAACATATTAATAAATTTAAAGAACAAAAATAAACCGAATGTATCAAATAAATCCTTAATTTAACTGATGATTGAAGATACATAAGACTAAAACAGTGGAAAATTATGCATATGATGAAGAGTTATCATCTTCTCTAACGCGTTTTCCAAAACAACATTTTAAACAAGGACAAACGACTCTATTTGGATCTTTTGCATTCTTCACTGCAAACTCAACAAACTCATTCACTCCATTTTCATACTCTTTTGACAATCGATTGGCAGACATCCATTTTCGATCCATATTATTTGATCACCTATATAAATGCAGTTACAAAAATAATAAGCTACTGAACAGATCAACAAATTACAAAAAGAAACAATTTCCATTATTATGTAACAATTTCAAAACAGAAAAGATTTCAAAACAGAACACATCAACAAATTTCCAAAATAAAAGATTTAATATGTAACAATTTATTAGTTTTTTTACAACAATAAATTAATAAATACCTGAGACAACGTAGATGGCCGCACAGTACGTAGAGGATATGAGGGTTCCTAGAGTAGAGGTCATGAGGCTTTGTAAATTTATTTTAATTTATTTAAAAGTAAATGATTTTTATTTAACGTGTATGATTTTACAGCGCTTGTAGAATAAGCACTCTAATAGGTCCTTTAATTATGTGAAAGCGCATGTCTTTTACAGCGCATGTAATGTAACACCCTAAATTTGATAATAAACTATTTAATTAATTAAATAGGATTTTAAATAATTAATTTGATGTTAAAATTATTTTAGAATATATGTTGATAAATTTTGTGAGTAAATTTTGTTATATGAATGCTTTCTATGATGTGTTGGTTTGATAGATATTATATTTAATGAGCAATATAAATAATAAATATTTTATTTTTTTTATTTTGTATATTTTTCTAAAAATAATAGTATTTTAATGTAATATATATTTTAAAGAAAAATTTTTTATGCGATTTTACGTGTGTATACATATACCCAATTAATGTAATACTTTTATGGGTGCTTGACTTATGTTAAGTATACAGATAGTTATATTTCTATTATTTATAACTATTTTCTATTTTTAGTTATTTTTTTATAAATAATTATCTTGATATAAAATTGATATTGTGTTTGATTTCGTTTATTTTTAAATACTTGTTATGGTATTGTGATTTTATATATATTTATTATGATTTAGTAATTAATATAAAATATTGATGTTATATTTATTTATTTTATAATTTTGACTATTTTCTAATATGATGGTATTATTATAATGTGAGTATTTTGAGAAATAAGTATAATTGTAGAGATTATTTTGAATGTGAAAGTTTTGATTATTAGTAATATGTTTTTTTTATATTGATTATTTTAATTACTCTAGTTTAAAAAATATTAGTAATATTTGGAAAATTAAATGGTGTTTGGAGGAATATTAAAAAAGAGATTAAATAATTATTAGTTTATTTTAACAAAATAAAAATAATAATAATAGTAAAATATAAATAAAGAGACCAATGGGTTTGACTCTATGAATCCTAATTGTTAATAAAATAAAACATACAAAAGAAGGGAAGGGAGTTGGAAGGGCAGCCATAGAACCAAAGAGTAAACACAAAAACAACCTATCGTTTGACACTAGAAAGCCATAACTGTCCCAGAAAACTTTCTCTGTTTTCGCCCAAATTTCAGTATGTTGTTTTACTCATTTATCTATTTAATTAAACACAATTTTTTAGATTTTAACAACCCGAATTTCTCCCTAAAATACCCGATTTCTCCGTTTACAAAAATCCTTATTTTGCATCGTTCTCCTTCACCGCAAGTCCGATTTTAGTGAAACCAATGCCAAAACGACCGTGTGAAAAGTGGCTATATTATCCACTAATTGGTTTTATGATTTATGGTAATTTTCTTTGACCGAATTTCGAAATCTGTTTTTAGACTATTTTCTCATAATTTATTTTTGACGTTTACTCATAAATTGTCGAGTTAGATCGATTGAAGGACAAAAAGTCAAAGAACAAATATTGTTTGCTCGTGGAATTGTACTCGTGTCTGAAAGCGTCGAAATAAGGTAAGGGGTGAGAGAGCATCTGAATTCATGAATATAATATATTGTGAGATGAACGGGAAAACCGTATTTCCCAACGATTCATCCGGGGCTTGCTACGTACGGCAGTAGCCCTTTGAGAGATAAATTGATTAATTTGAAATATGAGAATTGTGAGATTAAAATGTGAAATAGAAAGTTTTATAAGGTGTTGATTGATTTAATTTTTGATACTTGTGTGGTAGTTGATATTTGTTATTATTGTGATGTTGGATGTTGAATGAAATTATGTGTACATGTTTGCTTAGATGAAATTATGTGATGTGAAAATAAAATATGGATGCATGGTTTGATATATGCTTACGTGATGATAATGATGATATTTGATTGATGATAGTGATGTTATAAAATTGTGATGAGTTTATACGATGACCATGATTATTTATGATTAATGATATTATAAGATTGTGATGAAAATATTGAAGTACCCCATACTTGATGAGATAGTGATGATTCTTAAATATGGTGCTCTTAATGGAGTACTCTAAGCTAACGGGGGGAGAAAACAAATATTGTGAATTGTGAAGTGAAGATTATTTTGTCATCATATAGGTAGGGCCTGACAAGCCTAATGATTCTAGGGAAGTACAACTGAATGAGCCTGATCGTGGCGGTCTGCTGTCGAGCCTTAAGGCAAGATTGTTAGACCTTGGAGGTATTCCGGTGGGGAATTCCTAGGTGACATGGAGGTAGCACTCTAAATGTCGGGAGCTACCATGCAACACACGTTTACCTCGACTATCGCATATATGTGTCTCGGGTTGAGTTGAGGGAATCTATGAGGATAGGGCCAATTTGAATTGTCCGTCCACCGGGATGGTGGCATATAGTATCATGGCCTCCTAACCAAGTACTTCAGAGTTAGAATGATACCACATTATGAAGTAGAGTCTAAGCTCATGCATAGCATTACATTTCCTTGTGATTGTTTTGTTGTGATTGATGTGTTTCAAAGGTAATATTAATTAGATGATTTGATGCATATTATAATGAGATGATTATTTTACTAGAGTGACTTTGATGTTATAGTATGATACTATTTAATTAAATATTTTGATATATCGTAAAGTGATTATGATACGGTTCAATTATGATTGTTTGCATGTTCTTCTTACTCATATTATACTATTAACATGATTTCAAAACTCACCTCCTTCGTTGTTTGTGTTTGACTGGCTGGGCCCTGCGTTTGTGAAATCGCAGTTATTACAGGTTAATGAGTCTTGAAGTTCATGTTTGGAAGGAACCCCGCTCTGATAGGTGATACCGGGAATAAGGGTTTTAATTTGTATTTTAGTTATTTAATTTGAATCAAATTTTTGTATTAAAACCTTAGAAATACTAGTAAGTTTTTAGAATTAAATCAAGTAATTATACTTAAATCAAGTTTATTGAGATTAAATTGTTTTATTTGAGTAATAAAATTTGAATTGTTGCTTGTGTACTTTGAGAAACGTGATATCCTAAATTAAATATAAAGTTTTTATTTTCTTGAAAATATAATTTTATTTATCCGCTGCAAATTTTATAGGAATATGATATAAATTATTATTATTATTATTATTATTATTATTATATATATATATATTATTTTGGGATTTAGGGTGTCACATGTAACAAAAGTATTGTAATAGGTAATTTAATTATTTGAAAGTGCATGTCTTTTACAGCGCTTGTAACAAAAACGCTGTAATAGGTAATTTAATTATTTGAAAGCACATGTCATTCACAGCGCTTGTGAAAAAAGCGCTGTAAAACATTATGTGAGGGCGCTTCAGTTTACAGCGCTTGTGTACAAGCGCTGTAAAAGCCTTGTAAACATTATGCGCAAAAGCTATACAACACTACAACAACACTTTTTTCACAGCGCTTGTCATTAAAGCGCTGTTATAGGCTCCGTTATTTTTGAACTATATTTACAACAGCGCTTGTATTTAGTAAGCGTTGTAAAAGGAGCGCTATAAAATGACATTTTTCGCGTAGTGTCTCAACAAGTCATAAACATTAGATTAACGTTTCCATTTATATTGACATATTTTTTTGAAAATGATATTTTAAATCGGTGCATTTTTTTTTTTTAAGCGTATTTCTATTTTAATTGTATTAACATTATTTTACTTTCTAAAAATTGGATCAGTTAATTTTTAACTTTTGTCATCATCATTTTTACACTTTGTTTGATTTAGGAAATAAAGTGACATGAAAGAAGCTGAGAAGAAGTAGAAAATAAAATGATTAATTAATAGTTTGGTATAAATGAAAAAATGAGATGAAAGAAAGAATTATTGTTCTAAAATGATATAAATATCCTACAAAAAATTGAGATATGGTAAAAAGAATAAAATTAAAATAAATAAAATAGAGGTGTAGTTATCATTTTACATTAATTGGTGAATTCAATACGTTTTATTTTTAATTTGAGGAGAAAGAAAGATTGAGCTAGTTCCATCAAATATACTTTTTTCATTCTTTCAATTTTCAATGTGTAACAAATGAGAGAAATTTTTTCAATATAAATGTTTTATTTCCTCTCTAACTTTTTATTTTACTTTCTTTTGTTGTTCCACACATAGATTTACTAAACAAATTTCTTGATAAAGTAAAAGACATCTATCATACTTTATTTTCTAAACTATTTGAGATTATGATACAAGAATATGCACAAAATAATATCCACCATATACAAAGATTACGATACAATTTTTGAAAAAGTACATGTGACATATTAGAAGATCATTAAACATTTATTTCATTCATAAGTGCATGTTTTTTTAGTTTTCCATAAATTTTCCTCACCAAATGTAATCTTATTTGAGTTATGTCATATATTAAGTATGGTACTTCTTTCAACGGAAATTCAAACTTCAACATGTTAAATGAATAATAGAGCATGAGTAAAACATATTAAGCAAATTTTATCATTTTAAAAGATTTATTTCAAATTTGTCTGCCACATATACCATGCATGTTAGGGATGTACAAAAGACGGGTTAGATGTGTCATTTATCTGGTCTCAATATTTGATCAAGCCAAATTTTAGACCATAATTCGTCCCTTGACCCAATCAAACTCGATGAGTTGCGGGTTCATTAAGGACAAAGGTGAAATAAAGACAAGATCGGGTTGATCTCAAGACGAGACGCCAAATAGTAATCCTTAAACTTTATTTTAGAAAAAATAATAAAATATAAAGAAACTCGTAACAAGTCACATATAATTACCACTTACCAATTTATTAATGAATAGTAATTCATAATATTATTCTACAAACTATAAATTACTAATTTAGTAATTCGATTGATAATTTTTTAGAGAAAGCGAATCAATACTAACAAAAAATAATCACTTGTCCTTAAAGTAATTTGGGATGGGACCGGTAACCCGAACCTGATCATTTTTGTATCTTGTCATTGTCTTGTCTTTATTTTTTTGTCCTTATGTTTTTTTGAGATCGGATCAGACCTATCTCATTGCTTATGGGCCAAGACCTATCTCATTGTACACCCCCTGGAATGGCCAATTTAAAATAGAATATCATAATAGTTTAAGTTTTCTTTTTCCTTTTCTAATTTGCCTTTTGATGTATATAAATGCCTTTTTTAAAAAATAAAAAAATACATATATTTCACCACGAACATGTTTCAATTTCTTTTTAGCTAATATGTTTCCTATTTTGGATTACTAACCAATAATATGAATTATGTGAATGCTATAAAAATGTCTCATTGGTTTCGGAAACATATATTATTTTCATAAATAAATTGAAGTTATCAAACAAATAGTGTGGGACAGGAGCGGTGGTAATTATCATAAACATATTTCATCAAATAATTTATTTTAATATTCTAAACAATAAGTTATTGATGTAATTAATTTGAGGCTAACTATATCCCGTTAAATTTATTTACATGAATTAAATAGTGCAAATTTTGTAAAAATATTTTTCTATTAATACTTTGTTTGTTCAAAATTAAGTCATTTTTTCATTTTCATATAAATTAAGAAATATTATCAATATTGTATAAAAAAGAGAAATTATGAGTTATTTTATAAAATATCGTTCATTAATTATATAGAGAAGATAAATTTAAAAAATTAGAAAAAACAAACTAATACATAGTAAAAGGCTTAATAGCAAAAGAAACATTAATAATTTACTGATACAGTAAAACAATATAATTTGAGGAGAAATTTTTAAGCACTCACTTAACCATTAATAGTTGGACATAACCAATCAAATATCAAATAGTTATAAGTAATAAAAATAATTATAAAATTTTAATTTCTCTAAAAAACAAAAGAAACACATGGCTTTATCTCTTAACTTCATAGCATATCCTTTTAACATCCTCAACTCTCACTATATCGATAGATGAAAATGGAAGTGAGGCTTAATTTCTTCAAACCTCTCTTTGGGAACATGAGTGACATTGAGTTGAATATCCAAAGAATAAGTTCACGCTTGATGTAGTTGTTCCAGTAGGTGATGATTTTGAAACTCTAAGATATTAAAATTGTCATAAAATGTTATCTGACAGTTTTTTTTTTCTATTAAATTAATTTTTTTACTAAGTATCTGAATGGCTAACATTTGTCAAATAAAATAACGAAAGTAACAAAATTATATAGTTACTTAGAACAAAAAAAACTCATTTATGTGATTGAGTAAGAAAATAAAATATTATAAATTAAAATATGTAAATGAAAAAAATTGGAGAAAAGATAACACCAATACTTAATTTCCCCTTTATATGATACATAGATTATAAAAATTATAATTTTTGAGATATTAAGCATCTTTTTAAAATTTTAATAATTTTATTTTATCATTATGTAATTAATTTTTTTAAATGATTTGTTATATACATAAATTTAAATTTTATTTTTTTAATTAATTTTAATGTAGTTATATTTCATAAAATCTAATCAAAATTATATTAAATTTAAAATCACAATTTTCACTTAATTTACGATCCTTATCTTATGTACTTATTTATTTATTTTGAAAAAATAATCGAATATTAATATTCTTTTACAGATAAGTGCTTACTTATTTTTA
>JBBPBT010001310.1:1837455-1855709 GCA_037974875.1 Cicer bijugum | reverse complement strand
TATATATATAATATAGTTATTTTATTTTGATACTTCATAAAAATAAATTCAAATAATAAAAATCTAGATAACAACACTACTAAAATATTAGGCCTAAGATAAAAGCAATTCTAAACTAATATATATTATTATTATTATTAATATTATTAAATAAAATAAATATATTTAATAACAATGATCGCTGATTTTTATTTAAATAACTATAAAGACAAATGACAAGACAATCACGTAAAAAAATTTATTACACCACAAGAAACACATGTATAAGAAAATATAACTAATTTATAATAATAATAATAATAATAATAATAATAATAATAATAATAATAATAATAAATTATTAAGGTATGACAATAAATTAGGGTGTTACAAGCCAGACCCAAACCTACATACACTCGTACGAATGAGAGACAACCCGAGTTTTGTACTGTGCACCCCTCACATGCACTTCCCACCCCCATTCCCACTGAAATTACCACTTTGTAACTGTTGTTATCTATGAAAACCTTCCAAAAATTTACCTTCCCTTTTTTTCATCCATTTAATTCGAAAGAACCAATCGTCCGAATCATATTTTTGTGAAATTTTGAACATTTGAAACCTTTGAAACACCAAAGTATGACTCCCTCGAAAATTTTGAAACTTTTGAAACATAAATTTTCCAAATGTTTGAAAGTTTCTATTAACATGAAACTTTCGAAGTGCACTTATTTCCAGATCCTTCAAATTTTCGAAACTTTCTAACAACTTGAAACTTTTGAAACATATGTTCTTCACAAATATGAAACATTCAAATGTTTCAAATGTTTTGAAACTTTGGAACTCAAGGAAGTTTTGATATAGGTTCGGATGTTTGGCCTTCAATGAAAGTTCTGAATTCAATTTTAAAAATTAGGAACAAATCTGATAGTTCCAAAATGATTTTTTCTTATTTAATTTTTTTCTATTTTTTTATTATTGATATATTGTAGTGCCTAGAATGATAGGTGTCTTTGGCCAAATTATTTGCAACATTTCCCGAAGCATGAGAGGTGATAATGGTGATGGAGCAGATAGAATTCCACTTACAACATCAAACAGACGACGAAATGAAGCAAATAGCCCCATTAGACAGCGTCGTTGTAGACACGATGTTCAGGATGATGTCGCTGAGCTTGCACAGATGGAGGAGGATGTCCCTGAGCCTGCACAGGTGGAGCAGGATGAAGAGTAGTATGCGAGCCTGCACATGATGATGTTGATTATGCTGAGCAGGATTAGCAGCCCGGACTCCCTAGAGGACCGGTGGTGACATTTGTATTGATACAATATGAACACCACATGGCTCAGAAAATATGGAAAGGAGAGGTATATTTTTATTAATTAATTTAGAATAAGTATTTATTATATTTAGTATATTTTTTTATTATATGTAATTAATAGTTTATTTAAATAAGAATAACTATTTGTTTGTTATGTTCTTTAATTACTCACAAGATCGTGGGTCGTGAAAGGTTATTACTCATGGATTGAAGCTAAAGAAGTTTGTTGAAGTTCATGTGTCATATGTTGTACAACATTGGATTCGGGAATCTGGGTCGCTACATTTGTCTTCATCTTACCTTACTGTGACTGATGCTGGTCTAATATTTGCTTTTGTTGGAAAGTGGGATATAGAGACAAGTTAGCTTCATTTGTCTGTGGAAGAGATGACAATCACAATAGACAACATCGCCACTCTTCTTCACATCTCACCCCGTGGTAAATTTTTTTGATGCACCTGTAAATATGAATATTAATAATGCTGCAAAAGCTGCACACGAGTTCTTAGGTGCAACATGGGAGGAAGCATGTGTTGAGATTAGTTATAATAAATGTGTGCAGTATAGACTACAATGGTTGCATTATTTATATAGTTGTCTCATTCAAACTAACATGTTTGAGTGTGCGGCTAGAACTTACCTATTGCATTTAGGTGGCGGCACTATTTTCGCCGGCAAAACACATACGCGTGTGGAAGCGAAATATGTTAATTTGTTTATTGATTTAAATCATTGTAGGGACTATTTGTGGGAAACTGCTACATTGGTTGTCTTAAATGACAATTTGGGAGATGGAGCTGTCCACGACACTCGACAGTTGGAAGGTTACATGACCCTATTACAGGTATATGATTTATATTAAGTTATCTCATTTATTTAATTATTTATTTATTAAGTTGTGTTATTCATTTATTTATTTTTGGTGCAGTGCTGGATTAACGAGCCATTTCCTAGGATCTGTAAACGGGGCGATAAAGAAGTTGTTCCTACATATCTTCCAAGAGCATGTAGGTGGACTGCAAAACACGCTGTTGAAGGTAGACTTATGAAATATTGGCGGAGACTTGATGCTTTATTGCTCATGGATGTAGTGTTTACACCATATGATGATGATCATGTGTTAGATATAAGTTTGTTTTTGATATTATTGACAAACATACATCATGAAATAAATCTGACATTGTGAACTGAGAAAAATTTCAGGAACAACAACTCAACCCTACAAACTTGAGTCAATAGCTTGGAGCTCAAGAAATCAACAAAAGTTTGAAGATTCATTAAGCAAATCGATTAGTAAAATCGATTTTGTAATAGGGTTGTATGTAATTGTGAATTTAGTAAACGAGCAGTCGATTAGGCCAATCGATGTGCACATTTAATGGAAAATAAGGTTGCAAGTCAGTGGCATACTGTTTTGTGGCCTAATCGATTTAGCAAATCGATTGTTCGTATCACAGGTCTAAACTAATTGTCTAAAATCAATTAGACACATCGATTGGTCATTTTATTGAAAATAATAGTTCAAGTCAGTGGCATACTGATTTGTGGCCTAATCGATGTGTCAAATTGATTGTTCCAATCACAAGGACATTTGGATTGTTAAAGTCGATTACCACAATCGATTTTGAGAGTTACAGAACCAAGTAAATGTTTCACAAATCGGTTAGGCAAATCGATTTTATAAAAGAAGTTTTAAAATAATCTCTGTCTGGGACATACACAATCGATTAGCAAAATCCATTAATATTTTTCTTTTGAAATTAGTTTGGCATCAATCGACTTGGTAAATCGATTGAATGAACCAACTGATGAAATGTTCTTCAACTGATGAAAGTCCATAATCGATTAGACACATCGATTACTTTGACTTAAGCCAACTCTCTGTAACTAGTCAAATCGGTTAGGCAAATCGATTTGTGAAAATCACTGTGCTCCTGAAACCAGTGAAGTCGATTGACTAAAGCGATTGGTACAAAAGTTTTAGAAACGGAGATGACTTAAGGACTATGTGAAGGTTTGAATCGAATGAGCCAATCGATGGTTTTGATCTCGTTGTTGGAACAAAACTTTTCAAATCGATTAGGCACATCGATTCAAATATGAACATTCATTCAAGTCTGAAGAACCCATTTAAAATAAACGATTAGAAATATCGATTAGCTTATGCAGTTTCAAGATTCAAGAAAAATAAGATTCGCGAAATCGATTTAGTAAATCGATTAGTATGTTTTATAACTTTAATGAATTGATTGATTAAATCGATTCATGTGTTGTTTTTCCTGAAACTATATAAACTACTTTCACTCTCTTCTTCTCACAATGATACTCATAACAATACATAACCATATGAAACATATACCAATGTTATAACCTGTATACATCATATACCAATAACACTTTCTCAACTGATATTACTTTAAACATCTTTTTCGGCCATGAACAATCTACATTTGTGATCAATAAAGATTGAAAAAGACTGAAGTGAGAAAGACTGCTTTGAGAAGAAGAAAATTCAAGAACTTTGTAAAATTGTTCTGGTTCTAATTAATGTATATCATTTATGTAACCAAACTACGTTGAGAAAATCCAGTTGCTACTGGTGGTATTCTTCCGGGTTGAGGGCTGTCAACAAGAAGACACTTGACTGGATTCTTGGTAGAGTTATGGGATTTAAACTCAGGAATTCAGGGAGGGAAAGATAGAATAGTTTAAGATTGAGGCAAGGGGCTGTGTAAAATCTGTAAACTGATTCTAAGAAGTTCTATTGGAAAGGCAAAGATCAAGTTCGATCTTAGGACTGGATGTAGGCCGTCACGAGGCGGCTGAACCAGTATAAAAATCTGCGTACACCTTTCTTTCCCTTAACTCGTTTAAATTTCTGTAATTATTATGTTTTTGATTTTGATTGAATGTATGATTAACATTCTGTATTAAGTGACTTTGCATGATTAATTGTATTAACATGATTGCATGAAAATCAAAATCTTGAGTAATAATTGTTTCTGATGCATTTCTCCATATAATCAATAATTGATATTGGTTGATATTCCTTAGGATTGATTATTAGGGACCTTGTTTAATCTTGTGTTTAGTAAATTTCATATTTATTAAACTGCTGCGCATATTGTTAGAATAGGTATTATTCTGCATTTTTACTATAAAATTGAGGTCATACACACCATCAATTGGCATCAAGAGCCTGCCTTTTTTACTAGAGCTGTTTTTCTCAACAAAAAAAAAGGGATCATGACCTATGATTTCCTAGGAGAGTGTGCCTCATTAGCAAGGCCCCCTACCTTTAACAGGGCCGCATACATGTATTGGAAACAACGCATGCTTATTTTTCTTGAAGCTAGTGGTATTGACATTTTAGATGTTGTAGAAAATGGACCTTTTGTGCCAACCTTAGCAGGTACTGGTGAAACAGCAATCCTAAAACCTAAAAGTGACTGGTCTGAGGATGACAAAAAGAAAGTTGGGTACAATGCCAAAGCCAAGAACATTATAACTGCAGCCTTGAGTCATGATGAATTCTTCAGAGTCTCAAATTGCAAGACAACAAAACAAATGTGGGACACACTTCAGCAGACGCATGAAGGAACCACAGGTGTAAAGAGAGCACGGATAAATACTCTCATGCACGAGTACAAACTGTTTAGCATGAAGAAAGTAGAATTAGTAAACGAGATGCAGACCCGGTTTACGCACATAGTCAATAACCTAAATGCCTTAGGCAAGGAGATGGATAATGATCAGCAAATTAGCAAGGTGATGAGGTGTTTGACTAGAGAATGGCAACCAAAAATCACTGCCATTGTAGAATCAAAGGATCTAGGAAGTATGACAATAGCTACATTGTTTGGATAGCTGAGGGAGCATGAAATGGAATTACATAGACTCAATGAAGCTGAGCAAATTGACAGAAAACGAAAAGGATTGTCGTTGAAAGCCTAAACACATAATTCTAAATCTGAACATGAGAGCAGCTTAGATGAATCAAGCAGTGAGGATGATGAGGAGCCTGAACTTGGGTTACTTGTCAAAAAGTTTAAGAAATTTCTGAAAAAGAAAGACAGTAAATTCAGAAAACAATCTAGTTCGAAGAACAATGACAGTAAAACAATCACATGCTATGAGTGTGGAAAAACTGGTCACATAAAGGCTGATTGTTACAAGTTGCAGAACAAAAACAGAAATTCCAAAACTAAAGGCAAGGTACCAGTTCAGAAAAATAGAAAAGCATATATTGCATGGAATGACAATGAAGAATCTTCTACATCTTCTGAAACTGAAGAAGCCAATCTGTGTCTTATGGCTCACACAGATTCTGAATCAGAAAGTGAGGTAAGTTCTCAATATAATTCTTCTTTTGATGAACTGCAAGATGCATTTAATGAACTGCATGATGAATATGTTAAATCTGTGAAGCAGTTAGTTAGCACTAAGAAAACGCTTGAACAACAATGTATGTTGCATGAACAAATGAAAAATGATTATAGGAATATTGAGGACTTATGTGAACAATTAAAAAATGACTCACATGATAAATCTACAAGATGCATTAAACTTGAGAATTCTGTTGCATTGTTGAAGTTTGATTTATTGAAGCTTTCTAGTAGTAAGGATAAACTGAATGTCATTCTTAGCAACCAGAGAAATGTGAATATAAAATCTGGACTTGGATTTAAACATAATATGCATGCAAATCAGAATAGGAATAAACATGGCATAGGATATGGCATTGCTAAGCATAACCAGAAATTTGGTAAATTTAATCATATGCATAATGTCTTTGTCAAATCAAAACAGTATGCATCCTCTACTGTCACTTGTCATTTTTGTTGTAGAAAAGGACACTTTGTTTACAATTGCAAATTAAAAAAACTTGCCAACAGAGGATGTAAACAGATTTGGAAAATTAAGACACACGATGTTGAAACTAACCCCCCAGGACCCAATTTACATTGGGGACCTAAATTGAAATTTTGATATTATTGCAGGTATGCTTGAGATCCACTAAACATCAATGGTATCTTGATAGTGGATGCTCAAATCATATGACAGGGGACAAGTCAATGATCCTGTCCCTAAGCCTAAAAGAAGGCGGATTTGTAAAGTACGACGATAATAACAAGGGCAAGATCTGCGGTGAAGGTAACATAGGCAGTGAATCAACTGCTATAATTAAAAATGTCTTATACGTGGAAGGGCTGAAACATAACCTTCTAAGTATAAGTCAGTTGTGTGACAATGGTTTCCAAGTAAGCTTTTCCCCACTTTCTTGCATAATTGAGAACAAAAATGATGAAAGTATGAAATTGGTAGGTAATAGAGTTAACAACATTTACATGCTGGATTTAACTGCTTTGCCTGCTAATTCTGTTTGTTGCTTATTATCAAATGCTGATGAGACATGGTTATGGCATAAACGTATTGCACACATTCATATAGATCATTTGAATAGACTTGTTAGCATACAGTTAGTCATAGGTCTTCCAAATAGAAAGTTTGCTAAGGATAAGTTATGTGATTCTTGTGAGAGAAGTAAGCTGGTCAAGTCTTCTTTTCCCCCAATAGACACGGTCAAAACCAATTTGCAACTTATCCACATGGATTTGTTTGGACCATCCCAAGTGACAAGTTTTGGAGGTAACCTGTATGGCTTCGTGTTAATTGATGACTATTCTAGATTCACTTGGACTTATTTTCTGACTCATGAAAGTGATGCATTTTTTGTTTTCAAAAAGTTTGCAAACTTAGTACAAAACGAAACAAGTCAGAAAATATTGTCTATCAAAAGTTGATCATGGAGGTGAATTCCAAAATGATGCTTTTGATAATTATTGTGAACAGAATGACATTCATCACATGTATTCAGCCCCTAGGACACCACAACAAAATGGTGTAGTGGAAGGGAAAAATAGGTCTTTAGAGGAGTTAGTTAGGACCATGCTGAAAGATTCAAATACTCCCAAGTATTTCTGGGCTGATGCGATTAACACTGACACGCATGTAGTCAACAGAGTTTTGATTAGGCCAATACATAGAAAAACTCCTTATGAGTTGTACAAGGGTAGAAAGCCTAATATTTCCTACTTTAGAGTTTTTGGTTGTAAGTGCTTTGTTTTGAACAATGGCAAAGAACACCTAGGCAAGTTTGACCCCAAGGCAGATGAGGGTATCTTTCTAGGTTATTCCAAACTAGCAAAGCATATAGAATCTATAACAAAAGAACAAAAACAATAGAAGAGTCAGTTCATGTGAAGTTTGATGAACTTTTTAAAGAAAACTTGAACAACACTCCTCCTATTGTTGATGCTTCTTAGGATGAAGTTATAGATTCTAAACCTGTAGAACCAAAGGGAACTACACCTCCTACTAATAGTGATTGTGTTGAACCTATTAGAGTAGATGAGTTACCTAGGGAGTGGAAGTTCAATAGAAACCATCCCATAGATAACATCATAGGTGACATCTCGAAAGGAGTGGCAACTAGAAGGAACCTTAGACATTTTTGTAACCTTACAGCCTTTGTATCTCATATTGAACCTAAGAACATTAAGGAAGCGTTACTAGATAGTGAGTGGATACTTGCTATGCAAGAGGAGTTAAACCAATTTGAGAGAAACAAGGTGTGGCAGCTAGTACCTAAACCAGAAAATAAGCACATCATAGGAACTAGGTGGGTGTTTAGGAAACAAATAGATGAGAATGGAGTAATCACTAGAAACAAAGCTAGATTAGGGGCCAAGGGTTACAATCAAGAAGAGGGAATAGATTTTGATGAAACCTATGCCCCTCTAGCTAGGTTAGAAGCCATTAGAATTCTACTTGCTTATGCATGTATAATGGACTTCAAGCTTTATCAAATGGATGTTAAAAGTGCCTTTCTCAATGGTGACATCCAAGAGGAAGTTTTTGTTTGCCAAACACCTGGTTTTGAAAATCCTGATTTTCCTAATCATGTGTACAAGCTAACAAAAACCCTCTATGGGTTGAAACAAGCTCCAAGAGCTTGGTATGAGAAGCTCATCAATTTCCTTATTCAACAAAACTTTTTAAGAGGAAATGTTGACAAGACACTTTTTATAAAAACAAATGAAAATGACATCTTGCTGGTCCAAGTTTATGTTGATGACATAATTTTTGGATCTACAAACAATAAGTTGTGTAAAGATTTTGAAAATTTGATGAAAGGTCAATTTGAAATGTCAATGATGGGTGAACTATCATATTTCTTGGGATTTCAAATTAACCAAAGCAAGCAATGTATTTTCATTAGTCAAACAAAATATTGTAATGATTTGATAAAGAAATTCTCCTTTGATAACTTCAAGTCCATTGATACTCCAATGAGCCAAGGAAACCTTTTAGATAGAGATGAGATAGGAAAACCAGTGGAGGTTACTAGATATAGAGGCATGATAGGATCATTGCTCTATCTCACAACAAGCAGGCCTGACATTATGTTCAGTGTTTGCATGTGTGCGAGATACCAATCTAATCCTAAAGAGTCTTACCTTATTGCAGTTAAGAGGATTTTCAGGTATTTAGTTGGAACTAGGAATCTCGGCTTATGGTATCCTAAGGGATCAACATGTTCTTTAGTTGGTTATTCGGATTCAGACTTTGCTGGATGCAAACTAGATAGGAAAAGTACCTCAAGTACTTGTCACTTGCTAGGCAATTCCCTTGTATCTTGGTTCAGCAAGAAACAAAGCAGCATTGCATTGTCAACAGTTGAGGCTGAGTACATTGCAGCTGGAAGTTGCTGTGCCCAGATCATGTGGATGAAACAACACCTGTTAGATTTTGGTGTGGACTTAGGAACTGTTCCTATCTTGTGCGACAACACAAGTGCGATCAGTATCACTAAGAACCCAGTTATGCATTCCCGAACCAAACATATCGAAATTCGGCATCATTTCATCCGAGATCAGTTTCAGTGTGGAAATATCAAGTTAAAGTATGTCAACACAACTGAGCAGTTAGCAGACATATTCACCAAAGCATTGCCAAAGGACAACTTCCTTCACATTAGGATGAAACTAGGCATCATAGATCCTAGTGAGATCTGATTTATGTGTCTAATCGATTGGGTAAATCGATTATCCTGTGGATACATAGGAAAATGTCTTTATAAAATCGATTGCCCAATCTGATTTGACCCATAATATGTCTATTTTCTCAAATTAGTCACTTGAAATCGATTTGGTAAGTCGATTTGTCATTTCCAGGAAGCTTCAGATGATTTTACTTTCCCATGTCAATCGATTGTGGAATTCGATTGACCTCTTGATATAATGGTTAAAGAATCGACGTGGAAAATCGATTAGTTTGGCCCCAGACTTCAAACTTGAAGAATTCCTCCAAACTCTGTCTCGAAATCGATTTGGGAAATCGATTGTTTTAAATATGGTTGAGATCTTCATTTAAAGGATCAATTTGGGTAATCGATGCTGAGATAAGTTCCCCTCTGAACTGATATGAAAGATTTCTGAGGAAACTCGAAATCGATTCGGGTAATCGATTATTTGAACTTGATTGAGATTATCACTCAAAAGAATCGATTTGGGAAATCGATGCTGAGATGGATACCTGTCTGGACTGTTTTAAACGTCTCTGAACTGATACAAAATTGATTATAACAATCGATTAAGTAACTATGAAAATCGATTAGGGTAATCAACTATCATTATGACCGTTACGCCTTTTTTACTAGCTGTTACACCCCAGCTTTTTCATCTTCCTCAGCAACGGTAACTAAATCGATTGGACCAATCGATTTGCATACCCTGCAGTATAAAAGGAACAGTTGCAATCGAACCCTAACATCGATTTCTTCATTATTCCAACATCCAAACCTCTGCAAATCACTATTTTTTCTCTGTTTGATCCTTACCAACTTCCATCTTACTCATACTACTTCAGATTCATTCTCCAAATCACTCAAAATGGCAAGAGTCAAAAGAACTTCACCATCTACTCCTTCTCAGTCATCTTCTTCAAGCTGAAGGACTCCGTCACCTCCGCCTACTCTTTCCAAACGCGTTCCAGTGCCTACACACAAAATCGCAACAAGAGATAAAGGAAAAGGCATTGCAATAGAGCAAGAAAAATCTAAGAAACAGAAAGAACCACCAACTGAGAAATTGTTAGACACCACAGAAGAAGACAACTCCACAGAAGAAAACGACGCCACAACTGAAAGCAGCAGCTGCTCCGAACAAACCAGCTGAGGAGTTTAAGCTGCCTCCTGCTTTCGTAAAGAGGAAGATTCACAAAGCTCGTGTACTGGACTTCTCTTACTTCGACAATGATGGTTTCACATTTCAAAACCATCTTTGGTTTCATGGGTTGGAAGACTTCCTATCCTGCTCGCTCGATTCTTATCCCAACTTGATTCGAGCTTTCTACTCTACTTTCAAGACAACAGATAGTGGTTTTAAGGCAACAGTGAAAGGAAAGAAAATTTCTATGTCTTATGAGGAGTTCTCGAACCTATCGGGATTGCCATATCATGGAAACTCAGTCGATGGCAGCACCGAAGCCGACGCAGCAGATGAAGGCTGAGAGACTACCTTGGAGAGGCAAACAGCGGTCCAAGACATGATGGTTGATGGGTTTGTCGAGTCGGTCTCACTCCCAATCGACCAAATGAAGGTCCAGCACCGGATACTGATGTACGCACTCACAATGATGCTTGTTCCAAGGTCAGGAAATCATGTTGTTGTCCAACGGTTGGACATCGTGCTGCTGTGGGGTCTGTGCAAAGAGCTCAAGATGAGCTGGGCATCGATTGTCCTGAGACATATGACGGAAGCTGCACAGGGAAAGCTTCTACTTCCCTACCCCCAGCTGATCATGAAGATTCTTGAACATTTCAAGATATCGTTCAAGGGTGAAGAAATGTCCAAGACCACGCTTACATTTGGTGAATCCATCGTGAACCAAATGCAGCTGCGCAGAGTGAACGACATTTGGAAGCGACCTCAAAACAATGCTGAACAAGCTCAGCAAAATACTGGACCGCCAGCTGCTGAGTCAGTTCCGGCAAGTTCTGAAGTACTTGCCAAACTGCTGGAATTCATGGCAGCACAGGAAGCTCACAACGCCAAGGTGGAGGCGTCAAATGCAAGAATGGAAGCTGCAATGCAGAAGCTTCAATCCGACCTAAACCTAGTTGCACAGGATGTGGCAGCAATCCAGGAACATCTAGGCATTAAATTGTCTTTCAGTGATGTTGCTGAGATTGGAAGACAAGCAACTGAAGAACCACTTCTGACAGACTTAGACGATGCTGAACCTCATGTTGAGGAGACACCTGCTGAGGGTAACACAGCGGTCTCAGCCTCTTCACTAGATAATAATGAGGGCCAGCCAACTCTATATGTTTAGGATTTTAGTTTCTTAGTTGTTTTGCATTTTATTCTGCCCTTTCTATGTAATGTTTTAGTTGGATGTATTTTTTTTTTTTTGTGAATGAATATATAAAAAGTTGAGTTTATGATCAAGATTTTCTGTTGCATTTTATCTTAATAATCTCCATTACGTGCCATAATCCATATCTTTAATTGCTCTGATACAATTTATTTTACAAACTGCTCTTGTTACTAATCAGTTCTGATTTCAGTGGATAGCAGTATTCAATTTTGCTACCAACATAGGGGGAGCAAACTTCTAAGTCTTCTCTCCTTTACCTCTTTTTGACTTAACTGACAAAAGGGGAGAAAAATTTATAACTTGCATTTATATTAACTCTAATAAGCATTGATTTTAACTCTAATACAGTGTTTTGATCTGAGTTTTACGCATTTATATTAACTCTGATACTGTGTTTTGATCTGATACTATCAGTGTTTTGATTTGAGTTTATGGTCGCACTTCTTTTTGATTTGATACTGTTACATATACTTGAGTTATGGTTTGATATTGTTAGACAAATAGATATGATATTGATTGATCTGATACCATATTGACGGATCTAATACGAGTGCTTTTTGCAAATTACTCTGTCAAGATCTGTTTTGTTTTTGTTAGCTCTAACCCTAATTCCACTGTATGAAAAGCATGACTGCTCATATTTAGGGGGAGCTTCTCAATACTGTTGTAATTACAATGACTTTCTTTGAAATGTTTCTCAAGTTAAAATGGCATGTTTGTCACTTAATTCAAAAAGGGGGAGATTGTTAGACATAAGTCTGTTTTTGATATTATTGACAAACATACATCATGAAATAAATCTGACATTGTGAACTGAGAAAAATTTCAGGAACAACAACTCAACCCTACAAACATGAGTCAATAGCTTGAAGCTCAAGAAATTAACAAAAGTTTGAAGACTCATTAAGCAAATCGATTAGTAAAATCGATTTTGTAATAGGGTTGTATGTAATTGTGAATTTAGTAAACGAGCAGTCGATTAGGCCAATCGATGTGCACATTTAATGGAATAAGGTTGCAAGTCAGTGGCGTACTGTTTTGTGGCCTAATCGATTTGGCAAATCGATTGTTCGTATCACAGGTCTAAACTGATTGTCTAAAATCGATTAGACACATCGATTGGTCATTTTATTGAAAATAAGTGTTCAAGTCAGTGGCATACTGATTTGTGGTCTAATCGATGTGGCAAATCTATTGTTCCAATCACAAGGACATTTGGATTGTTAAAGTCGATTAACACAATCGATTGTGAGAGTTACAGAACCAAGTAAATGTTTCACAAATCGGTTGGGCAAATCGATTTCATAAAAGAAGTTTTAAAATAATCTTGGTCTAGGACATACACAATCGATTAGCACAATCCATTAATATTTTTCTTTTGAAATTAGTTTGGCATCAATCGACTTGGTAAATCGATTGAATGAACCAACTGATGAAATGTTCTTCAAACTTAAGTCCATAATCGATTAGACACATCAATTACTTTGACTTAAGCCAACTCTCTGTAACTAGTCAAATCGGTTAGGCAAATCGATTTGTGAAAATCACTGTGCTCCTGAAACCAGTGAAGTCGATTGACTAAAGCGATTGGTACAAAAGTTTTAGAAACGGAGATGACTTAAGGACTACGTGAAGGTTTGAATCGAATGAGCCAATCGATGGTTTTGATCTCGTTGTTGGAACAAAACTTTTCAAATCGATTAGGCACATCGATTCAAATATGAACATTCATTCAAGTCTGAAGAACCCATTTAAAATAAACGATTAGAAATATCGATTAGCTTATGCAGTTTCAAGATTCAAGAAAAATAAGATTCGCGAAATCGATTTAGTAAATCGATTAGTATGTTTTATAACTTTAATGAATTGATTGATTAAATCGATTCATGTGTTGTTTTTCCTGAAACTATATAAACTACTTTCACTCTCTTCTTCTCACAATGATACTCATAACAATACATAACCATATGAAACATATACCAATGTTATAACCTGTATACATCATATACCAATAACACTTTCTCAACTGATATTACTTTAAACATCTTTTTCGGCCATGAACAATCTACATTTGTGATCAATAAAGATTGAAAAAGACTGAAGTGAGAAAGACTGCTTTGAGAAGAAGAAAATTCAAGAACTTTGTAAAATTGTTCTGGTTCTAATTAATGTATATCATTTATGTAACCAAACTACGTTGAGAAAATCCAGTTGCTACTGGTGGTATTCTTCCGGGTTGAGGGCTGTCAACAAGAAGACACTTGACTGGATTCTTGGTAGAGTTATGGGATTTAAACTCAGGAATTCAGGGAGGGAAAGATAGAATAGTTTAAGATTGAGGCAAGGGGCTGTGTAAAATCTGTAAACTGATTCTAAGAAGTTCTATTGGAAAGGCAAAGATCAAGTTCGATCTTAGGACTGGATGTAGGCCGTCACGAGGCGGCTGAACCAGTATAAAAATCTGCGTACACCTTTCTTTCCCTTAACTCGTTTAAATTTCTGTAATTATTATGTTTTTGATTTTGATTGAATGTATGATTAACATTCTGTATTAAGTGACTTTGCATGATTAATTGTATTAACATGATTGCATGAAAATCAAAATCTTGAGTAATAATTGTTTCTGATGCATTTCTCCATATAATCAATAATTGATATTGGTTGATATTCCTTAGGATTGATTATTAGGGACCTTGTTTAATCTTGTGTTTAGTAAATTTCATATTTATTAAACTGCTGCGCATATTGTTGGAATAGGTATTATTCTGCATTTTTACTATAAAACTGAGGTCATACACACCATCAATTGGCATCAAGAGCCTGCCTTTTTTACTAGAGCTGTTTTTCTCAACACAAAAAAGGGATCATGACCTATGATTTCCTAGGAGAGTGTGCCTCATTAGCAAGGCCCCCTACCTTTAACAGGGCCGCATACATGTATTGGAAACAACGCATGCTTATTTTTCTTGAAGCTAGTGGTATTGACATTTTAGATGTTGTAGAAAATGGACTTTTTGTGCCAACCTTAGCAGGTACTGGTGAAACAGCAATCCTAAAACCTAAAAGTGACTGGTCTGAGGATGACAAAAAGAAAGTTGGGTACAATGCCAAAGCCAAGAACATTATAACTGCAGCCTTGAGTCATGATGAATTCTTCAGAGTCTCAAATTGCAAGACAACAAAACAAATGTGGGACACACTTCGTTGAGAAAATCCAGTTGCTACTGGTGGTGTTCTTCCGGGTTGAGGGCTGTCAACAAGAAGACACTTGACTGGATTCTTGGTAGAGTTTATGGGATTTAAACTCGGGAATTCAGGGAGGGAAAGATAGAACAGGGATAATAGTTTAAGATTGAGGCAAGGGGCTGTGTAAAATCTGTAAACTGATTCTAAGAAGTTCTATTGGAAAGGCTAAGATCAAGTCCGATCTTAGGACTGGATGTAGGCCGTCACGAGGCGGCTGCACCAGTATAAAAATCTGCGTACACCTTTCTTTCCCTTATCTCGTTTAAATTTCTGCAATTATTATGTTTTTGATTTTGATTGAATGTATGATTAACATTCTATATTAAGTGACTTTGCATGATTAATTGTATTAACATGATTGCTTGAAAATCAAAATCTTGAGTAATAATTGTTTCTGATGCATTTCTCCATATAATCAATAATTGATATTGGTTGATATTGATTAGGATTGATTTTTAGGGACCTTGTTTAATCTTGTGTTTAGTAAATTTCAAATTTATTAAACTATTGCGCATATTGTTAGAATAGGTATTATTCTGCATTTTTACTATAAAACTGAGGTCATACACACCATCAATCATGTTATTCATCTATCGACTTTAATGTTCTCTCGATACCTTTGATGTGGCGGAGTCTCAATCTCATATCTGCTGGAGCGATGTGTTCGACAGTTTGGTCATATTCAGTGCATTCCGTGTGACGTTCCTTGGATGCCAAACAATATAGATTGGGAGTGGAAGACTACTATGAGAGCATCTTTATTGGCCTTTTCAAAGCTTATATCCTATAGCGACTTTTCTTGGAGGGGTCACTGTAGACTACTATGCATGATACTTAAATGTTTGAAATACTCTGATCCCTCCACCTAATGTTTTTGCAACTTCAAGTCCACATACTATTGTTGCACCTTCAAGTCCACCTACTGCTACACATGGTCCATCATATTTTGTACATGCTGCTCCATCATCACCACGAGACCGCAGAGCAACTGAGCTTTTACATAGGGCCATAGAGTTGGTAGCTCCATTTGGTGAAGTTCATGACATATTAAGCGAGTTAGGTCGCATGTTCCCGGGTGACGATTTGTGATTGTGTTATGTATGGTAAATATTGAACATGAATATCTATTTTAAAATTTTGTGTTATTTTTGAATTTTTATTTTTAGTTAATCCGCATTTATTTTGAGTTAGTCCGCATGTTCAACTTTAACTCGTTACCAAAAAATACATTCATTCAACTTTGAATAATATATTCTAATAAGTAAATGATAAAATGTTCAAACATATATTCTAATCTTCATTTAATGAAATACAAGATTTGCTCAATGTGTTCCCAATGCTTAATATGTAAGACCCGTAATTTTAAATCCTAAGTTATACAATTTTAGGGTATTTTGTGTTAAATTGCTTAGGCTTTTAACCCAGTTTTCGGTATTTAGTGAGTTAAAGGCCGAAAATATATTTTTGGAAATTGGATTAAAATTATTTGTCGAAGAATAATTTATTTAAGTTTCGAAGAATTTAATTCTGGGCGGTTTTGTTCAAAATATCTCAGGTTGTTGAAAATTGTATTTGACAATTGAGTTGCGACGAGAGTAGATATTTTTATCAAAATAGTTTGAGATGAGAGTGAAGTGATGGATGTGGGAGTGGCTAGATAATTGTTGGTTTTGTTTTAATTATAATATATTAATATATAAATATATATTGATATATTGTAAGTAATATATATATATATGGTTGGAGGGAAATAGGAGAAAGGGAAATGGAAAGGAAAAAAAATAGAAAGGAAAGAGAAAGAGAAAGAGGAGAAAAGGAAGGGAAAGAAAATGAAAAGAAAGAAAAAAGGAAAGTTCATCTTCTTCCTCTGCCTCGCGATGCTTCTTTCTACTTCCTCCCTTCATGTTCATTTTCGTTGCTCTTTGGCTTCAAGAATAAAAACCCAAGGCTTGTGGGTGAGTAAGAACAAATTTACAGCTTCTTCCTTCCTCCTGGATTCGAAAACGGTGTTAGGGATTTCAAAACCGTCAAACACAAATTGTTCCGTTTCATCTAGATCTAAGCTTCGTTTCACGAAGAGATAGAAGGGAAAGTTGCTCACTACCACGCTACGGTGCTAAGGAACCAACTTTGGAAGCGGCGTTGCGAGCGGAGATTTTACCGGATTTGCTCGCGGTACAGTAATCGCACGTTAAAGCTAACGTGAAGGTAAGGGCTCCTTCCAAACTTTTAGCTTGCATTTAGGGACTTACTTGTGGTTGTGTGAAAAAGAATTTTGTTAGGGTTAGAGTATTGATTTGGGAAAATGTATCTGAGACTTTATGGGTAAAATCTTAGAGTTAGGATTTGGTTATATTGATGAATGTTTCGTGGTGAATGAATTTAAACTCTTTTATGTATGACTTTGAGTAAATGAAACTTGTGTGTTTGAGGGGTGGATTGTGTTGATTTGTGTTCGTTGATTTTGACGTGTTCTTAATTGATACTGATGAAATTTGAGATTTGTTTTGTGTTGTTTGTGTGGAAAAATGATTTGATGTATTTTGGTGAGAGTTGTGGATTGGATTTGATAATATGTTTGAGTTTGTTTTGCGTGGAATTTGAAAACCATTAAGTTAAATGAGTATTAAGAATGGGGAATCTCTTAATGTCTTGTTTACTTAATGTTTGTTTTGGAAAATCGTTTAAGTTAAATGAGTATTAAGAATGGGGAATCTCTTAATGTCTTGTTTACTTAATGTTTGTTTTGGAAAATCGTTTAAGTTAAATGAGAATTAAGAATCGGGAATCTCTTAATGTCTTGTTTACTTAATGTTTGTTTTGAAAATCGTTGGAGTTAAAAGTGTATTAAGAATGGGGAATCTCTTAATACTTCTGTTTGCTTAATGTTTTGTTTTGAAAATCGTTAAGTTAAATGAGTATTAAGAATGGGGAATCTCTTAATATCTGCGTTTACTTAATGTCGTCGTAAAAATGATTTTGTGGGGAAATGAATTGTTGTGTTTTGGCGTGAATTGTGTAATAAATTTGTGAATATGTTTGAGTTTGTTCTGTGTGGGATTTGAAAACCATTAAGTTAAATAAGCATTAAGAATGGGGAATCTCTTAATGTCTTGTTTACTTAATGTGTGTTTGTTTGTTTGAAAATCGTTTAAGTTAACTGGGCATTAAGAATGGGGAATCTCTTAATGTCTTGGTTACTTAATGTTTGTTTTGGAAAACCGTTTAAGTTAAAAGAGTATTAAGAATGGGGAATCTCTTAAT
>JBBPBT010001310.1:1768383-1837445 GCA_037974875.1 Cicer bijugum | reverse complement strand
ATTTGATAATATGTTTGAGTTTGTTTTGCGTGGAATTTGAAAACCATTAAGTTAAATGAGTATTAAGAATGGGGAATCTCTTAATGTCTTGTTTACTTAATGTTTGTTTTGGAAAATCGTTTAAGTTAAATGAGTATTAAGAATGGGGAATCTCTTAATGTCTTGTTTACTTAATGTTTGTTTTGGAAAATCGTTTAAGTTAAATGAGTATTAAGAATGGGGAATCTCTTAATGTCTTGTTTACTTAATGTTTGTTTTGGAAAATCGTTTAAGTTAAATGTGTATTAAGAATGGGGAATCTCTTAATGTCTTGTTTACTTAATGTTTGTTTTGGAAAATCGTTTAAGTTAAATGAGTATTGTAAGACCCATAATTTGTAAGTGTACTTTATGTATTTTGGTGTGTTTTTGGTATTGAACTCAGAGGCTTTTTAGCCAAAGTTATTAATATTTTGGAGTTTATATGACCAAGAAGATATTTGATGTCGATTAGAATTACTCGTCGATAAATAAATTAAATTAACTGCGGCGAATCTTTTGCGAAGAGTTTAATGCGTTACGGGTGAAAGGGTAATTTAATAAATATCTAAAGTTTTGGAGATATTTGTTAATTATTATTAATATATATGTTTATATATAAAGAAATGGGAAGGAAGGAAAAAGGAAGAAAAGAAAAACAAAGGAAAGAAAGAGAAAGGAGAGAAAACAGAATTTTCCATCCTCTTCCTCTGCCTCGCGCCAAGCTTATTCTCCCTTCCTCCATTGTTGCTCATTTTTGCTTTCTTTTCTTTCCTTGGAGTTCGAAATTGATAGTGGGTGATAGGACAAGGATTTCTCAACTTCACTCTTCCTCTTTGATTCGAAAATGGAGAAAAACGGTATTAGGGATTCAAACTCAAATCTCCCCGTTTCATCTAGATCTAAGCGTCGTTTCAAGAAGTGATAGAAGGGAAAGTTGCTCACCACTACACTACGGTGCTAGTGAGCTAACTTTGGAAGCGGCGTTGCGAGCGGAGATTTTTACCGAATTTGCTCACGGTACCGTAATCGGACGAAAAAGCTAAAGTGAAGGTAAGGGCTCCTTCCAAACTTTTAGTTTGCATTTAGGGACTTGTGGTTGTGTGGAAAAGAATTTGGTTAGGGTTAAAGTAAGGTTTTATGGAGAATGAATTTTAAACCCATATATGTATGATTTTGAGTATATGAAACTTGTTGTGTTTGAGTGATGGATTATGTTGATTTGTGTTCGTTGTTTTGACGTATTCTAAATTGATAACTGATGAAATTTGAGTTTGTTTTGTGTGGTTTGTGTGGAAAATGATTTGGAATGAAGTAGGGATTGATTGTGAAAGTATGTGTGAGTTTGTTTTGTGTGGTTTGTGTGGAAAATGATTTGGAATGAAGTAGGGATTGATTGTGAAAGTATGTGAAAGTTGGTTTTGTGTGAAATTTGAAAACCATTAAGTTAAACGAGTATTAAGAATGGGGAATCTCTTAATGTCTTATTTACTTAATGTGAGTTTGTGAAAATCGTTTAAGTTAAATGAGAATTAAGAATGGGGAATCTCTTAATGTCTCGTTTACTTAATGTTGTTTTGAAAATCGTTTAAGTTAACTGGGCGTTAAGAATGGGGAATCTCTTAATGTCTTAGTTACTTAATGTTGTTTGAAAATTGTTTAAGTTAACTGAGCGTTAAGAATGGGGAATCTCTTAATGTCTTGGTTACTTAATGTTTGTTTTTGAAAATGGTTTCAGTGAAATGAGTATTAAGAATGGGGAATCTCTTAATGACTTGTTTATTGAATGTTTTGTGGTGGAAATCGTTTAAGTCAAAAGTATATTAAGAATGGGGAATCTCTTAATATCTGCGTTTACTTAATGTCGTCGTAAAAATGATTTTGTGGGGAAATGAATTGTTGTGTTTTGGCGTGAATTGTGTATTAAATTCGTGAATATGTTTGAGTTTGTTCTGTGTGGGATTTGAAAACCATTAAGTTAAATAAGTATTAAGAATGGGGAATCTCTTAATGTCTTGTTTACTTAATGTGTGTTTGTTTGTTTGAAAATCGTTTAAGTTAACTGGGCATTAAGAATGGGGAATCTCTTAATGTCTTGGTTACTTAATGTTTGTTTTGGAAAACCGTTTAAGTTAAAAGAGTATTAAGAATGGGGAATCTCTTAATGTCTTGGTTACTTAATGTTTGTTTTGGAAAACCGTTTAAGTTAAAAGAGTATTAAGAATGGGGAATCTCTTAATACTTCTGTTTGCTTAATGTTTTGTTTTGAAAATCGTTAAGTTAAATGAGTATTAAGAATGGGGAATCTCTTAATGTCTTGTTTACTTAATGTGAGTTTGTGAAAATCGTTTAAGTTAACTAAGCGTTAAGAATGGGGAATCTCTTAATGTCTTGGTTACTTAATGTTTGTTTTTGAAAATGGTTTCATTGAAATGAGTTTTAAGAATGGGGAATCTCTTAATGACTTGTTTACTGAATGTTTTGTTGTGGAAACCGTTTAAGTCAAAAGTATATTAAGAATGGGGAATCTCTTAATATGTCTGTTTGCTTAATGTTTGGTGTGAAAATCGGTTAAGTAAATGAGTATTAAAAATGGGGAATCTTTTAATATTTGCATTTACTTAACGCTTGTTGTGAATGGAGTTTGTGTATGCTCATGCATTTCATTTGGTAAATTGTGCTGACCCGTGATAGGTGGCACCTCGGTAAACTGTACTGACCCGTGATAGGTGGTACATTTACGATTTACTTTTTGGTAAGTTGTGCTGACCCGTGATAGGTGGCACCTCGGTAAGTAGTACTTTGGCCTGTGATAGGCGGTACCCTTACAACTTACGCTTTTCTTTTGGTAAATCGTGCTGACCCGTGATAGGTGGCACCTCGGTAAACAGTACTGACCCGTGATAGGTGGTACGTTTACGATTTACGCTTTTTAGTAAATCGTGCTGACCCGTGATAGTTGGCACCTCGTTAATTGGTACTTTGGCCTGCGATAGGCGATACAATTATGATTTACGGCCCTTCGAGGAGGGTTTTGGTTTGGAATTCCGATTCCATGCATTTTGGCATATACGCATTGCATTAGGGTGCTTGGCACACGTGTTGTGATTGATGCAAATTGTGATTGTGTTGATTTTGCTAAGTGTTGTGGTTTGAAACTATGTGTAAGTGTGTTTGATTCAAATTGTGATTGTGTTGATTGTACTAAGAGTTATGTTTTGGAGTTGTGCGATAGTATGTTAGATTGTAAAACGATTTCGAAACTCAAGTTGACGTGGTGATTGTGTTGAAAATGCTAAGTGTTAAGATGTGGATTTGTGTATGAATGTGATTGAGTTAGTTTATGTATTTTTGGAAGAATATGCAGGGAAATCGATTTCCCAATCGATTGGCATTAAGTCAGTGGCTCAACTATGCTGTCAATCGATTGCCCAATCGATTGCCCAATCAATTGCCCAATCGATTGAATTAAGCCCAGAGTTCAAATTTCACTAAAAACCTTCAGGAAATCGATTTGGAAGTCGATTGGCATTAAGTCAGTGGCTCAGCTATGCTATCACTCGATTGCCCAATCAATTGCCCAATCGATTGAATTAAGCCCAGAGTTCAAATTTCACTAAAAACCTTCAGGAAATCGATTTGGAAGTCGATTGACATTAAGTCAGTGGCTCAGCTATGCTGTCACTCGATTGCCCAATCAATTGCCCAATCGATTGAATTAAGCCCAGAGTTCAAACTTCACTAAAAACCTTCAGGAAATCGATTTGGAAATCGATTGGCTTTAATACAGGGGCTCAATTATCCATTTAATCGATTTCCCAATCGATTGGCTTAGTGGAAATTCTTATTTTGAGTTAGATAATCGATTGCTCAATTAATTTATCAATGTTTTGTTTAGTTGTGTATTACTTGATGGATTGAGAACTCTATTTGATTTCATTTACATTTGGCAAGCATTGTATGAACTTTTAGCATATGGAAAATCCTTTTAAGGTGCATGCTAAGTTGAAAAGGTATTTTGTGCATTTAAAAACTTAAATGTTATGTGTTAACTGTTAATTTCGGTTGGTGACCCTTTACAACTATTGTGGAAATCTGGGCTTTGCACTCAGATGAGAGTCAGGATGATCCCACCGGTTCGTACCCTCCGGACGGGCATGTGGATGGGAGTGCTTGATTGGAGCTACGTTAGGAGAATCTCACGGGGCGCGTGGAGATTACTCAAGGCGTATAGTTTTTTGTTATGTATAGAATGATCAGACTAGGTTGTCACTCAGGACACATATGTCTTTCTTTTGGGCTACCTTTATGTTAAGTTGAAAAGATGTACCTGTACTATTGTTGACATCAGGACATGCTTTGGATTTATATTTTGAAAAACTTTTCCGCTGCTTGTAAATTTTAATGACTTAATTATTTATCCAAAGGTTTTACCTTATTTATTTCTCTATTGTATTTTAATTTCTTTTGAAAAAAAAAATACACCCTCGCTTTGAAAAACTGGGTGTTACATTTGTGGTATCAGAGCTTTGGTTTGGTTTTCTTTGGGGGCTGTGGAACCTTAGGTTCTAGATTGGAGGTTTGGAGTTGTTGTCTGATCATGCGTCGGGGTAATTGGTCTGAGTTATCAGATCAGGGGTGGTTATTATGTGTTGATATATTCTGTAACACCCCGTTTTTCAAAGCGAGGGTGTATTTTTTTTTTTTTTTGAAAGAAATTAAAAATACCACAAGGAAATAAATAAAACCGAGCAAAAATAAAACCTTTGGATATATATATAACTAAGCCATTAAAATTTATAAGCAGCGGAAAAGTTTTTCAAAATATAAATCCAAAGCATGTAATGCTGACAGCAATAGTACAGGTACATCCTTTCAACTTTACATAAAGTTAGCCCAAAAAGAAAGACATATGTGTCCTGAGTGACAACCTAGTCTGATCATTCTATACATAACAAAAAACTATACGCCTTGAGTAATCTCCACGCGCCCCATGAGATTCTCCTATCGTAGCTCCAATCAAGCACTCCCATCCACATTCCCATCCGGAGGGTACGGACCGGTAGGATCATCCCGACTCTCATCTGAGGGCAAAGCCCAGATTTCCACAATAGTTGTAAAGGGTCACCAACCGAAATTAACAGTTAACACATAGCATTTAAACTTTTCAATGCACAAATAACCTTTTCAATTTATCAAACATATTAGATGGGTTTTTCCACATGCTAAAGGTTCATGTAAAGCTTGCCAAATGTAAATGACATCAAATAGAGTTATCAATCCATCAAGTAATACATAACTGAACAAAGCATTGAGAAATCAATTGAGAAATCAATTATGAAACTCAACATAAGACTTCCCACTAAACCAATCGATTGGGGAAATCAATTTCCTGAAAGTTTTTAGTGAAAACTGAACTCTGGGCTTAAATCAATCGATTGGGTAAATCGATTGACTCAATCGATTGGGTAAATCGATTGACTCAATCGATTGGGTAAATCGATTGACAGACAGACAGAGCCCCTGTATTGATTCCAATCGATTGGGTAAATCGATTTCGGGAAAACGAAGCCCCTGACTTGAATCCAATTGTATCCAAATCGATTTCCCAAATCGATTTCTTAAATGATTTTGAAAGACAACTTACAAAATCGGTTGGATAAATCGATTTCGTGCAAAACAGGGCCCCTGTAACTCATCAAATCGATTTGGTAAATCGATTTCCCTGTATTATCTTTCAAAAATACATAAACTAACTCAATCACATTCAAACACCACTTCAAACCTTAACACTTAACAATAACCATACAATTACCACGACATTATGAGTTTCGAAAACATTTTACAATCTAACATACTATCACACGATTCCAAACATAACTCTTAGGACCATCAACGAAATCTCAATATGAATCAAACACACGTACACTTAGTTTCAAACCACAACACTTAGCAAAACAACACAATCATAAATTTACATCAATCACAACTCGTGTGCCAAGCACCCTAATGCAATGCGTATATGCCAAAATGCATGGACTCGGAATTCCAAACCAAAACCCTCCTCGAAGGGCCGTAAATCATAATTGTACCGCCTATCGCAGGCCAAAGTACCAATTACCGAGGTGCCACCTATCACGGGTCAGCACGATTTACTAAAAAGCGTAAATCGTAAACGTACCACCTATCACGGGTCAGTACTGTTTACCGAGGTGCCACCTATCACGGGTCAGCACGATTTACCAAAAGAAAAAGCGTAAGTCGTAAGGGTACCGCCTATCACAGGCTAAAGTACTACTTACCGAGGTGTCACCTATCACGGGTCAACACAACTTACCAAAAAGTAAATCGTAAACGTACCACCTATCACGGGTCAGTACAGTTTACCGAGGTGCCACCTTTCACGGGTCAGCACAATTTACCAAATGAAATGCATGAGCATACACCAACTCCATTCACAACAAGCGTTAAGTAAATGCAGATATTAAAAGATTCCCCATTTTTAATACTCATTTACTTAACCGATTTTCACACCAAAACATTAAGCAAACAGACATATTAAGAGATTCCCCATTCTTAATATACTTTTGACTTAATCAATTTCCACAACAAAACATTCAGTAAACAAGTCATTAAGAGATTCCCCATTCTTAATACTCGTTTCCCTGAAACCATTTTAAAAAAAACAAACATTAAGTAATCGAGACATTAAGAGATTCCCCATTCTTAACGCTCAGTTAACTTAAACGATTTTCAAACAACATTAAGTAACTAAGACATTAAGAGATTCCCCATTCTTAACGCCCAGTTAACTTAATGATTTTCACAAACTCACATTAAGTAAACAAGACATTAAGAGATTCCCCATTCTTAATACTCGTTTAACTTAATGGTTTTCAAACTCCACACAAAACCAACTTTCACATTCAATCCAAAATTCACTCCAAAACATTTTCCACACAAACCACACAAAACAAACTCACACATGCTTTCACATTCAATCCATACTTCGTTCCAAATCATTTTCCACACAAACCACACAAAACAAACTCAAACATACTTTCACATTCAATCCATACTTCACACCAAATCATTTTCCACACAAACCACACAAAACAACTCAAGTTTCATCAGTTATCAATTTAGAACACGTCAAAACAACGAACACAAATCAACACAATCCATCACTCAAACACAACAAGTTTCATATACTCAAAATCATACATAAATGGGTTTGAAATTCATTCTCCATAAAACCTTACTTTAACCCTAACCAAATTCTTTTCCACACAACCACAAGTAAGTCCCTAAATGCAAACTAAAAGTTTGGAAGGAGCCCTTACCTTCACTTTAGCTTTTTCGTTCGATTTCGGTATCGTGAGCAAATCCAGTAAAAATCTCCGCTCGCAACGCCGCTTCCAAAGTTAGCTCACTAGTACCGTAGTGTAGTAGTGAGCAACTTTCTCTTCTATCACTTCTTGAAACGACGCTTAGATCTAGATGAAACGGGGAGATTTGAGTTTGAATCCCTAAAACCGTTTTTCTCCGTTTTCGAATCAAAGAGGAAGAGTGAAGTTGAGAAATCCTTGTCCTATAACCCACTATCAATTTCGAGCTCTATGGAAAGAAAAGGAAGCAAAAACGAGCAACAATGGAGGAAGGAGGAATTTGAGTATGCGTGAGGTAGAGAGAGGAAGGAGACGGAAAATTTTTCTGTTTTCCTTCAGTTTTCCTTTCTTCCTTTTTCTTTCCTTTCTATTTGCTTTCTCTCCAATTCCTTCCCTTCCTTTTATATATATATATATTTATATATATATATATATATATATTAATTATAATTAACAAATATCTCAAAATCTTTAGATATTTATTAAATTACCCTTTCACCCATAACTCATTAAACTCTTCGGAAAAGATTCGCCGCAGTTAATTTAATTTATTTATCGACGAGTAATACTAATCGGGCATCAAAATACCTTTTGATTATATAAACTCCAAAATATTAATAACTTTGACTACAAAGCCCCTGAGTTCAATACCAAAATCCATTAAAATACATGAAGTACACTTTAAAATTATGGGTCTTACATATTCGAAACTTAGTTTTGGAATTAATCGAAGTGGTGTTAACACTTCTTCTTGTTATTGGTTTTTCGGAAACACTACCTCTAAGAGGGAACGACGTTGCAAGGATGAACGTCAGTGGGGATGATCAAATGGTTGAAGCTACAAATAACATGGATGTTTTGTTGTTGCACGAACTGCTGCAAAGACTCTGCGGGATCTGGAGAAGAGGAAAAGAGAGATTTGTGCTCTTAATATTATGAGGGTTAGAATATTTTCGTCGTTACCATCCTCCATAGTTCAAGGGTGATGAGGACTCGGGAAAAGAGTTGATTAGTAGATTCAAGAAATGGAAAAGATCTTCGAGATGACGGAGTATCAGGCAGAGTTGAAGTAAGTCATGACGACATGGAATTTATGAAATGGTTCCAAGGACACAGAAGCTATGTGTTGATGTTAACTCGAAGATGATGAGTATGGATGCATTAATATTAAACTAATGAGGGATTTCAAGTAAAGATCTAAGTGGAGGACTTTTGGTAAGAAAAGTATTAGATGTTTTCCCTAGTAGATTTCAGGATGAGTCTGGATGAAGTTTGACAATTGTCAAAGAGATGTGAACATCATGGAATTGTTGAGAAGATAAGGCTTCCATTTGGAATAACATTTGGTGGTTAGGTGTCAATGAAAGAGACTGGTAGTGAAGTTAAGGGAGCGTTGCACATTAGGAGTGAATACTCCTTTGGATAGATAAAATACGTTTTGAGGAATTGTCAATATCTTGAGGGGAAAAGTCGAGCATTCGAGTTAGACTAGATTCGTAACTTGGATTATTAAGTATGGATAGTAATATTAGATGAATCTATAGACACGTAAGTGTGAATTTTGAGCGATGTTCAGAAAAACCTAACGAGTTAAGCCTTGATGTTTTGAACTCTATGTTACCATTAAGTGGAATTTGAAGTAATCGAGTACGAGAATACTTGAGATTGTGGTAATATAAGTTTGAGAGTCTATTAAAGGATGGAAATTACTAAGAGGATGTTAATGTTTTGATAGGACTGAAGGATTATTCGAGATTTGATTTGGGACCCTAAGATGGTTGATTTTAGCTGATGATTTAAAATCTCGCAAGGTTGGAGGGAGGACCAATTGATGCTTAAAACTTTCATAATCGAAGGAGTTGAGACAGGAAAGTGTTAAATAATTCATGTTAAGGATGGAAGTGTTTGGAGATTTCGAGGATCATATTTTAGAATATTATTCAATGATAAAAAGTGAAAAAGAAGAAATGTAACAACTGATTTATGGTTTAGTTGTTGGTCTTGGGAAGTCAAGCGTGAAGATTTGAAGTGATCATTTTAGTAACTAGATGGACGAAGAAAGGTAGGTGAGTTTTTGAGATATTGTACTGCAAAAAAAAAAATTAATGAGGATGAAGTTATAGATAATTATCTTTTTGGAAATGTTTATGGGGAACGCTTGAGAAATAATTCTTTAGAACGTTCGAATATTAGAATTCTTTCAGTTTATATCTCGGTGAAGGTTGAGAAGGAATAAGAATCCAGCAAGTGAAACAAATATTGGAAAATGTGCCAAGAAATTGTCGGAGCAGCACATAGAGATGTAGCTTATGACGATTAAAGATTCAGGAAAGGAATTATCTCACCTATAATTCAGACATTGTTATTATAAAGGTATGCCAATGATATAAAGACATTACTTGAGTACATGTCATGGGGATTATTATTGTGTTCGTCAATCAAAGGAGTTCAATGTTTGTTTGATGGGAAACAATTGAACATGAAATGGAAAGGTTTGGTGGGAATTAGTAAGCCTTGATTTATTGGAATCACTATAATAAAGATGTATCAAGGTTCGAGGTAGAAATTTAAGGTTTGTATAAATGGAAAAGTGATGGAGTGAATACAATGCGGTTGACCTGTCATAATGAAAGGATAATCATCAAGATGCAAATGAAGGACATATTAAAATTAAGAAGTATCAGAATGAATGTTGGCAGTAGAGGTAGGAGAATTATTTTTGAGTTTATGCATAATTGCGGAGTATGTAAGAAATTTTTTAGTGAAGCGTGAATTTGAGGTGTTAGGCATGAGACAAATGTAAACCTTGATCTGTGAATTAAATTCAAGTTGGATTTTAATGGAAAACGTGACTCTTGAAATGAAGTACTAAACTGAAAGGAAGTTTGTGTGTCCTAAATAGTATAGTCTTTGGCATGATTTAGAAAATAATTGAGGAAGCTTTGATCACCAAGCATATGTGGAGATTGGATTATTAAATTTATAACTGGAATAACATACTGATAAGAACACTATAGTTTGACGTAGTTGTACGACTTTAGAAAAATCGAGGATTTGTGGACAAGGGAGAAATTTAGGAGTTCTCGGATGTAGTGATTGTTCGGTGCTCAGTGTGTTAGGGTCATTCTAAGTGTTTCAGTTTGGTACCAAATGGATGTTTCGTACCAAGTGGATGCAAATGAGACTACGAGACATAAGTATGGGATATTTTACTTCGTCGACAGGATCAAAGTTAAAGGAAATTAAGGAAAACTCAATGGACTTTGAGAAAATTGTTGACTGCTTGTACATTAAGATAACCTCAGTTATAAGTTGCAAGGAGCGCTACTACAGTTCGGTTAAGATAGTCTAAGCCACTATCATGGTTGTTGGCTATTTATTGACAAATTGAGGCACTGATCATCCTTAATCTCTTGTCGATAGTAGACAAAACCATGTTGAATGGAACGGATAAGCCTTACCGACTATGAATGGGTGCAGAGTTATTAAGCACCTTATGAAAAGGGGTAGACAACACTTTCTTCGAGAAGGCCGCGTGAAATAAGTTGTGACTGATATGATGAATTCGGGTACAAACCAAGTGTGGATTGTTACTCGTACTTTAAGTTTCGAGGACGAAACTAATTTAAGGGGGGTAGTAATGTAAGACCCGTAATTTTAAATCCTAAGTAATACAATTTTAGGGTATTTTGTGTTAAATTGCTTAGGCTTTTAACCCAGTTTTCGGTATTTAGTAAGTTAAAGGCAGAAAATATATTTTTGGAAATTGGATTAAAATTATTTGTCGAAGAATAATTTATTTAAGTTTCGAAGAATTTAACTCTCGGCGGTTTTGTTCAAAATATCTCAGGTTGTTGAAAATTGTATTTGACAATTTAGTTGCGACGAGAGTAGATATTTTTATAAAATAGTTTGAGATGAGAGTGAAGTGATGGATGTGAGAGTGGTTAGATAATTGTTGGTTTTGTTTTAATTATAATATATTAATATATAAATATATATTGATATATTGTAAGTAATATATATATATATATATATATGGTTGGAGGGAAATAGGAGAAAGGGAAATGGAAAGGAAAAAAAATAGAAAGGAAAGAGAAAGAGAAAGAGGAGAAAAGGAAGGGAAAGAAAATGAAAAGAAAGAAAAAAGGAAAGTTCATCTTCTTCCTCTGCCTCGCGATGCTTCTTTCTACTTCCTCCCTTCATGTTCATTTTCGTTGCTCTTTGGCTTCAAGAATAGAAACCCAAGGCTTCTGGGTGAGTAAGAACAAATTTACAGCTTCTTCCTTCCTCCTGGATTCGAAAACAGAGTTAGGGATTTCAAAACCGTCAAACACAAAACGCTCTGTTTCATCTAGATCTAAGCTTCGTTTCACGGAGAGATAGAAGGGAAAGTTGCTCCCTACCACGCTACGGTGCTAAGGAACCAACTTTGGAAGCAGCGTTGCGAGCGGAGATTTTACCGGATTTGCTCGCGGTACTGTAATCGCACGTTAAAGCTAACGTGAAGGTAAGAGCTCCTTCCAAACTTTTAGCTTGCATTTAGGGACTTACTTGTGGTTGTGTGAAAAAGAATTTTGTTAGGGTTAGAGTATTGATTTGGGAAAATGTATCTGAGACTTTATGGGTAAAATCTTAGAGTTAGGATTTGGTTATATTGATGAATGTTTCGTGGTGAATGAATTTAAACTCTTTTATGTATGACTTTGAGTAAATGAAACTTGTGTGTTTGAGGGGTGGATTGTGTTGATTTGTGTTCGTTGATTTTGACGTGTTCTTAATTGATACTGATGAAATTTGAGATTTGTTTTGTGTTGTTTGTGTGGAAAAATGATTTGATGTATTTTGGTGTGAGTTGTGGACTGGATTTGATAATATGTTTGAGTTTGTTTTGCGTGGAATTTGAAAACCATTAAGTTAAATGAGTATTAAGAATGGGGAATCTCTTAATGTCTTGTTTACTTAATGTTTGTTTTGGAAAATCGTTTAAGTTAAATGAGTATTAAGAATGGGGAATCTCTTAATATTTTGTTTACTTAATGTTTGTTTTGGAAAATCGTTTAAGTTAAATGAGAATTAAGAATCGGGAATCTCTTAATGTCTTGTTTACTTAATGTTTGTTTTGAAAATCGTTGGAGTTAAAAGTGTATTAAGAATGGGGAATCTCTTAATACTTCTGTTTGCTTAATGTTTTGTTTTGAAAATCGTTAAGTTAAATGAGTATTAAGAATGGGGAATCTCTTAATATCTGCGTTTACTTAATGTCGTCGTAAAAATGATTTTGTGGGGAAATGAATTGTTGTGTTTTGGCGTGAATTGTGTAATAAATTTGTGAATATGTTTGAGTTTGTTCTGTGTGGGATTTGAAAACCATTAAGTTAAATAAGCATTAAGAATGGGGAATCTCTTAATGTCTTGTTTACTTAATGTGTGTTTGTTTGTTTGAAAATCGTTTAAGTTAACTGGGCATTATGAATGGGGAATCTCTTAATGTCTTGGTTACTTAATGTTTGTTTTGGAAAACCGTTTAAGTTAAAAGAGTATTAAGAATGGGGAATCTCTTAATGTCTTGGTTACTTAATGTTTGTTTTGGAAAACCGTTTAAGTTAAATGAGTATTAAGAATGGGGAATCTCTTAATACTTCTGTTTGCTTAATGTTATGTTTTGAAAATCGTTAAGTTAAATGAGTATTAATAATGGGGAATCTCTTAATGTCTTGTTTACTTAATGTGAGTTTGTGAAAATCGTTTAAGTTAACTAAGCGTTAAGAATGGGGAATCTCTTAATGTCTTGGTTACTTAATGTTTGTTTATGAAAATGGTTTCAGTGAAATGAGTATTAAGAATGGGGAATCTCTTAATGACTTGTTTATTGAATGTTTTGTTGTGGAAACCGTTTAAGTCAAAAGTATATTAAGAATGGGGAATCTCTTAATATGTCTGTTTGCTTAATGTTTGGTGTGAAAATCGGTTAAGTAAATGAGTATTAAAAATGGGGAATCTTTTAATATCTGCATTTACTTAACGCTTGTTGTGAATGGAGTTTGTGTATGCTCATGCATTTCATTTGGTAAATTGTGCTGACCCGTGATAGGTGGCACCTCGGTAAACTGTACTGACCCGTGATAGGTGGTACATTTACGATTTACTTTTTGGTAAGTTGTGCTGACCCGTGATAGGTGGCACCTCGGTAAGTAGTACTTTGGCCTGTGATAGGCGGTACCCTTACGACTTACGCTTTTCTTTTGGTAAATCGTGCTGACCCATGATAGGTGGCACCTCGGTAAACAGTACTGACCCGTGATAGGTGGTACGTTTACGATTTACGCTTTTTAGTAAATCGTGCTGACCCGTGATAGTTGGCACCTCGTTAATTGGTACTTTGGCCTGCGATAGGCGGTACAATTATGATTTACGGCCCTTCGAGGAGGGTTTTGGTTTGGAATTCCGAGTCCATGCATTTTGGCATATACGCATTGCATTAGGGTGCTTGGCACACGTGTTGTGATTGATGCAAATTGTGATTGTGTTGATTTTGCTAAGTGTTGTGGTTTGAAACTATGTGTAAGTGTGTTTGATTCAAATTGTGATTGTGTTGATTGTACTAAGAGTTATGTTTTGGAGTTGTGCGATAGTATGTTAGATTGTAAAACGATTTCGAAACTCAAGTTGACGTGGTGATTGTGTTGAAAATGCTAAGTGTTAAGATGTGGATTTGTGTATGAATGTGATTGAGTTAGTTTATGTATTTTTGGAAGAATATGCAGGGAAATCGATTTCCCAATCGATTGGCATTAAGTCAGTGGCTCAACTATGCTGTCAATCGATTGCCCAATCAATTGCCCAATCGATTGAATTAAGCCCAGAGTTCAAATTTCACTAAAAACCTTCAGGAAATCGATTTGGAAGTCGATTGGCATTAAGTCAGTGGCTCAGCTATGCTGTCACTCGATTGCCCAATCAATTGCCCAATCAATTGCCCAATCGATTGAATTAAGCCCAGAGTTCAAATTTCACTAAAAACCTTCAGGAAATCGATTTGGAAGTCGATTGGCATTAAGTCAGTGGCTCAGCTATGCTGTCACTCGATTGCCCAATCAATTGCCCAATCGATTGAATTAAGCCCAGAGTTCAAACTACACTAAAAACCTTCGGGAAATCGATTTGGAAATCGATTGGCTTTAATACAGGGGCTCAATTATCCATTTAATCGATTTCCCAATCGATTGGCTTAGTGGAAATTCTTATTTTGAGTTAGATAATCGATTGCTCAATTAATTTATCAATGTTTTGTTTAGTTGTGTATTACTTGATGGATTGAGAACTCTATTTGATTTCATTTACATTTGGCAAGCATTGTATGAACTTTTAGCATATGGAAAATCCTTTTAAGGTGCATACTAAGTTGAAAAGGTATTTTGTGCATTTAAAAACTTAAATGTTATGTGTTAACTGTTAATTTCGGTTGGTGACCCTTTACAACTATTGTGGAAATCTGGGCTTTGCCCTCAGATGAGAGTCAGGATGATCCCACCGGTTCGTACCCTCCGGACGGGAATGTGGATGGGAGTGCTTGATTGGAGCTACGTTAGGAGAATCTCACGGGGCGCGTGGAGATTACTCAAGGCGTATAGTTTTTTGTTATGTATAGAATGATCAGACTAGGTTGTCACTCAGGACACATATGTCTTTCTTTTGGGCTACCTTTATGTTAAGTTGAAAAGATATACCTGTACTATTGTTGACATCAGGACATGCTTTGGATTTATATTTTGAAAAAATTTTCCGCTGCTTGTAAATTTTAATGACTTAATTATTTATCCAAAGGTTTTACCTTATTTATTTCTCTATTGTATATTAATTTCTTTTGAAAAAAAAAATACACCCTCGCTTTGAAAAACGGGGTGTTACATAATACGTCATGTATAAGCTACTTTCCATGTCTTTGTACACTCACTACAAAAGTCTCTCCATTTATCTGAGGTAGGTGGCAAAGGAAAATCAGACTTCAATTTAATATGAACAAGAAAATATTAAACATTAATTTATCTGAACCAGAAAATATTAAACATTAATTTATCTGAACAAGAAAATACTAAACATTAATTTATTAAACAATACTACCAATCATAAATTTTACCTGTACCCAATGATTTTCATTGACAAATCCAATTGTTATTAAAGAGATAAGAGAAGAATCTTATGATGGTGCTTTGTTTATAGGAAATAATGTCATATTCAGATTACGAGACAACGACACCAATATCACATTATATCATGTTACTATCACGTAACCCAAATCTGGTATAGTCATCCACTTATCTTTTCCTTGACCACCCAATCTTGAAATTCTCAATGAGTTCCGCACTGATTCAACACTATTATCGAAAACATTGGAATAAAGGTCTTGATGTAGATTGATTTCTTTATCCAATTGTGTTTGAACTAAAAGTCAGGATTCTTCAGTCCAAACTAACAATATTTCGGCGAAACCCACAATTTCCATTAGGAACAACATCTATTATATCCTCAATATACTAATGTACAAAAGTAGGAAAATTTATCTTATATGATTGTCTTGTAGTTTCTTGAGACGATTGCCTTGCAAAACACTGTGCTGATTGATTTGCAGAACGTTGAGATGGTTGCTTTGCAGATTCTTGAGAGGCATCAACATACTCTCAATATGAAGGATCATGGGGAGTATCAAATTCTTTTTTCTTTTTACTAGCTCCCTTCATTTTCATCTTATCAGGTGGTGCAAGTATTGATGTTGTATATGGAAATACAAGTTCACACACCTTTTCCCTCAATATCCTTTTAAAGGTACAAACACGAAAAGGGGGAGTTAAATCTTGTTTGCCAAATTTGACAACTTTTTGATAATTTATAAATAATTAAAAAATTAGTTTAGTTTTGGTGACTTATTTGGAGTAGAAGCAATCAGATTTAGAGGGAGCAAACAATGAAAGTATAAATAATTTGACACGTAGATTTATCTTGGTTCACCACTAACTTGGATACATCCAATCCCCTCATTCAGAGGGCCTTAATCCACTAATTCAAAAATCTTGAATTACAAAGCACCTGACCCTCCAAGTCAATCTTCCCAAATAGCCTGACAACCTCAGACTTTTAACGAACTAACCACATTGACCCTACAAGCCAAATCTTATCCTAACAAAAAGACAACCCCAGATTGAAGAAGGAACTAAACCACTATCGGGGTGAATACAAAAGATTGAACTTGAGTAGTTGCTTCTAACAAAGCTGATAATAATAATAACTCACATTCTAAGAAAATAACACTCAGAAAATATTTCTAACCTAAACAAGTGTTTCTCTCTTTGAACTCTAAGATTAATTGAGAACTTTGGGCTTGAGTTCATCTAATCCTTTAGGCTTTTCTCCTTCAGCCTTGAGTGTCTATTTATAGTGAAAATTTGAGCTTCAAGTTAGTCCTTATTTAATTTTGAATTCTATCTTGTTTAGATTGAGTTTGTAAATTCTTCATATTAATTTTGTTCTTATTTTGTGTAGACTGAGTTTGTAAATTCTTCAAATTGATTTTGTTCCTATTTTGTGTAGAATGAATTTGTAAATTCTTCAAATAAAATCTTCTTCAAATCTTCATCAAATGTTGATCAAATCTTCTTCAAATATTCTTCAAATGTTGACCATATCTTCTTTTCAACTTGGTCAAAGATTTTCTTCAATTATAAATATGAATCAAATCTTATTTTAGATTTTCATCAATTATAAATTTGAATCAAATCTTAATTTTATATTTTTTTCAATTATAAATTTGAATCAAATCTTATTTTAGATTTTCTTCAATTATAAATTGGAATCAAATCTTATTTTAGATTTTCTTCAAAAACATTAGTCTTCTTTCATACTCTTTGAAGTCAATTATATTGTTCTCATAAAATACTTTTGTTAACATCAAAACTCTAAATGGAAAACCAACTTGGTTCCAACACCTTTGACCAACGATATCTTGTTTCTTCATGTACACTTTCATTGCTTCCACCTCTTCTAAAAAACATATTTTGATAAAGATTCTTCATCCTTCAATTCATGCTCAATGCTTAATTTTCTCCAGAAAACATGAATGCTATATAATGGGATAACATTATCAAATATCTACAAATTTACCAACTCACAAGCACATGGTAATCCATGAGCTGTTCTAATTGAGCAACCACATTTTGTTTTACTAGTACCTACAAACTTCACCCTCTTTAACTGTTTGTCAATTTTTTTAAAACATTTCCTTGATATATAGTAATGAAGACTTTGAAAAATGGTGCATTATACCCATGCTCAACATCAAGGATGGTTTTCTGAAAATACGATTTAATGATACATACTTGATATTCTTCAACATCATATTCACATCATCCCAACTTTTACACAAGTCACCAAAACTAGTTTGCAGCATGTTTTTCAATCTCCAATGAGCAGACTCAACTCTACAAATAAATTAAATAACACGAATTAAAACAAATCACATAAATTAGTAAATTATATTTTCTAAAACAAAATAAATCATAATTTAAAAATACCTATTAGATGTTGTGTTCTCCAAATGCAACACTATATTGGTCCAAATCATGACAAATCTTTCTTTGTAAGGTGTCAACCATGAATCTTTCACATAATCAACAAAAAGGACAATATCGACACACATTAGCTCAAAGTGTTGCAACTGATGATCATACTCCCGCACACTAGTCAAAAATACAATTTTTTTCATAAATCCATTACTTCATATTGTCTATCCTTTTTCACATATTGTTTGCATATTGCACTAACATTTTTTTCAATATGAAAATGATATATGTAAGACCCTTAATTTTAAATCCTAAATTAGACAATTTTAGGGTATTTTGTGTTAAATTGCTTAGGCTTTTAGCCCAGTTTTTGGTATTTAGTGAGTTAAAGGCCGAAAATATATTTTTGGAAATGGATTAAAATTATTTGTTGGAGAATAATTTATTTACGTTACGAAGAATTTAATACCGAATAATTTTGTTAAAAATATCTCTATTTGCAGAAAATTTTATTTGTCAATTGAGTTGTGACGAGAGTAGATATTTTTATCAAAAGGGTTTGAGAAGTGATGATTTTCATAAATATCTAAAATATTTAGATATTTAGGTATTTATTTGTTAGGTTTAATTATTATATATATATATATATATATATATATATTATTGTTAGTAATATTGTAAGTAACATGTATATATATGGTTGGAGGGAAATAGAAGGAAAGGAAAAAGAAAGGAAAATGAAAAAGAAAGGAAAAAGGAAAGAAAGGAAACAGAGAAAGATAATGTTTTCCACCCCCTGCCTCGCGACCCATTTTCCCCCTTCTTCTTTCATTTTCATGGCTTCATTTGCTTCAAGAAAAGGAACATAATGCGTTTATGGGTGAGAAGACAATAATTTCTCCGCTTCATTCTTCCTCTTTGATTCAAAAACGAAGAAAAACGGTGTTAAGGGTTTTCAAAACCGTTAAACGCAAACCTCCATGTTTCATCTAGATCTAAGCTTCGTTTCGCGAAGAGATAGAAGGGAGAGTTGCTCACCACCACACTACGGTGCTAGTGAACCAACTTTGGAAGCAACGTCGCGAGCGGAGATTTTACCAGATTTACTCGCGGTACCGTAATCGCACGTTAAAGCTAACGTTAAGGTAAGGGCTCCTTCCAAACTTTTAGTTTGCATTTAGGGACATACTTGTGGTTGTATGGAAAAGAATTTTGTTAGGGTTAAAGTGTTGATTTGCGGAAAATGAATCTAATGCTTTTATGGGTAAAATCTTAGAGTTGGGTTTTGATGATATTGATGAGTGTTTTGTGGAAAATTAATTTAACTCATTTATGTATGATTTTGAAGAAATGAAATTTGAGATGTGTTTGATTGGATTTTGTGGAGAAATGAATTGATGTGATTTGGTGTGAATTGTGGATTGAATTTGTTAATATGTTTGAGTATGTTCTGTGTGGAATTTGAAAACCATTAGAGTTAAACGAGTATTAAGAATGGGGAATCTCTTAATATCTACAATTAATTAATGTTTTCTTGAAAATCATTAGAGTTAAATGAATATTAAGAATAGGGAATCTCTTAATATCTACGTTTACTTAATGTTGTCGTGAAAATCATTAGAGTTAAGAGTATTAAAAATGGGGAATCTTTTAATATCTCTGTTTACCTTATGTTTGCAGTGAAAATCGTTAGAGTTAAACGAGTATTAGAAATGGGGAATCTTTTAATATCTCTGTTTACTTAACGATTGTTGTGAAAATTGTTAGAGTTAAATGAGTATTAAAAATGTGGAATCTTTTAATATCTGCATTTGCTTAACGATTGTCGTGGATGGAGTCAGAGTATGCTCATGCATTTCATTTTTTTTTTTTGTAAATTATGCAGACTCGTGATAGGTGGCACCATGGTAAATAGTACTTTGGCCTATGATAGGCAGTACATTTACGAGTTACGTTTTTTGTAAATTGTGCAGACCCGTGATAGGTGGCACTATAACACCCCGATTTTTAACAGCGCGAGTGTATTTTTTTTTTAAGCAAAGAAATAAAACAAAGAAAATAATTTTGGATAAATATTTAAGTCGTAACATAACGATAAAGTCAACAAATATTTACAAGCATCGGAATAGTTTTTGAAATATGAATCCAAAGTATTTACACATCAAAAGTGGTACATGGAACCCATCGAAAATAAAATGTCAAGCTGACAGTATTGGTATAGGTACAGTCTTCCAAATTAAAATAAACACATCCCAAAAGAAAGACTTCTAGTCCCTATACGTCAACCTAATCTGATCATTCCACAAAACTAAACATCTGAGTGATCTTTACGCGCCACGCAAGACCCTCCTAACACAGCTCCAGTCAAGTGTGTCCAACTACATTCCCATTCGTAGGATACTAACCGGTGGGAAGATCCTGATTCTCATATGAGGGCAAAGCCCAGATTTCCACAATAATTGTAAAGGGTCACCAACCGAAATTAACAAATACCACATAACATTTTTATATTTTCAAATGCTCAAAAGAACCTTTCGTCTTAGCATACTCCTCGAAAGGGTTTTCATATGTCCAAAAATGCATAAACAATATTGAATAACAAAGTTTTAACATAACTGCATTGTCGTAGCCGAATACCATTGAGAAAATGCATATTTTCAATTCTAAAATGGTTCTGAATTAATCAACGCATCAAACATTAATATTATCAATTATGAACACATAATTCACACCAAATTAATCTCCACAAATTCACACCTCAATCACACATCGAATATTCATTAAATCAATTATGAACACATAAATACATCAAAACTTAACAACCCAACTTCACACCTCAAAGCAATTACGACAAATCACAACAACAACCCAATATGTATATACAATCATCAAAGTATAACAATCCTGACTCGCGTGCCAAGCATCCTAATGCAATGCGTATATGCCAAAATGCATGATTCCAGAATGTCACCTATCATAATGCAATGCGTATATGCCAAAATGCATGATTCCAGAATGTCACCTATCATAATGCAATGCGTATATGCCAAAAGGGCGTAAATCATAATTGTACAGCCTCTCACAGACCAGTACTAATTAACGAGGTGCCACCTATCACAGGTCAGCATGATTTACTAAAAAGCGTAAATCATAAACGTACCGCCTATCACAGACCAGTATTGTTTACCGAGATGTCACCTATCACGGGTCAACACAATTTACTAAAAACCGTAAATCATAAACGTACCGCCTATAACAGACCAGTACTGTTTACCGAGGTGCCACCTATCACGGGTCAGCACAATTTACTAAAAAGCGTAAATCGTAAACGTACCGCCTATCACAGACCAATACTGTTTACCGAGGTGTCACCTATCACGGGTCAACACAATTTACTAAAAAGCGTAAATCGTAAACGTACCGCCTATCACAGACCAGTACTGTTTATCGAGGTGCCACCTATCACGGGTCAGCACGATTTACTAAAAATGTGTAGTCTATCACAAACCTATACGACGCGAAAATCCCTGCAAGGATAAGATGAAGCAACAGATCACATGGCATCATCTCGTGGCCCATCACGATCACCACTATCACCATGGCCCCATCACGGTTACCATGTACTATGAAATGCATGAGCACACTCTGACTCTTTTCACCACAATCATTAAGTAAATGCAGCTATTAAAAGATTCCCCTTTTTTAATACTCATTTAACACTAATGATTTTTTAAACACAACACAGAGCATACTCAAACACATTTATTCACACCAATTAAAATTTCCACAACCACACATAAATCACATCTTCAAATTCCATTCACACCTAAATTGAATTAAATTCATTTTCCACCAAGTCACACATAAATTTCTTCTAAACAAGTTCATAATATTTATTATGAACATATCAATTTCACCAAACATGAATAACCAGAATATCCAAATATAAATCACCATATTCAATCTTCAAAATTTTCAACCATAAATCACCACAACAACATTAATATATCAAAGTTCTCCCCACCGCTAACTCGGTGAAAATGGTCTCGATTCCTTTTCGAGACTCAAGGAGCTAAATACATAAACATGAATATTTATAACAATTTGTTCACAATAAAACTAATCCAAACATAACAAAATTCCCTAAATTTAATCTTTCTCACACACCAAAGTTTTAAAACCAAATAATCTATATTATTTACTTAAAATTAAATAAAACAAATATTATGAAAATTTCCCATATCCCTCGACTATTAAAGCACCGAAATTTTGAGTTAATAAAATACTCTAAACTTTTTATTTTTAAACTCAATCAAAGAGTAATTAAAAGAGTAACATTTTAAACTCTAACCATTTTTAATTTCAATCTATCTTTTTGTTCAAACTCTTTAACTTAGTTAAATTTTGAACTTTCTCACAATTTTAACAACTCTAGCACGCGATTATGGTACCATAATTAATTCCTGTAAAATTTAAGTTCGTGATGTCGCATCGAAAACTAGCTCACTAGCACCGCAGCGTGGCAATGAGCAACTTTCTCTTCTGTCACTTCTCGAAACGAAGCTTAGATCTAGGAGAAAAGTGAAGGTTTTGTGTTTGTGGGTTTTGAAAATAAATGAATTTGGAAACAGAGAAGGAGGGAGAAGAAATGAATTTGCTACGTAACAGGGAAAGGCTTTTTGCTTTTTTGTTTCCATCCTTCCTTTTGTTTACCTTTTCTTTCATATATATATATATATATATATATATATATATATATATATTAAAATAATAATAATATTATAATAATAATATATTATAATAATAATAATAATAAATATCTAAACAAATATCTAGATATTTACAAATATTTAGATATTTTTATAAAAATCATCATTACGCATGTCACCTCACATCACATCACAACAACTTTTTCAGAAAAATATCTACTTTTGCCGTAATTCGATGAGCAGATGAATTTTTCTGAAAAATGCTGCATCTCTGAAATTTTTTTCTTCGACAAAAGATTCACCGTAATTAAATAAAATTATTCATCGACGAATAATTTTTAATCGAGTCTCCAAAAAACTATTTTTGGAATTTAACTCAAAAAAAATGCCTTAAAATTGGCTAAAAAGCCTCAGAATTTCAGCACAAAATTCCCTAAAATACATAAACTAGAATTTAAAATTAAGGGTCTTACAGGCACCTTGGTAAATAGTACTTTGGCATGTGATAGGCGGTACATTTACAATTTACGTTTCTTTTTAGTAAACCGTGCAGACCCGTGATAGGTGGCACCTCGGTAAACCGTACTGGCCCGTGATAGGCAGTACGTTTATGGTTTACGCTTTTTAGTAAATCGTGCAGACCCGTGATAGGTGGCACCTCGGTAATTGGTACTTCGGCCTGCGATAGGCGATACAATTATGATTTACGGCCCTTCGAGGAGGGTTTTGGTTTGGAATTCCGAGTCCATGCATTTTGGTATATACGCATTACATTAGGGTGTTTGGCACACGAGTCGTGTTTGATTCAAGATTATGATTGAGTGTTTGAACTTGAGATGTTGTGGTAATTGACAAATGTAACTGTTAAGTGTTATGTTTTGAAATTGTGTGTAAGTGTGATTGATTGCAAAACTATTTCGAAACTCAAGTTGGCATGGTGATTGTGTTTTAATTGTCAAGTATGGATGTTTTGGAATTGTGTGATAGTATGCTTGATTGCAAAACTATTTTGAAGCTCTTGATGTCATAGTGATTGTGTTATAAGTGCTAAGTGTTATGTTTTGGAATTGAGTGTAATGGTGATCGATTAAGTTATGTAGTTTTAGAAAAACCTCAGAAACAATCGATTTAATCGATTCTGTTAAAAGATATTGAACCAAATTGATTTGCCAACCAATTTGGCAAGTTACAGGGGCTCAGCCAATTACCAAATCGATTTGGCAAGTTACATGGGCTCAACTATTTAAGAAATCGATTTGCCAATAGATTTGGCAAGTTATATGGGCTCAGCTATTTAAGAAATCAATTTCCCAATTGATTTTCCAATCGATTGATTTAGACCCAGAATACAGGTTTCACTGAAAACCTTTAAGAAAATCGATTTCCCAATCAATTTGCTCAATCGAAATTTTTATTCTGAGTCATACAATCGATTGCCCAAATTGATTCATCAATGGATTGATCGGTTGATTTATTACTTGATTGTTTAAAAACCTTATTTGATTTCATTTTACTTGGCAAGTATTATATGAACGTTTAGCATATGGAAAACCCTTTTAAGGTGCATGCTAAGTTGAAAGGTTATTTTGTGCATTTAAATACTTAAATGTTATGTGTTAATTGTTAATTTCGGTTGGTGACCCTTTACAACTATTGTGGAAATCTGGGTTTTGCCCTCAGATGAGAGCCAGGATAATCCTACCGGTTCGTACCCTGTGGATGGGGATGTAGATGGAAACACCTGACTGGAGCTATGTTAGGAGGATCATGCGGGGCGCGTGAAGATCACTCAGGGTGTATAGTTTTTTTGTAGAATGATCAGATTAGGTTGACGTATAGGGACTAGATGTCTTTCTTTTGGATTGTGTTTATTTTAAATTGGAAGACTGTACCTATACTAATATTGTCAGCATGACATTGTATTTTCGATGGGTTCCATGTACCACTTTTTGATGTGTAAATACTTTGGATTCATATTTCAAAACTATTCTGCTGCTTGTAAATTATATTGACTTAAATGTCGTTGCGTTATGACTTAAACGTTTATTCAAAGGTATTTCCCTTATTTATTTCTTGGTTTTATGAATTTGTTTTGAAAAAAAAAATACACTCTCGCTGTTAAAAATCGGGGTGTTACAATATAGTAAATGAATTAAAGTAGGAACCACAACACTAATAGCATTCATCATGGCAAGATCTCTATCAGTCACAATAACTTTAGAAATTATATTTTCAGAGACGAACAACTATCTTACTTTTTCAAATTCCAAGGTGAAATTATCTTGTCGGTCTTGTTACAAGTAAGTGTAAGACCCTTAATTTTAAATCTTAAATTATACAATTTTAGGATATTTTCTGTGGAATTTCTTAGACTTTTAGCCAAATTATTAGTATTTAGTGGGTTAAATGCCAAAATATATATATATTTTGATTTGGATTAAAATTATTTGTCGGAGAATAATTTATTTATGTTACAAAGAATTTAATATCGGGCAATTTTGTTAAAAATATATCTGGTTGTAGAAAATTTTATCTATCAATTGAGTTGCGACGAGAGTATATATTTTTATCAAAATAATTTGAGATGAGAGTGAAATGATGTGTGGAAGAGTTGTTAGATATTTGTTTGGATTTTAATTTAAATTTAATATATATATATATGTATTAGGAAGGAAAATGGAAAACAGAGGATGAGAACCGTGTCCCTGCTGCCTCGCGACCAATCGTGCTTCCTTCTTCCTTCTTTCTTACACTTTATTTTCTTTCTTTTGCTTCAAGAAAAGAAACCGAAGACATGGTGGGTGAGAAAGAAATGATTTCCCAGCTTCCTTCTTCTTCTCCGATTCGAAAACAAAGAAAAACGGTGTTAAGGATTTTCAAAACCGTCAATCACAAATCCCCACTTTTCTACTAGATCTAAGCTTCGTTTCAAGAAGTGGTAGAAGGAAAAGTTGCTCACCTCCATGCTACGGTGCTAGTGAACAAACTTTGGAAGCGATGTCGCGAGCAAGGATTTTATCAGAATTACTCGCGGTACTGTAATCGCTCGTTAAAGCTAACATTAAGGTAAATACTTCTTCCAAACTTTTAGTTTGAATTTAGGGACTTATCTATGGTTGGGTGGAAAAGAAATTGGTTAGGGTTGAAGTGTTGATTGGGGGAAAATGGATTTAATGCTTTTATGGTTGAAATTTTAGAGTTGGGTTTTGGTGATATTGATGAGTGTTTTGTGGAAAATGAATTTAACTCATTTATGGGTGGTTTTGAAGAAATGAAATTTGATGTGTTTGAGTGGTTGGTTGTGATGATTTGTGTTTATCGTGTTTGACGTGCTCATAATTAAGATTATAAATTTTGAGATGTGTTTGTTTGGATTTTGTGGAAAAATAAATTGATGTGATTTGGTGTGAATTGTGGATTGAATTTGAAAATTATTAAAGTTAAACGAGTATTAAAAATAGAGAAACTTTTAATATTTGTGTTTACTTAATGATTGTCGTGAAAATCGTTAAAATTAAATGAGTATTAAAAATGGAGAATCTTTTAATATCTGCATTTACTTAATGATTGTTGTGAAAATCGTTAGAGTTAAATAAGTATTAAAAATGGAGAATCTTTTAATATCTGCATTTACTTAATGATTGTCGTGGATAGAGTCAGAGTATGCTCATGCATTTCATAGTACATGGCGACCGGATGGGCCATGGTGATAGTGGTGATCAGATGGGCCACAAGATGATTCCATGTGATTTGTTGGTTCATCTTATCCTTATGGGGATTGTCGCGCGGTGTAAGGTCTGCGATAGACTGCATATTTTTGGTAAATCGTGTTGTATCGTGGTAGGTGGCACCTCGGTAAATAGTACTTCGGCCTGTAGTCTAATCAGCTTCACGTCTCCATAGTAGTCTCATCCACCTTTTGCTCAAGGAATACGATAAAACTTGCAATATAGCAGAAAGAAGTCCTTATCACCCATTCCTCACACGTCATTCCCAATATTATATTTTGTTTATCTCAAATATTGTTTAAGTCGCTCAAACAACCACCCACATATTCCCTCTCTTTCTTGTGGAAGTTATAATCTTTTGTTCCTTTATCTTTATGAGGTTTTTCGAGGGCTATATAGTGTTACATGGAAGGAAAGCGTCCAAGGTAAGGACATTTTCTCATGCAGAGTTAGGCTAGATATTAAATTAGCAAATCGTAATATATTGACATGATGTCTAGATGTATTAAAAGAAAAAGATTAATTTTATTTTCGTCGTAAAAAAATTAACTATAATACTTTGATTGTTTTTTTTATAATACCTCTATCATGATGAATTAATTATAGAGTTATATTTTTATTATTATACCTTGATAAATATATTTGTAGTGAAAATGTTTAGTGATTTACATGTTTTAGAGTATTTAATTATAAAGTTATAATTTTTATAATGTTATAATTAGTAATATGTTTATTATGATGTATTTGATTTTAAGTCTTGACTTTTGAGTAATTTAAATTTAAAACTTGACTTTATGAACAATGTATGTGTCTTGAGAAAATTTATGAGAATTTTATATTTTTATAAGTTTAATAATATGAGAAACTTGATTATTGAATGCATTAATGAATAGTCCATTTTTTAGAATGCGGAAAACTTTATAGTGAGAGGAATGAAATTTATGTTGTTATTTAATTCTTGGTGATATGAGATTTAATTGTTATCAATAACACGTAGTCAAATCGAATCTTATGGATTATTAAAATGAAAGTGGTGATTTTGAGATATTTGTTCACGCGCATATTTGATGTGTTGAAGTTATTGAGCTATAACTATAAACATCTATTAGAATATAAATTTGATGTCTTATGTGATTAAAAAATTTAATCTAAAATATTTTGTTTTTGTGGTTGCCTAAGTGGCCGGTGATTTGTGTTTTAAATATTGTTATTTTTGTGTTTGCTTAAGTGGCTGGTGATTTGTGTTTTAAATATTGCTATCTTTGTGGTTGCCTAAGTGGCTGGTGACTTGTGTTTTAAATATCATTATCTTTGGGGTTGCCTTGGTGACTGGTGATTTGTGTTTTAAAAATTGTTATCTTTGTGGTTGCTTAAGTGGCTGGTGATTTGTGTTATCTTTGTGGTTGCCTAAGTGGCTGATGATTTGTGTGATTATTTAAGTGAGTGGTGAGATGTACTTTTCGAGCATCATTATCATTTCATGACATATCATATGCATCTTTTGTTGACGCCTGTGTGGCTGGTTTAATTTTTCCCCATTGGTATGGGTGACTTCTGTTTGGATGTCTGTGTGGCAGGTTATATCCGGATCATATATGTTTAAAGCATGCATAACTTACAAACATTTTATTGTTATTTTTATTTTGATCTAAGTATGTGCTCTACGGTTGCTACTTAATTTATTTAGATATATTTTATGATTTTTTATACCCCTTTGAGAACTATTAAAGAATCCGTTTCTTTAAATTGTTTATTACGAAAAAAATTTATATTCATATTTTATGACTGTTAATTTATTATTTGGTTTAATTTTTGTTGTGGGGTGAACTGACCCCTTACACCAACATTTAGGTACTAATGATCTCAAAGAGCTGCATGAATTATGTTTGATTGATGCACGCGCGGGGGAAAATGAGACTTTTACTTAAAAATAATGTTTTATATTACTAAAATTTTTGTGGCACATTGTAAAGTTATTTATTCATCATCATTAACTTTTAATAGAAATGTGGAAGTGAAATTTTATTTTGAGGCGTTACATTGAGTGTTTTATAAATAGTAAAAAGGACAAAACAATATTTTCAATGGTAATAGGAGGTGAAAAGTACAGGTGGAGGTACACGGTACAATTTTCAGACGACTCGCACGCATCACAATATACAACTAGTGATATTAATCAAAAAATATATCTTTTTTGCAAAAATTAATTTCATACAAATTGTAGATAAAATTTATAGAACTTCAGTATTATTTAAATTTTTAACTAGTTATAAGGGTGTCAACCTGGGAGATTAAAAAAATATTTATGCTAGATACATTTTACTTAAATGAGTCCAATCTTACATTAATATCAAATTATAATTCTCTACTTCAATTTAACTAATCAAAGCATTTGATTAAACTTAAATGAAGGGATTTAATTTAAAGGGATATGGTTTTTTTTTTTAAATGAATACTTTGATATGAAATAATTGGGAGTCTTTGAAGGGTTGTAGTTTTTTTTTAATTATTATATGATTTTATCTCAAACAATTTAATATTAAATCGTTATCCATGTAAATATTATTTAATGGGATATGATTACCAAATCTTAATCCATGGAGATATTATTTAATGGATAAGATTTGATGACAAACAAATTAATACTTTGATTTTATATCTCAATCGTACCTTGTTATATATATATATATATATATATATATATATATATATATTGTAAATTGTTCGTTCTCTCTTTTTTTTTTGGTTCAATTGTTGTTGTTATCAAAATGAGTGTTGATGTTATGCATCCTGAAATTTGTTTCATTAACAAACCATCTTGAAAAACCACAACATCTCGTCCTCACAATATGTAACGTTGCAATCCTAACACCAAATCTCCAAATTGGAACTGTCACAAAAGCCAAAAGTAAACGGATCCAATCCGTCACAAAAACGAAGCATTCAAAAGATGAATTTTACGACAGATCTAGTATTTTCTTGGAGTCTCCATCTCCTAGCTCCGTTCCGTTACCAAATTTCGTTATAAGAAGATCGTAGCAATTAATTGCCCAAGCTAACAACGATGATTTAAACACATGATTAGAAATGTAAAGTTGTAATAACCATAATAGTTAAATTTAAGTTGTATAAAATTTGAAATATTAATACAAAGTCGAACGAGATATAATACAAATGGTCGAACGACTTGTATTTATTGTTTACATTTTTCTTATATCTTTTATACTTTTGATGTAAAATTGTTTTTATAACAATGATTGATAATTGATTTGTAATTTTTTATGTTATTTAATTGTTATATTAATTGAGTAAAAATCATTGTACACTTGTTTGAATGAAACTAATTTAATTCATGGCATTCAATAAAGATTCAGTAACAAAATGTGGAATATAATTAAAAATTAGATGTATATCCACACATTGCGTCGGTTTATATCCGAAATTATTATTTTTTTTTAATTGTGTGGTGATTTGAAAGTGTTAACTTTAAGTAAAAAATCATCTTTTAAATAGATATATTGTGAAATATCTAGAATTAAGATTTAGTAAAATAATTAATTATTTGTCAATGTATTTTACTAAGAGATTGAAAAGTTTAAAATTGAAAAATTTGTTTACAAAGATACAAATGACAATTGATGCTTGAAAACGTTAAAATTTTAACAAATTGGATTATGACAATGAAATATATTCTATAATCATATTTAATGTGTCTATGATTGTACAAATTGTAGAAATCTTATTTGCATTGTTATATATTTAATAGTATTATACAAATTTTAAGTTTTAGTTCACTATACTAAAATATATACAATGAAATGGAAATAAAAATTAATACCTATAAAAATAAATTAGTGGAGTTATTTAAGCGTTATGTGTTTGCTTAAATTTCTTCTACTGCCCCTTAGTTTACTAACCAAACTACATCCAACATAGTAAATAATTTACGTATAGATTTTATTTTCATCTTAGAGTAGTACCTTCTAACATTTGTGGCCTAATGATGATGCCTTTATGATTCTGACCATCATCAATGTCCAATGACAATCATTTGGATGTCGAGTCCATACACAACAACTCATCAATACAATATATACATTATAGTCACATATTAAATATGTAGACTTATCAAACATGAAATGTAGACCTATCAAATATGTAACACAGAAGCACAATCTAATCATAATACAAAACCACAAAAAATAATTAATTCAAAAATGAGATAACGTTACCGTGACAGTTACCCAATATTGTTGGTCTTTTTTACAATTGAAGAGAACATCAATTTTACTTCTTCAATTTAACATAAATTATAAACGATTATGCAACATCAAAATATAGAAAAACACACTGATTTGAGAAAAGAAAATAAGTAAGAAAAGAAATGGAATAATAGAGACTTCAAATTGAAAATTGCAGAACTAAATTGGCAAATTTGATCGTACAAGAAATTATGAAAAATCTTAAATGCAAGCTCTTCTAAATTGTATAAGATTGATGCAATAATTAGTGTGGCAAACTGGCAATGCAAATGGTGGTCATTGTAACATGGTAAAAATTGATGTTTACAATAAACAATAATCTAATACTATTGTTGAGTGTTTGTAAACAATTATGCAACATCAAAATATAGAAAAATACTGATTTGAGAAAAAGCAATAAGTAATAAAAGAAATGGAAGAATAGAAACTACAAATTCAAAATTGCAAATCTAAATTGACAAATTTGATTCCTACAAGAAATTACAAAGAATCTTAATTGCAAGTTCTTCAAAACTGTAATTACGATTGTATATAAGATTGATTCAATAATTGGTGTGGTAAATTGGCAAAGCAAAATGTGACCATTACAACATGGTAAAAATTGATGTTTACAATAAACAATAATCCAATATTGTTGTTGAGTGTTGTTGTTGTGTGATAGGTAGGTTGGTTTACGATAAACAATAGTTCAGTTACCAACTTACTAAATAGGATGAATGAATTGATTATTTAAAATTTATGTTACAAATTGATTGAGAAATTAAAGGAATAAATTGATGATAATAGATTGAAGTTACCAATTGATTAAGGAAGAGTGAGTGACTTAAAATTTAATTAGTAGATAGGTTTAAGTTTAGAAGACAAAAAAGTTTAGTGAGGCTTAAAATATTTTTTTTACAAAATAAATAAGTTTAGTAACAGAAAAGGTGAAAATAATAGTTATATGCATCGATGGATTATGTAATGGAAAATGACGAAAATGAATTGCATTTAGAGATATGAATGATAAGGTAGTAATAGAAAATATAATTTAGAAAGGTGAATGATTGTATAAACTGACTATTATAGGTTTGTATCAAATTTCACACCAACTATTGTTTTGTATCAAATTTCACACCAACTATTGTTTTGTATCAAATTTTCATGATGACAAGGTGTTCTACTAAAAAATAATTCTTATGTAGAAACAAGAATTTGGACCCACTATTTGATCACAAACAAAAACATTATATTTCTTTTAATTATTTTAAAACTATATATTATTTAATTATTATTTTTCCACCCTTTTCCTTTTGTGTGTGTCTATACAAAAATTATTCTGTACTTAGCTATTATGAACTCTTAGAGTATATAAAGAAAATTTTGAGAGACATGTGAAGTTGTTCATTTTTTACTGTCAAATTGAGCAATTCACTTTTGGGTTGGTGTATACATAGTTATATTGTGTTGCCAATTACTTTGAGTAAGACGACATTAACAATTGTTTGACTAAAACTTAGGGAGTGTAATCTCTATCTTAAGAAGTCTTTGGTGTACACTCACATCCAATACACCTGATCAGTATGATGCTAACCAATTTTTTACATAAAATAATTTTCATGATTAATTTGTAAAATTGAAAATGTTAAAAAGTACATAAATTTAAAAAGTATAATGTTCCCAAACTAACATAAATCATATAAAACGAAGAACATATAATAGTTAAATATACAACTTTTACGATAGCGAAATGTTGAACTATTTAACAAATATATTATTGAAAGGAACACTTCAAAGAAAATAAAAAACTTGAATAACCAAATTCTACGTAGAAAAAAAATGTTAAAGAAAAGGACTGTTTCACTAAAGTTAAAAAATCTTATAATAGTATTATATTTTAATATATATCACATGAATTGTATTAGTAAACAAAATTTTACTTTTTCCTTTGAAATAAGCAAAATTAGTCTATATATAATTATTCAAAAATATATTTACCTCTTAACACAAATATTTTAGTATATTTTACTCTAAAACAAAAATAATATTACTTTTAACTTACATATTATTATATATTCATTAATATATTAAATTTACCTTGCATCGCGCCGAGTACCATATTTTAATATATGTTGCATGCATTGTATTACTCTACAATGATTTACCTTTTCTTTTGAAATAAAGCAAAACTAGCCTATATATAGTTATTCAAAAATATACTTACCTCTTAACACATAAATATTTTAGTATATTCTACTCTAAAACAAAAACAACATTACTTTTAATTTACACATTTTTATTTTATACACAATAATATATTAAATTCTACCCTATAATACGCGGATTAACATCTAATTCTCCTTTATTTGTTGAAATTCATAAGTCCCAACCAATTTAAAGGAGACCTACACAATTTAGTAAAATATATATGAATTTTGATCTACAAAAAAAAATATATTAAAATATACTTAAATGTGAGTTATTTAAATGATATTAACTATTTTTCTTATAAGGTATGGGGTAGTTTTTTTTACTTAAATATGAGATAGAAGAGAGTCTATTGGGAGAAGTTAGTCCTTCGGTTTTTGACCCAAATACATAGACAATAAAAAAAAAATCAAATATTTTTTTATAGAAAAAAAATTAAATAATTGTTAATTGAATGAAGTTGTTTAAATAAATATATAATTAATATGCTAATAAATATCCTTACGAACAAGTATTTTAAAGATATTTAATAAGAACCTAAATATGAAAATAAAATCTTAAAAATTGTGTATTTGATATTTTAGGATTGTAAAAATTGAGATTTCTCAATAATTTTTTTTTCTTTATTTTCTTTTTGTTGTCCTTAACAAGTGTCCTTAGAATATTTGTTAGTCTCTCTAAAAAAAATATCAAAATGACAGAGAAATAAAAATAAAAAACTATTATAATTTCACTAAAAAAATATAGTTATTAAATATAGTATTTTTTTATATTTCAAAAAAAATTATACATATTTCACACCAAAAATAGTTGTATTGACAAATGATAATGGGTCTTACATTTTGGTATCAGAGTCTCGTTACATAATTTATAGTCTTTCTTGGTCCTTTCTAAGTTGCAACTCTACATCCATCCCTTGAGATTGCCTAATTTGGTCTATAAGGCTACTAGTTATTGTTAGTTTATTTAAAAGAATTCCCCCATGGAGGATTGTCATATTTAGGTTCAAGTCTATAAGGTTTTCTAGCAATGCAAGTTCTTGGATCATCAGATGAGACATATGTAGGGATTTGTTACTCAATGCATCAACTACTTCATTGGCCTTGCCTGGGTGGTATTTCATTTCAAATTCATAATCTTTCCAAAACTCCACCCACCTTCTCTGCCTCATTTTAAGTTCCCTCTAGTCAAAGAGATACTTTAGGCTTTTGTGATCATTGAAAACATCAAATTGTGCTCCATACAACTGATGTCTCCAGATATTCAAGGCAAACACTATGGAAGCCAATTATAGGTCATGAGTGGGATAGTTTCCCTCATGAGGCTTTAGTTGTCTTGAAGCATAAATCATTATTTGGTTGTTTTGCATCAATACACAACTGAAACCTTTCAAGGATGCATCATAATACACTTCAAATCTTAAGGTTGGATCTGGTATGGCTAGCACAGGGGCAGTGGTTAAATTGGTCTTAAGAGTCTGAAAACTCTTTTCACATTTCTAATCCCACACAAAAGAATGGTCCTTCCTAGTCAGTCTGGTCAAAGGCAGAGCAATTTGGGAGAATTTCCTAATGAATCTCATATAATATCCCGCAAATCCTAAGAAACTCCTAACCTCTGTCACATTCCTAGGATGTTACCTATTCAACACTGCCTCTTCTTTGGAAGGATCCACTGCAACTCTTTTCTTATTGATCACATGGCCTAAAAACTTTACTTCTGACATCCAAAACGCACATTTGATTGGATTGGCATAAAGTTTTCTATCCCTACGTACTTGCAACACTATTTGATGATGACTTGAATGTTCTTCTGGGGTCTTAGAGTATATTAGTATATCATCTATAAATATTATCACAAACTTATCTAAGTATGGCTTAAAAATTCTATTCATGTAATCCATAAACACAGTTGGGGGTTTGGTTACACCAAAAGGCATGACCAAAAATGCATGGTGCCCATACCTAGTTCTAAAGGTTGTTTTTGGTACATCCCCTGATTTTATTCTGATTTGATGCTACCCTGATCTCAAGTCAATTTTGGAGAACACAGTAGCTCCCCCTAATTGATCTAAAAGGTCAACAATTATGGGAAAATGGTACTTATTGTTTATGGTCACTTTATTCAATTTTCTATAATCTATGCATAACCTCATATTGCCATCCTTCTTCTTTACCAAGAGTATAGGCTCTCCCCAAGGAAACACACTTGGTCTGTTAAACTACTTGGTTATCAGGTTCTGTAATTGGTTTTTTAACTCACTCAATTCTAATGGGGACATCCTGTAAAGGGCAAGGGAGATTGGTCCAATTCCAAGGACAAAATCTATTGAGAACTCTATTTCTCTTTCAAGAGGCAATGATGTCACATCCTCTAGAAAGACATCCTCAAACTCACTAACTACAGGAATATTGGACAAAGCCATTTCCGACCCTAAGTTAGAGGATGGTAATAATAATATGCCTTAAACCCCATTGGTCAGACATTGGAAGAGTAGAGAACTGTTGGTCAAGGAGCAGTATTTGGTTTCCTCTAGTTGGGGAATTTCTGGAATAATTATGACTTTCCTACCATGGCAAATCAAAGTAACTGAATGATCGGACATTCAATCCATTCCTAATATGATGTCCAAGCCCTTAAGGGGCAAAAATACTAGGTTATTAGAAAAAATCTATCATATAGAGTGATTTGACACTGGTACATACTAAGGAGGTCTCTATTGGACTATTAGATGCAGTGCTTACAACTAAGGGATAACGCATTTCAAGTACATGAATATTATGTTGCAAAACAAAATTAGAAGAGATGAAAGAATGGGATGCACTAGTGTCAAACATGACAATTAAAGGAATTTTATTTATGAATCCAGTGCCAGTTATAAGATTATGATTCATACCTTTCTTTGCACTAAGTGCAAAGACCCATCCAGTGTTAGACTTGTTTGGGTTGGACTCTGCTTGTTTTTGGCGTATTGGACAAAAGGGAGCCATATGACCAGAACATAATGATGTATGACTGATGATAATGATACAATGAAATTGTGATGAGATATGATTATTGATAGTGATGTTGTGAATTTGTGATGAGAATATTGAAGTACCCTATAATAATTGCGATTTCGCAAATGTAGGGCCAAGCCACTCATAAACAACGAAGGAGGTGAATTTCAAAATCATGATGATAGTATAATACAAGTAAGAAGAACACGCAAACAATCATAGTAGAATCGTATCATTACACAAATATTGCTCAATAAAATTATCAATTAGAAAGTCAAAATCACTCAAGGAAAATCAATAATTTGCACTATTACATCAAATCATCTAAGAGAAATCATAATCACATGTGATACACATTAATCACAATAGACAATCACAAGAAAATCCAATGATATGCATGAACTTAGACTCTACTTCTCAATGTGGTACCATTCTAACTCTGAAGTACTTGGTTAGGAGCCTTGATACTACGCCACCATCCTAATGGACGGACAATTCAGAATTAAAGTTTCTAGGCCATGTGATCAATAAGAAAGGAGTGGCAGTGGATCCCTCCAAAGAAGAGGCAGTGCTGAAATGGGAACATCCTAGGAATATGACAGAGGTTAGGAGTTTTTAGGGACTGGCAGGATATTATAGGAGATTCAGTAGGAAATTCTCCCAAATAGCCTTGTCTTTGACCAGACTGACTAGGAAGGACCAACCTTTTGTGTTGGATCAAAAGTGTAAAAAGAGTTTTCAAACTCTTAAGACCAAGTTAACCATTGCCCCTGTGGTAGCCATAACAGATCTAACCTTAAGATTTGAAGTGTATTGTGATGCACCCCTAAAAGGTTTAGGTTGTGTATTGATGCAAAACTACCAAGTAGTGGCTTATTTTTTAATACAACTAATGCCTCATGAGAGAAAGTATCCCACTCATAACTTAGAATTGGCTTCCATAGTGTTTGCCTTGAAGATCTGGAGACATCATCTGTATGGAGCATAATTTGATGTTTTAAGTGATCACAAGAGCCTAAAGTATCTCTTTGACTAGAGGGAACTTAACATGGGGCAGAGAATGTGGGTGGAGTTTTTGAAAGATTATGAATCTGAAATGAAATACCACCTAGGCATGGCCAATGGTAGATGATGCATTGAGCAAAAAATCCCTATATATGTCTCATCTGATGATCCAAGACCTTGTGCTACTAGAAAACTTTAGAGACTTGAACCTAAATATAACAATCCTCAAAGGTGGAAATGGGACTCAATTTCCATGGATATTCTTGTAGGTTTGCCACATACCCACACAGGGTATGATTCCATTTGGGTGATTGTGGACAGATTAACCAAGTCAGCCCATTTCTTACCAGTAAAGTCAAACTACAACACCCTTAAACTAGCCAAGTTATTCATTAAGGAAATAGTGAGGTTGCATGGGGAGCCTTTTAGTATCATATCAGATAGGGACCATAAGTTTACCTCCTTGTTTTAGAAGGCATTTCAAAAGTATCTAGGAACTAGACTACACCTTAGTACTTCCTACCATCCCTAGTTTGATGGTCAAACCGAAAGAATCATTCAGAGACTGGAGGATATGCTGAGAACTTGCATTTTAGAGGAAGGAAAAAAATTGGGATATGCACTTGCCTCTGGTAGAGTTTTCCTACAACAACAGTTACCATGCCAGCATTGGCATGGCACCTTGTGAGGCTTTGTATGGAAGAAAATATAGGACACCATTATGTTGGTCAGAAATAGAGGACAAGGGGATCTTAGGTCCTGAAGTTATCCAAGAGACCACTTAAAATATTAAGGTAATTAAGGATAAACTAAAGATAGTCCAAAGCAGGCAAAAGAGCTATGGTGATATCAGGAGAAAGCCTTTGGAGTTTAAGGAGGGAGATCATGTTTTTTTAGAGTTACCCCCACTATTGGCATTGGAAGAGTGTTAAAGGTCAAGAAGCTAAACCCTCGTTTTGTTGGACCCTTTCAAATATTGCAGAGGATTGGTCCCTCTGCATACAAAATATCCTTGTCACCCAAACTATCCAATCTACACCATGTTTTTCACGTCTCCCAGTTAAAGAAATACATTCCTAATCCTCACCCAATTTTGAGTCGTGAGTATGTCCAACTCAAGTCAAACCTTACTTATGACCCAATGCCAGTCCAAATTATAGAAAAAAGTGTAAAAGCATTGATAAACAAAGAAATTCCCCTAGTAAAGGTTGTTTGGGAAGGATCTTCTGTAGAAGAAGCAACATGAAAAGTAGAGGCATACATGCAAAAGGAGTATGCTTACCTTTTTCAATAGGTAATCCTCTATATTTTGAGGGCAAATTTTTTTTATGCGGTGGAGGATGTATTAACCTATCTATTTTATTAAGTCTAGAAGTTAATAACTAAAATTGTTAATTTTAAAAATAAAATAATTAGTTTATTTATTTAATAAAAAAAAAGAAGGGAATTATAGTAATATTTGGACAAATGAAGGACAATGGCACAATTTCCACTCTACATCTTAAGTATCATTGTTTTTTTCTTTCAAAAAACACATTCTGTTCCTTCCTCTTCTCTCGTTACTGTGAGCCAACTCCCTCGTTCTCTCAATCTTCAACCTCTCATTTTCCTTCATTTTTTTTCAAATCAGTAAACCTAAAAGCTTGATAAAGCTCCTTAAACCCATTTTTAAACCTTGAATGTCTCAATTTGTAACTAATCAACTTCAACATCAAAGGATAATAACCCAAAAATGAAGAAATTGAGTCAAAATGGAAATTCAAAAAGAAAAAAAAAGGGAGCTCAACAACCAATTTAATAACCCACAAACAGTGAGTTCTTATTATTAAAGATTTTTATTTTTTTATGATTAGGGATTTAATTTTCTAAAGTTGTTTGAAAAAAAAAATGGAATAAAACAACACACATATCAACCATAGGGATTTCATTGAAAATAAGTTAGAACGTGTAGGTTGTTGTTTATGATTATGATGTTGGTGAATGAATTATAATATATATTAGGAAAAATTTAATTACACGTGGATAATTAGATTTAAGGTGATTATGTTTGTCAAACACGATTTAAGGTGATTATGACTAACCACCACATAGTGCTAGTTCCAAGTGGTAAATACCACTTCTAGTTGGAATATAATCATGTTATTGTGTGAATTTAAAAATTGGTTGAAGACCCACATTGAAAAGAAATATATTATTGTAAATTTAAGTGCAAAGAAACTTGTTTTAAAATTCAAGTCCCACATTTGAAAGAAATCTTTTTGAAATCCCACATTGGAAAACTCTAATATTTTGAGTAGTTTCAAATTTATACATACTAAAGCACCACATTGGTTAGAAAACAAATGTGAGTGTGCTTCCATCACTATACAAAGAGCTTCAAACTATTGTGAAAAGTACACCAAAATTGGATGTTTTTCCCAACTTTCTCTTTTCTCCCTCTTATATTATGCTCGCCAAATTTTTGAGCCACTTCTCCCATTTCTTTATGTCCATTTATTTTTTAGAGCGGTTGTTATGCAATAGTCCATCTATTTTTAGAGCAGTTATTATGTCGTAGCTATGAGTGGTCATAGAACCATATTTGATGAAGACAAAGATCAACAATTATGGTCAAAGCAACAACCTGAAAAAGAAGTTCAAACATCTTCATTAATAAGCTTCAAATCCAAATATTAAATGTTAAAATGTAAAGGTATATGTTACAAACCAATACCACAATTACATGAGAACAAGTCATATTTACATATGCATATAAATTATTTTCAAAAATCAAAATAGCATTAACAAAGTCTTAAAACTAATATTTTTTGACAAAATACATAAGTGTATTCGAATTCAGCACCCTGTATTCAAATACAAAGCAAGTCAGAAGCAAAAGTCTCAAAGATGTATTCGACTACGACTATATGTAGTCGAATGCACTTCAAGTTAGTGGCCAAAATCCTTATATATGTATTTGACTACAACCTTCTGTAGTCGAATACAAAGAAAGTCAATGGCAAATTTTCACTAATATGTATTCGACTACACAAAGGTGTATTCGAATACAAGGTGTAATTTTTGAATATTTTTGAACGTTACAAAGAGGTGTATTCGAATACAAGTTGTAATTTTTGAATATTTTTGAACGTTACAAAGAGGTGTATTCGAATACACACATCCTATATTCGAATACAACTGGAAGCAATACAATTTTACAGATCTGGAATGGCTCCAGATCATTGTTTTTTTTCATCAAACCTCTTGGATCAATGGCCACAAATCTGAAGAGATGTTTATGGAGTATAAATACCCGATAACTTCATATCAAACATTACACAATCCTTGAATCAATACCTTGAACAACTTTGAATAAAATTATGATTTTTTACAAAGTACTTGCATTTCATTTTCATATCATTCAGAAAGGTTCTCAAGTACTTGAATTGTTATCGGATTGTTAATTAATATATCTCTCCATATTCTTATCGAAAATCATAGTGTATCCCTTGTAAAAGAAAGTAGTATTTTCTTAAAAGTAGCTTAATCTAAGATAGTGGTGTGCTATCTTAGAAGTGTTGTTAGACGTTTGTAACAAGAATCTCAAGGTGGGAGTTGTACATTTTCTGACAATTAGTGGATCAATCTCTTGTTCTGTGCAAGAGGACTGGACATACCCTTGGTTATAAGGGGAATCAGGATAAATCTAAAGTGTTCATTAATTTACTGCACCTTACTCTTAGTATTCATTATAATAAACTCAGAAACTTTAACTACCATATCACTGAAAACAAGATAATTTACTAACACCTAATTCACCCCCCCCCCCTCTTAGGCGTACTTCTGAACTTACAATTGGCATCAGAGCATGTTAAGGTAACTTATTCCTCGATCATCACTCATGGCTTCTGCACAACCTGTTTTCAGAGACGGTGGTAGCAGTACCAAACCACCACGTCAACCTAATATGATCATTCTACAAAAAACTATACATCCTGAGTGATCTTCACGCGCCCCGCAAGATCCTCCAAACATAGCTCCAGTCAGGTGTTTCCAACTACATTCCCATCCATAGGGTACGGACCGGTAGGATGGTCCTGGTTCTCATATGAGGGCAAAGCCCAGATTTCCACAATAGTTGTAAAGGGTCACCAACCGAAATTAACAATTAACACAACATTTAAGTTTTTAAATGCACAAAATAACCTTTCAACTTAGCATGCACCTTAAAAGAGTTTCCATATGCCAAACATTCATATAATACTTGCCAAGTAAAAATGAAATCAAAAATAAGGTTTTAATCAATCAAGTAATAAATCAACTGACCAGTCAATTGATGAATCAATTGGGCAATCGATTGTCTGACTCAGAATAAAAGTTTTTACTAAGTAAATCGATTGGAAAATCGATTTCTTAAAGGTTTATAGTGAAACCTGTATTCTGAGTTTAAATCAATCGATTGGACAATCGATTTGCACATCCATTGGGAAATCGATTTAGTAATTCACAAAACAAAGATTTTACTGATTTAATCGATTGGGAAATCGATTTTGGGATTCACGGAACAAAGATTTTGCTTATCTAATCGATTGGGAAATCGATTTCTTAAATGGTTTTATCAAACCTATGTCTTGTGATTAAGTAAATCGATTGAACAATCGATTGAAATAATTTGTTGAGCCATTGTAACAAGCCAAATCGATTTGCAAATCGATTTTGATAAATAGCTGAGCTACTGTAACAAGCCAAATTGATTGGCAAATCGATTTTGATAAATAGCTGAGCTACTGTACCAAGCCAAATCGATTGGCAAATCAATTTGTTCAATATATTTTCAAGATTCAAGAAAACAAGAAACGTACTAATCGATTAGGCAGTCGATTAAGCTGGTATTACATTTTTACAGAATCGATTGGGAAATCGATTTTTCTGAAGTTTTTCTAAAACTACATAAACAGAATCAATCACAATTACACACAATTCCAAAACATAACACTTAGCAATTATAACACAATCACCACGACATCTTAAGTTTTGAAATAGTTTTGCAATCAAACACACTATCACACAATTCCAAAACATTCACACTTGGCAATTATAACCCAATTACCACGACAACTTAAGTTCGAAATGGTTTTGCAATCAATCACACTCACACAATTCCAAAACATAACACTTAGCAATTATAGCACAATCACCACGACAACTTGATTTCATACACTCAATCATAATCTTGAATCAAACACGACTAGTGTGCCAAGGACCCTAATGCAATGCATTTATGCCCAAATGCATGGACTCGGAATTCAAAACCAAAACCCTCCTCGAAGGATCGTAAATCATAATTGTACCGCCTATCACAGGCCGAAGTACTAAATTACCGAGGTGCCACCTATCACGGGTCTGCACAATTTACTAAAAACCGTAAATTGTAAATGTGCCGCCTATCACCGGCCGAAGTACTATTTACCGAGGTGCCACCTATCACGGGTATGCACGATTTAGTAAAAAGAAACGTAAATCGTAAATGTACCACCTATGACAGGACGAAGTACTATTTACCGAGGTGCCACCTATCACGGGTCTGCGCGATTTACTAAAAATAAACGTAAATCGTAAATGTACCACCTATCACAGGCCGAAGAACTATTTACCGACGTTCCACCTATCACAAGTCTGCACGATTTACTAAAAAAACGTAAATCGTAAATGTACAGCCTGTCACAGGCCGAAGTACTATTTACCGCAGTGCCACCTATCATGGGTCTGCACGATTTACTAAAAAGAAACATAAACCGTAAATGTACCGCCTATCACAGGCCAAAGTACTATTTACCGAGGTGCCATCTATCACGGGTCTGCACGATTTACTAAAAAGAAACGTAAACCGTAAATGTACCGCCTATCACAGACCGAAGTAATATTTACCGAGGTGCCACCTATTACGGGTCTGCACGATTTACTAAAAAGAAACGTAAACCATAAATGTACCGCTTATCACAGGTCGAAGTACTATTTACCGAGGTGCCACCTATCACGGGTCTGCACGATTTACTAAAAGAAATGTAAATCGTAAATGTACCGCCTATCACAGGCCGAAGTACTATTTACCGAGGTGTCACCTATCACGGGTCTGCACGATTTACTAAAAAGAAACGTAAACCATAAACGTACCGCCTATCACAGGCCGAAGTACTATATTTGTATTCATATATTTGTATACATATATATATATATATATTATAATTAAAACTAAACCAATAAATATCTAACAACTCTCACATCCATCACTTCACTCATATCTCAAACTATTTTGATAAAAATATCTACTCTCGTTGCAACTCAATTGACAGATACAATTTTCAACAACCTGAGATATTTTGAACTAAACTGCCCAGAATTATATTCTTCGTAACCTAAATAAATTATTCTTCGACAAATAATTTTAATCCAATTTCCAAAAATATATTTTCGGCATTTAATTCACTAAATACCGAAAACTAGGCTAAAAGGCTAAGCAATTTAACACAAAATACCCTAAAATTGTATAATTTAGGATTTAAAATTAAGAGTCTTACATAACTACCCCTAAAATTAGTTTCGTCCTCGAAACTTAAAGTACGAGTAACAATCCACACTAGGTTTGTACTCTAATTCAGCATACAAGTCGCAACTTGTTTCACCCGGCCTACTCGAAGAAAGTGTTGCCTACCCCTTTTCATAGGGTGCTTAATAACTCTACACACATCCATAGTCGGGAAGGCTCATCCATTTCATTCAACATGATTTTGTCTATTATCAACAAGAGATTAAGGATGATCAGTCCCTCAATTTGTCAATAAATAACCAACAACCATGATAGTGGATTAGACCATCTTAACCGAACTGTAATAGCGCTCCTTGCAACTTACAACTGAGGTTATTCTAATGTATAAGCAGTCAACAATCTTCTCAAAGTCCACTGAGTTTCCCTTATTTTCCTATAACTTTGATCCTGTCGACGAAGTACAATTTCCCATAGCTATGTCACATAGCCTCATTTGCATCCACTTGGTACAAAACATCCATTTGGTACCAAACCGAAACACTAAGTATGACATCAACACATTGAGCACAAAACAATCACTACAGTCGAGGACTCCTAAATTCCTCCATTGTCCACAAATCCTCGATTTTTCTTTAGTCTTACAACTACGTCTACCGTAGTGTTCTTATTAGTATGTTATTCTAATTATAACTTTAATAATTCTATCCATACAACTGCTTGGTGATCCAAGCTTCCTCAAATATTTTCGAAATCATGCCAAAGACTATACTACTTAGGACACATAACCTTCTTTTCAGTTTAGTATTTCATTTCAAGAGTCATATTTCCATCAAAATCCAACTTGAATTTAATTCACATATCAAGGTCTACATTTGTCTCATGTCTAACACCTCAAATTCACGCTTCACTAGAAAATTTCTTACATACTTCGCAATTATGCACAAACTCAAAAATATTTAACCTACATCTACTGCCAACATTCATTCCGATACTTCACAATTTCGTTGTGTCCTTCATTTGTAACTTGATGATTATCCTTTCATTATGACAGGTCAAATGCATTGTATTCACTCCATCACTTTCCCATTTATACAAACCTTAAATTTCTACCTCGATCCTTGATACATCTTCATTATTGTGATTCCAATAAATCAAGGCTTACTAATTTCCACCAAACTTTTCCATTTTATGTTCAACTGTTTCGTATCAAACAAACATTTAACTCCTTTGATTGACGAACACAATAACAACCCCCATGACATGCACTCAAGTAATGCCTTTATATCGTTGGCATACCTTTATAATAATGTATGAATTATAGATGAGATAATTCTTTTCCTGAATCTTTAATTGTCATAAGCTACATCTCTATGTGCTGCTCCAACAAATTTCTTGGTACTTTTTCCAATATTTGGTTCACTCGCTGGATTCTTATTCCTTCTCAACCTTCACCGAGATACAAACTGAAAGAATCCTAACAATCGAACGTCCTACAGAATTATTTCTCATACGTTCCCCATAAGCATTTCCTAAGAAATAATTATCAATAACTTCATCCTCATAAATTTTGCAGTAAAATATCTCAAAACCCACATACCTTTCTTCGTCCATCTAGTTACTGAAATGATCATTTCAAATCATCACGCTTGACTTCCCAAGACAAACAACTAAACCATGAATCAGTTGTTACATTTCTTCTTTTTCACTTTCTATCATTGAATAATATTCTAAAATTTGATCCTCGAAATCTCCAAATACTCATCACACTGTTTAATTTCATTCATTTTACCTTAAGATACAATACCATGTTGTTTTCATCATTGACTCTAATCGTCTTAGTAATCTCACTAATTAAAACTCTTCTAACCATAACATTTTTAGTAGATCTTCAAACACTCTCATCCATAACTTGAACTATTTATCCCTTGTCTACCTCAACTACCTCAGTTATGAAAGTTTTAAGCATTACTTGGTCCTCCATCCAACCTTGTGGATTTTAAATCCTCAACTAAAAAAATCAACAATCTTAGGGTCCCAAATCAAATCTCGAATAATCCTTCCGACCTATCATAATATTAACACCCTCTTAGTAATTTTCATCCTATAATATACTCTCAAAACTTATATTACCGCAATCTCGAAGTATTCTCGTACTCAATACTTCAAATTCCACTTAATGGTAACATAAAGTTCAATACATCAAGGCTTAACTCTTTATGTTTTTCCGAACATCGCTCAAAATTCACACTTATGTGTCTATAGTTTCATCCAATATCACTATCCATACTTACTATCTCCTAAACCACAAAGAGATTTGTCACTTATCAGCAAAGTATATATTCTCACTCTTGTAATCGTCAAGAGATTCATACTTGACAATCTATGTCGCGAATCTAGATTAAGGCGAATGCTCCACTTTACCCTTTCAAGGTATCGACTATTCCTCAAAGTGTACTTTATCTAACCAAGGTGGTATTTACCCCTAACGTGCAGTGCCCCTTAACCTCAATACAAGCCTCTTATTGGACACCTAAGCACCAAATTCTATTCCAAAAGAAAGCCTTGTCTTCTCAACATTTCCCTGATGTTCACATCTCTTTGACAGTTATCAAACTTCATCCAGTTTCATCTTGAAATCTACCAGGAAAACTCTAATACTTTTCTTAATAAAAGTCTTCCACTTAGATCTTTACTTGAAATCCCTTATTATTCTAATGTTATTCCATCCATACTTATCATCTTCTAGTTAACACCAACACATAGCTTTTGTGTCCTTGGAACCATTTCATAAATTTCATGTCGTCATGATTTGCTTCAACTCTGCTTGACAATTCGTCATCTTGAAGATCTTTTCCATTTCTTGAATCCACTAATCAACTTTTTCCTGAGTTCTCATCACCCTTGAACTTTGGAGGATGGTAACGACGAAAATCTTTCAATCCTCATGACTTAATAGCACAGATCTCTCTTTCCCTCTTCTCTAGAACCCGTAGAGTCTTTGCAGCTGTCTGTGCAACAACGGAAACGTTAATGTTATTCGTAGCTTCAACCATTGGATCATCCCTACTGACGTTCATTTTGGCCATGTTGTTCCTTCTTGGAGGTAGTGTTTCCCCAAAACCAACATCAAGAAGAGTGTTAACACCACATTGGATATTTCCAAAACTAACTTTCGAATATATCAACACATAATAACTATCCCTGGTCAGACAACTCAGACCAATTACCCCGACGCATGATTAGATAACGACTCCCAACCTACAGGTTGACCTACAACCTAAACCAAGGGATCCACAGCCCCAAAGAAATCCAAAACTAAAGCTCTGATACCACAATGTAACACCACGATTTTTAACAGCGAGAGTGTATTTTTTTTTTAAAACAAATTCATAAAACAAAGAAATAAATAAGGAAATACCTTCGGATAAATATTTAAGTCACAACACAATGACAATTAAGTCAACATAATTTACAAGCAGTTGAATAGTTTTTGAAATACGAATCCAAAGTATTTACACATCAAAAAGTGGTACATGGAACCTCGAAAATAAAATGTCATGCTGACAATATTGGTATAGGTACAGTCTTCCAATTTAAAATAAACACAATCCAAAAGAAAGACATATAGTCCCTATACGTCAACCTAATCTGATCATTCTACAAAAAACTATACATCCTGAGTGATCTTCACGCGCCCCGCAAGATCCTCCTAACATAGCTCCAGTTAGGTGTTTCCAACTACATTCTCATCCACAGGGTACGGACCGGTAGAATGGTCATGGTTCTCATCTGAGGGCAAAGCCCAGATTTCCACATTAGTTGTAAAGGGTCACCAACTGAAATTAACAATTAACACATAATATTTAAATTTTTAAATGCACAAAATAACCTTTCAACTTAGCATGCACTTTAAAAGAGTTTCCGTTTGCTAAACATTCATATAATACTTGCCAAGTAAAAATGAAATCAAAAATAAGGTTTTAATCAATCAAGTAATAAATTAACTGACCAGTCAATTGATGAATCAATTGGGCAATCGATTGTCTGACTCAGAATAAAAGTTTTTACTAAGTAAATCAATTGGGAAATCGATTTCTTAAAGGTTTATAGTGAAACATGTATTCTGGGTTTAAATCAATCGATTTCACAATCGATTTGCACATCCATAGAGAAATCGATTTTGTGATTCACAGAACAAAGATTTTACTAATTAAATAAATTGGGAAATCGATTTTGTGATTCACAAAACAAAGATTTTGCTGATCTAATCGATTGGGAAATCGATTTCTAAAATGGTTTTATCATACATGTGTCCTGTGATTAAGTAAATCGATTGTACAATCGATTGAAATAAATAGTTGAGCCACTGTAACAAGCCAAATCGATTGGCAAATTGATTTTGATAAATAGTTGAGCTACAGTATCAAGCCAAATCGATTGGCAAATCAATTTTGATAAATAGCTGAGCTACTGTAACAAGCCAAATCGATTTGTTCAATATATTTTCAAGATTCAAGAAAACAAGAAACGTACTAATCTATTAGGTAGTCGATTAAGCTGGTATTACATTTTAACAGAATCGATTGGGAAATCGATTTTTCTGATGTTTTTCTAAAACTACATAAACTGAATCAATCACAATTACGCACAATTCCAAAACATAACACTTAGCAATTATAACACAATCACCACGACATCTAGAGTTTCGAAATAGTTTTGCAATCAAACACACTATCACACAATTCCAAAACATTCACACTTGGCAATTATAACCCAATTACCACGACAACTTAAGTTCGAAATGGTTTTGCAATCAATCACACTCACACAATTCCAAAACATAACACTTAGCAATTATAGCACAATCACCACGACAACTTGAGTTCAAACACTCAATCATAATCTTGAATCAAACATGACACGTATGCCAAGCACCCTAATGCAATGCACATATGCCAAAATGCATGGACTCATAATCCCAAACCAAAACCCTCCTCGAGGGGCCGTAAATCATAATTGTATCGCCTATCACAGGCCGAAGTACTAAATTACCGAGGTGCCACCTATCACGGGTCTGCATGATTTACTAAAAAGCGTAAATCGTAAACGTACCGCCTATCACAAGCCGAAGTACTATTTACCGAGGTGCCACCTACCACGGGTCTGCACGATTTACTAAAAAGAAACGTAAATCGTAAATGTACCACCTATCACATGACGAAGTATTATTTACCGAGGTGCCACCTATCTCAGATCTGCATGATTTACTAAAAAGAAACGTAAATCGTAAATGTACCGCATATCATAGGCCGAAGTACTATTTACCGAGGTGCCACTCATCACGGGTCTGCACGATTTACTAAAAAGAAACATAAATCGTAAATGTACCGCCTATCACAGGCCGAAGTACTATTTACCGAGGTGCCACCTATCACGGGTCTGCACGATTTACTAAAAAGAAACATAAACCGTAAATGTACCGCCTATCACAGGCCGAAGTACTATTTACCGAGGTGCCACCTATCACGGGTATGCACGATTTACTAAGAAGAAACGTAAACCGTAAACGTACCGCCAATCGCAGGCCGAAGTACTATTTACCAAGGTGCCACCTATCACGGGTCTGCACGATTTACTAAAAAGAAACGTAAGCCGTAAAAGTACCGCCTGTCACAGGCCGAAGTACTATTTACCGAGGAGCCACCTATCACGGGTCTGCACGATTTACTAAAAAAAACATAAATCGTAAATGTATCGCTTATCACAGGCCGAAGTACTATTTACCGAGATGCCACCTATCACGGGTCTGCACGATTTACTAAAAAGAAACGTAAATCGTAAATGTACCGCCTATCACAGGCCGAAGTACTATTTACCGAGGTTCCACCTATCACGGGTCTGCATGATTTACCAAAAATGAAATGCATGAGCACACTCTGACTCTATCTACGACAATCGTTATGTAAATGTAGATATTAAAAGATTCCCCATTTTTAATACTCATTTAACTCTAACAATTTTCACGACAATCATTAAGTAAACAATGATATAAAAAAGATTCCCCATTTTTAATATTCGTTTAACTCTAATGACTTTCAAATTCCCCACAGAGCATACTCAGACATTTTCTCAAATTGAATCCACAATTCACACCAAATCACATCAATTCATTATTCCACAAAATCCACACAAACACATCTCAAAATTTATAAGTTTTAATTATGGACACGTCAAATACGACAAACACAAATCATCCCAATCCACCACTCAAACACATCAAATTTTATTTCCTCAAATCATTGATAAATGAGTTAAATTCATTTTCCACGAAACACTCATCAATATCACCAAAATCCAACATTAGAATTTCACCCATAAAAGTATTAAATTCATTTTCTCCAAATCAACACTTCAACCCTAACAAAAGTCTTTTCCACACAACCACAGATAAGTCCCTAAATGCAAATTAAAAGTTTGGAAGGAGCCCTTACCTTACCGTTAGCTTTAAGGAGCGATTACGGTACCGCGAGTAATTCCGGTAAAATCTCTGCTCGCGACGTCGCTTCCAAAGTTAGTTCACTAGCACCGTAGCGTGGATGTGAGCAACTTTCCCTGCTATCACTTCCTGAAACAAAGCTTAGATCTAGTAAAAAAGTGAAGGTTTGTGTTTGACGATTTTGAAATCACTAACACCGTTTTCGAATCCGCGAAGAAGAAAGAGGAAGGAGAGAAGAAGTCGAGTAGCAGGGGAATGTTTTCCTTTCACTCACACTTGGTTTTCTTGAAGCCAAAGAAGGAAGAAGAAAGTGGAAGGAAGGAGGAAGAAGAAGGCCTCGCGAGATTGGAAGGAAACGTGTTTCTGTTTTCTTCCTTTCCTTTTCTAGCTTTTATATATACATATATATATATATATATTACTTATAATATATATTCATATATTTGTATACATATATATATATATATATTATAATTAAAACTAAACCAATAAATATCTAACAACTCTCACATCCATCACTTCACTCACATCTCAAACTATTTTGATAAAAATATCTACTCTCATCGCAACTCATTGACAGATACAATTTTCAGCAACCTGAGATATTTTGAACAACTGCCCAGAATTATATTCTTAGTAACCTAAATAAATTATTCTTCGACAAATAATTTTAATTCAATTTCCAAAAATATATTTTCGGCATTTAACTCACTAAACACCGAAAACTGGGCTAAAAGCCTAAGCAATTTAACACAAAATACCCTAAAATTGTATAATTTAGGATTTAAAATTAAGGGTCTTACACTAAGAATATATTACAATCTGCACTAGGAATTGATGAATTTTTCTGTATATCTCATTGTAAAACAGGAAAAGAAATATGGGATACGTCGGAAGTAACTCACGAAGGCACCATTGAGGTAAAAATGTCTAAACTTAACACACTATCACAAGAATATGAGTTATTTCGAATGCAGCCCGCAGAGTCTATTCTAGACTTACAGAAAAGGTTCTCCCACTTAACTAATCATTTGACGGCACTCGGAAAAATCTTCACCAATGATGAATTAAATCTAAAAGTACTGAGATCATTGACAAGGGCCTGGCAACCAAAAGTGACAACAATCTCCGAAAAGAAAAGCCTATCCAAAATGTCTTTTTCTGCACTATTTAAAAAACTTCAAGAGCACAAAATCGAACTTGAAAGGTTAGAACAAAATGAAAGTCAAGATAATAAGACAAAAAATATTGCTCTAAAAACTGAATCAAGATAATAAATCAAGGACGACAATTCAGATGAAGATGAAAACATTATTTTTCTTGTTAAGAAATTTGGTAAGTTTCTTAAAAATGACAGAACATTCAAAAAGAAAAGTTTCAAGAAGAAAGATAGTTCTACATCAAATCAAAACTTCACTTGCTTTGAATGTGGAAAACAAGGACATATCAAAGCAGATTGTCCAAACATTGCCAAGAAGAATGCCATCAAAAAGAAAGACTTCAAGAAGGCATACATAGCTTGGGAAGACAACGAAGTGAGTTCATCTTTAGAAACAGAAAGTGAAGAATGCACCAATGTTGCATTAATGGCATCGCATCAATCAGATGATGAAGAAGAGGTTAGTAATATAGACTCTCCTCATCATAATAAAACTAATAGTGAAAGAATTATATAATACAATGATGCTCGAAATGCAATTAAGGAATTACTTATTGAATGTAAAAATATGTGTAAACTAGTATCAACACAAAAGAAACAAATCTCAAGTCTACAAGAAAAAATTGACATTTTGGAGAAAAATTCTGAAAAACTAAAACAGAATTTTACATGCAATAAATGTGATTCCCTCTCTTTCACAAGTGTTCAATTAAATAGGGTAATTGAACGATACGAGAAGGGACAAATAAGATATGAAAATGTTTTGAATATGCAAAGATACTCAAATGACAAAAGTGGTCTTGGATATTCAAAAGGATCATCATTATAAAGAGAGAATCATTCAAAATAAATCTCATACACATGCTACTAAAAATAGATTTAATCCTACTTGTTCTTATTTTCGTCTTCATGGTCATACACCTAATGCATGTCACATTAGAAACATTAGTGTTCCAAGAGGGCATTCTGTATGGGTAAAGAAAAGTAATAACCATCAAGGACCCAAAGCACATTGGGTACCTAATAAAGTTTGATTTCAATTTTGTAGATATGCAAGCAAGGTACTTCAAATATGTGGTACTTAGATAGTGGATGCTCTAAACATATGACGGGTGATGTAACAAAAGTTCTAGCCTTAACGCTTGAATCAAAGGGATATGTAGTCAATGGAGACAACAACACAGGAAAAATTTTAGGCATTGGAAAAGTCGGTACAGCGTCATCCCCCTCGATTGAAGATGTCTTATATGTTGAAGGTCTAAAACACAATCTCATAAGCATTAGCCAGCTTTGCGACAAAGGATACAAGATAGTCTTTGACAAAGATGAGTGCATCATCCAAAATGAAGCTACAAATGAAATTCAATTTATCGGTAAGTGGTTCAAAAACATTTTTATACTTAATCTTGATTTATCCTTAAAAATGAAACGTCTTTTGGTAAGCGACAATAATGATGCTTGGCTATGGCATAAGAGATTTGCTCATATTCACATGGATCATATAAACAAATTGGTCAAGCATGATATTGTTGTAGGCTTACCAAAAATGAAATTTATAAAAGATAAATTATGTGACGCGTGTCAAAAAGGTAAGCAAACAAAAAGTTCTTTCAAACCTAAAAATGTCATTTCAACTTCTAGACCACTGCAATTGATACATATGGACTTGTTTGGTCCATCAAGAACCAAAAGTCTTGGTGGAAACTCATATGGACTAGTTATTGATGATGATTACTCAAGGTTCACTTGGACCTTATTTTTGGCAAGTAAAAAAGCTTTTAAGGCATTTAAAAATTATGCCAAGCTAGTCCAAAACGAACAATCTGCCAAAATTGTATCAATTAGAAGTGATTATGGAGAAGAATTTCAAAATACTTCATTTGAAGAATTTTGTGAAGAAAATGGCATTTTCCACAATTTTTCTGCACCAAGGACACTACAACAAAATGGGGTTGTTGAGAGAAAGAACAGATCTTTAGTAGAGCTCGCAAGAACTATGCTAAGCGACTCAAACCTACCAAAATATTTTTGGGCAAATGCTGTAAACACAACATGCTATGTTTCCAACCGGGTAATCATTCGACCAACTCTTAAGAAAATTCCGTATAAACTCTACAAAGGAAGAAAATCCAATTTCTCTCACTTCCACATTTTTGGATGTAAGTATTTTGTGCTAAACAACGGTAAAGACAACCTTGAAAAATTTGATGAAAAAACTGATGAAGGTATATTTATTGGTTACTCTTTATCTAGTAAAGCATTTAGAATCTTCAATAAAAGAACTTTATTAGTCGAAGAATCAATGCATGTAACTTTTGATGAAACTAACCTCATAAAAGAGGAAAATATTATTTCTTGTGATAATGATTTTTTGGAAGCGATGATACAAGCAAAGAACATCAAACTGATCAACCAAGTCAAGAAAGTGAAGTCAACATTTAGAGCGGATATTATGTCATAGTTACGAGTGGTCATAGTACCATATTGTGAATGATAAAGTTACGAGTGGTCATAGTACTAGATTGCTCTAAATGGTCATAGTACCATTTAGAGCGGTTATTATGTCATAGTTACGAGCGGTCATAGTACCATTTAGAGACATTTAGAGTTGTTATCATGTCATTTAGAACTGATCTATTTTTAGAGCGGTTATTATGTCATAGTTACGAGTGGTCATAGTACCATATTGCGAATGACTTTAATCGTCATATTGAGAGTAGCTTTAAGCGCCATATTAAAGGTGTAATTCTAAAACGGTTTTTTTATAGTGCAATAGAACTTCGATACAGTGATTTGGGTTGTTTTATCTTGGAGACTTCGTGGTTGATAGTCTGCCTTGCACAATTTGTGCAGTGCCGCGAAACGTCTTAAAAAGAGCAACCTAGCTTGCGGCCAGACCCAGGCATAACCTCTCATACAACAATGGTAGATGGATTCACAATTGGCACTCCGGCCACATACATGGCACCACTTTCTATAATGATAGCATCACCAGCCATAATGCCACTGGGCCCACAACCCAATAGTCCTTTACTAGTGTAAAACCATTTGGGTGGTGTTGCATTCTGATTGGGAGGCCATTGGGACCAATGAAGTTGAACAGAGCCTGATGAGAATACAGAACAGACGCAGAGAAAATTGGGCCATCTAGCTGAAATCAAAACAACTCCATGTGTCAAACACACAAGCATCTTGCATTGTAATATATAGATCTGCACTATTAATTAGAACAAAAAGTTGAACATATAAATGAATTATTAAGCATATAACACAAACAGCAATAAACAAAGAGAGGATAACATAATTCTAATTTAATGTTCTGTCATGAACGTTGTGATCAGCATCATTAACATATAAAATTTGTTTTAGTACCAGTCATCATATATGATGCAGAGATGGACTCAAAAACATTTTCAACTCATACTAGGATAACAAGTGTCATCATACATGAGTTCTGACAAATACAAGGCTCCATTTTTGAAGTATTTTGGGCTTGATAATATGGCATCAGCCAGCCACCAAGACAGTTGAGTATCATAATAGACAAATGAATTAAAATTGTAGAATCAATTTACTGCTTCATCTAAATGAAACATCTTTATGGAGACATTTTAACAACACAAATAAAATCACAAAAGCAACATGGAAAATTGCTAAAACCCAATGTGCAACAGAAAATACAAAGAGAAATCAGAAAACCTGTGTCCATGGGCAAAACAGGACAATTCAACCACAATCAGTAAATTTAAAAAGAGAAGTTGTGCAACACTCAAACTCTAGTCCAAATACACTAGTCCATGCACATAAATCCCTCTGTTTTCACCGCCCAATAGATTTTCCAAAAATGAGACAAAAACAACATAAACAGTAGCGTTTCTTCAAAATATCAGATTACCACCACAGTGAATATTGAACAACCTAACTGATAAATGGAAATCAGAATAGTAAATGCAAAAAGAATAGACCTGAAGTTTGAGATTGTTGTGAAATAAACTCCTCAAATTTTGACTTCGAATTGGAAGGAGCACTTGATTTTGATGAAAGCCACCTATACTATTTTTCAAAAAAAGTAATTAATTCAAATTAAAGAAACATATCACGAAGAACTGCACAAGATCCATATGTGTGTTCACATGCTCACTACAGTGCAAATTGTAAGCCAGTGCCTCAATGCCCCTGACTTCATGGTTGAAGGTGGATCAGGGATTCTTTACAACTCTATACTTAATGGTAAAAGTGAAAGTTCAATTGGACCAGTTCAGGGAAAACATAATTTTCCCATTCCCCTGAAAAAATATGTCTCTATAAACCAAGAATTCTTTCTCCACCACCTTTACCAACAATTTATATCTCTATCTTTTTCCTAAAAAAGCTATCTCTCTAAACAACTTAGAGATTAGAGAATTTTATTTATAGATAGAAAACTTTTTTTGAGATAATTGTTTAGAGAGTTTTTCAGATACTTGTTTGTGTTTCTTCCCCATGCCTTGTATATTCAAAAAAGTTTCATCTATAGTTGGACAAAATAAAAATGTTTATAAGAATATATCCAAAAAGAATGTTTATAAGAAATCCTCAAAGACAATGTACAGGGAATTTGAACATAGCATAGAAGAGAAGTTAAAGGCATACCCGAGACACTCCTGATAGCCACTTTGTAGCAACTGCAATATCTTGCCGCCATTCATGCTCTTGTAGCCAGCAGCTACTGTCAACTACATGATTAGCTGGCCCCTGAATGGGGAAGAAATCAGGAACAAACAAACAAGAAAAGCAAATACCCATATATGAGTAATGGAGAAGCCATCGTAGGCTAAAGAGGCAGACACAAGTACTAGGTCAATTACATTAACCTCCTTCAAGGTTAATACATAGCCAAATCTACCATTCAGATACTTGAAAAATACATCTCAGAATACATTAGACTATGGCATAAATAGGTAAATCTCCCGTTACCACGCGGGATTTTTTAAAAAAATAAATAACCTCAGTTCACAGAAAGCTATGGAGTTTGGCATAAGTTTTAGAAACAAACTCTTATACAGGCAGACAGCAACTCTTAGAAATTAAATATATGAACATAGGAAAACCTATAAAAGAATCCTAGACAATTATACTAAACAGCTATGCTAGAAATTTTGATAGTAGGATCCACTTAAGTAACACTCACACTCACTTACTTGAGATGGTTGAGTCCAAATAGTTACCCTCCCATGGAAGGCATAAAGTGCATCTAATCAAATTTCCAACTATATAAATGCATTTTCCTATATAATTAAGCAGTTCAGTTCAGAGACTAAAAGCCTACTACTACTACTACTACTACTACTACTAAAACAGCACTGAAAAAAAAAAATTATTGAAAGTATCAGCATTATTTACGAGTGATTTAAAACTATAGCCATGCTGTATTATATATATTGAAATAAAAATAGAGAGAAAAAAATCCTGAAATTGCGACAAATTTCAGGAAGAGGCATCTTGTGAAGTAAATTGGAGGTAGGTTGTCTGAGACGAATGCGGAAAACGGTGGCGGGGGAGAGTGACACTGAATCTTGTTCGTCTAATTCCATTGGATCCTCTTCTTCTGCTTCGTCTTCTTCTTTAGGAACACTCACCGTGACTGCTGCTTCATTCTTTGAAGTGGAACTTGAATTTGAAAATGAAAGTTCTTCGCCATCAAGATCCTCCTTTATTTGATTCATAATTCTGTCACTGATTAATATATATATATATATATATATATATATATATATATATATATATATATATATATATATATATATATATATATATATTTGAGGCAATAGAATGTAGAAGAGAATGGAGAAGAATTGGGTGGGTTCCTTGCAAGTGGTGGAATCAAAAGTCGCAATTGAAGGTGACAGATGAAGAGAAAAGTTACAGACTAGTCTTTTTCATATTATTATTGTTAATTAAAAAAGGGGACATTTTAATTTGATGTTTAGGGTTTGTTAATTAATCCTTATAGAGTATTATAGTGTTTGACAAAGCACGCGTAAGGAATAGGTCATATTGGATAGATTTCATGACCAAACTCTGATATATGGGAAACATTAAGTCTAAAAGTTACAAAAGAATTAATAAATTATCTTAATTTTATTAATTTCTATAATAAATTAAAAAAACTCATGCTGATACAGCCTGCATTAGTCATGGAAATTTCTCGTCCCAGTGGTAATCAGTTAATCCACAAGAAGTTTCATGTATTCTTAAAAGGTAAGTTTTATGTATTCCTAAAAAGTTCCCATGACCGGTAGTGAGAGTTCGAGAAATTGGAGAAAGTTATCACTTGTATAATTATTGTAATTCCGTTTACTTGTGTAAAATAATGCTAAAAATAAAGCGTAATAGTCAAAAAGTGTCATAATTATGTTCATATGACATAATAGTCTAAAGTGTCATGATTATGTCTATATGACATAATAGTCAAAAGGTATCATAATGTGAAACATTACAATAATGCTTATGAATAGTTTGTATTCTGTCTTTTGTGTAACTCCTTAGACATTTATTCATTCCATTCTTTATTTATTTTTTTCAATTTTAGAAATAAATATTAGTAGAAGGTGATGCGATGAATTAATGAAAATGGGTAAAATCCATGTTGTTGAGTGTGTGCGTGAAACGTGGAGGTTCTGACTTGTGAGGGAAGTTTGTGTCCCTATAATCACATTCCCTCGCATTGGCATTACTCTTTCTCACCGTAATAATATCTTCACCGTATCAACAACTGCGAGGAGATGTTTCGTTGTTTATTTGTAAGTCTAAATATATTTTTATAATAAAAATGATTTAATATTATGTTTGGATTTTAAAAAACAATTAATTTTATCAATTTAATTTTGGTTTAAGTTCACTTTTACAAATAAGAAACACAAAAGATATATTTACATTTTTTATTTTTCATTTTGAATTATAAAAATGTATAATTTTCATTTTGTCATTTAGACGAGATTTTTGTTATTTTTTTCTAACTAATTTTTATTTATTTTTTTCATTTGTTTTTTTGTTGCCAGAATTTTTCATAATTATTGCACTATGTGAGTATGCTAATAATCCAATACTCTCAGTTTTTTTAATGTAATTTGGATCATGTGCTTTAATTCATTGTTTTTGTAAGTATTTTCAATTTTGTTTACAACAATGTTTTCATTATTTGCTTAGTTTATTTATGTAAGAGATTTTTTTGTAGAAGTTATTATTTTTTAAAGAATGAGTATAACTTTACTGTTCACATTATATTATTATTATAATATATATATATATATATCTTTCAGTAAATACATATTTAAAAATATTTTTAATTAAATAATCAAAATATTGTAAAATGAAATTCAAAGAAAAAATATTCAAACATAAATTACACTATAGAAATCAAATTTTAACAAAAAGTATATTTACAAAATTAAAATTAGTAATTATATTATTCTTATTTTAGCATTTGAATGAAGTTTATTTTTCTATCAAATAGAAAACAATGTAAGTGTTATAATAATTATAAGTTTGAATACTTTTTTTTATCTTAAAAAGTATGAATACTCTTATTTAATTCAAAAAAAAAAATCAATTTTTAGCTCTTGAAATAAAAATTGGATACTTTATTTGACACTCCAAACTTCATCCAAAAATGTTACCAAAAAATATTTTTTATTGACTCGCCGTGACTTAATTTTGCCAGGCTTTGAAAGGCCTGAGTCTGGTCTACGATTTATTTTTTCGGCCTAAGCCTGGCCTTTTTAATAGTTTGGTCTGGCTTAGAAGCCTTTTTAAAAGCCTTTTTTAAACGAATCAATTATTACTTCTTAAAAAAATAAGAAACAACTACTAAGTGATTGACTAATTGAACGGTTACCGAATATAAAACGACTACCAAATATAGAACTGCTACCGAATATGAAATGACTATTGAATATGGAATGATTAGTAAGTGATTGCCTAATTGATAGAATTTAAAATAGAAAATAATATTATTAATATAATAATAAAAAATAATATTAATAAATAATAAATATATATAGGTCGGCTTGTTAGGTCTAACAGACTTATTTTATAAGCCTAAGTCTGACCTATTTAAATAAATAGGCTTTAAAAACAGCCTGAGCTTAGCCTTTTTATTAAATAGGTCAGGCCAGGCCATAAGTAGGCCAGGCCATAAGCCCCTACGGACGGCCTAGCCTATTCCCATCCCTAGTAGTAACTAATCAAAAATGAAAAAACTTCATTTTCAATAGCATAGAACAAAAATATGAGAAAATCTGCAAATCAAGTTACTTTAAATTGGAACCGCCTAAAGAAATATCTCTTGGGCTTCTTATTATATGTATTTGCAATGTACTGAAATGAACTTTTTGTATACTTGCAATTGCAAAGAGGGAAAACTCCATTTCTATGGTAGCATAACTTTAAGAACTTTTATGCGAACTCATATCACAATTGGATAGTGATAAATAAGTCTATGATCTAAAATTATTTTTCTCTACTTATAGACGAGGACGACAAAACTCAATATCTAAAGTTGATTTCTTCTTTACAGATTGTTTTCAAACTAGATTCAAAAATAGTGGTGTAATGTCATTTGTCCACGAACTGATGAATCTAAGTTTGGAAAATTATCTCATAATGTAGATATTTTCTTTCTCAATTTTATCAACATTACAAAGTTGTATTCCTAAAGAGGCAAGTATTTGAGACTGTTCACACTATTGCAAGGGTAACTACGTCATGTTCTTGCTCTCAAGGTTTTCATTCCATTCCTCATTGCCTTATAACGATTATTGATAAGGAAATGCAATAAATTTATTTCAGTAAAAAAAACTACCATCAGTAATACAAAGTATACAACAACTGAAATAGAGCTCAGTTTATAAAATACCAATGCCTCTTTCCATGTAAGATTAGGGTGGACAACATGAATTAAATAATGTCATGAGGTCCTATCATAAATTACACCAAATGATAACTCAAATAAAATAAGCCTTTCTTTCAATTGGTTTAAAACCATTGGATGTGTACAAAACTCAATAAACACCAGACAGGCCTGTTCACCTCATGAACCATCTTTACAGCCACCAGCAACCCCGAAAGCAGTCAAAGCTGAAAGATCAAGCTAGTGGAAAGATTTATCATGAAGAATCAGACCTCTCTTTTCTTTTACCAGTCAAGGAAGTACTATTCTTCTCAATGACTTGGGAATCTACGCTGCAAACGTCGTCCACTAATTTCAATGACTGGTTCAGATGACTATTTCCAGAAGTATTCACATCATTAGAAGCAGTAACAGCATCATCAAGACTTGCCCGCGTAATGCAGAGCCAAGGTCTCGAAGACTCATTGCTAGTGTCTAATGCCAAAGGCACATGCCATGATCCTTTTTCAGATTCCTGAAACACAATATTTTCAGAATTTGTCCAAGGACTGAATTTAGAAATAGCTTTAAAAAAGTTCTGAAGTTATGATAGCACGCACAAAATATTACCTGGATAACCAACGAATATGATGGTGGCATCTGAAGTTTCAGGTTCCCCTTAACAAAAGTGTAGTGAACCTGTAGATAAAGAAAACAAACTTGTGACAAAAAATACAGGCACAACTTAAAAATCTTAAACTTCCTACAAATCAGATTTTGTAGGATATATGGATCAACTTTGAAGGCTCTATCGATGAGAAACAACTATCAGCTACCTCCGACAACAGACTGTCATGAAATTTATAAGAAAATATTTATGGTGTTTCTACAACTTAAACAGATCAAACATTTTTCTTTCAATAACCCCCTCCCCAAAGACCAAAAAATCTATTCAGTACAGCACACAACCATGAAATAAGAATAAAAACTCTTTGATCTGATATTAGAGTAACCAATTTCGAAAGAAGGTAGATGAGGTAAAGTGCTCAGACCAAGATACAATAAAGCACATAGGCAGATAGATGTAAACAAAAATCTGAAAACTTGAATTATCAAGGAAAAATTATCAACTTCTTGATGATGCTAGAAATAAGAAATATCTTACTTGATGTCTTTCTTTCCATTGATTAAAAAAGTTGCTTCCTATGAGTTCAAATATGTGATCTCGCATTTCATCATTTGTCACAAGCAAGCACCTGAGTTTTACTGCAGCATAGAGCCAATACCTGAACCCCAAAAGATAAATTAAGGGCATAAAGTTCAAACACAAAACAGGTGATAAAATTAAATAATGTAAACCGAGATTTTACATAATAATGACTCAAAGATTCAAAACTAAATTTTGACCAGTGTAAAAATGAAAAGCGCATAATGAAACTGCATCAAAGTGATGAGAAGTGTGTGTTAGAGAGTGTGTTATTAGAATTTTCATTTAAGTATACATACAAATTATCTAGACCAAAAATTAGCGCACAGTGAAATTAAAATATATTGATAGCACTAAAAAAATGAAAATTGCAACATTAAGAAAGCTACTTCTTGAGACTTTTTTACTGGGCCTGACTCAAGGAGTGAGAACTGTTTGTGCCTTGTAAAGACCACTTCCACCATATTTCTAGTTGATTTGGGATCTCAACACACACCCTTTATGTGGACCTCGAAAGGGTATAGTTTTTAGGATTGGACATCTACGGGTTGTCCAACATCAGATATAGTATGATTATGATGGACTATATTTTAACCTAGAATGAGCAATTTTAGATAAATGCTCATTCTTTTTCTCTCCAAAATTAATTTCCCATATGATATTATTAGTCTGGTTTTCATTTGAACGTCACATAACTAGTGTTGAGTTAATCATACATATTTTATTGGCAAACCAAATATTATTTACATCGGTACCGCTGTAAATAGCACCTAGAAATCTATAGATGTACCAAAAACTTGATATAGTTAACAAAAAACAAACTAGCAGTACTTTTAAGTAGTGATAACCCTTCATCCAAATATTAAGGCATTAAATTAGCAGTTATAGTAAAGAAACATTCAAACATTTCACAAAACAATAATGTTGTCCTAAAATGAAGACACACGTGAAACTTAAAAGTAAATTTTGCAATATACCAATCATCGTTGGATCCATTTGGAGTTGTATATAGCACGCCGTTTTTTATCCACTCCTCTACCAGTTTCCTGCTTGAAGGATTTTCCATCAGCCCTCTCACACGCTTGTTGTGTAGGATAACCAGTGGCCACTTTTTCCCACTCTGATCGTACAATTCTTTCACAACATCATCAAGCTACATTATCATAATCGACATACAGACACAATCAGCGGCCTAAACTGTAAAGATTACTTGTCAACCAAGAGCAAGAACTTGCATAACTTTATTTGAAGTAAAGGAAAAAGGACCCAATAACAAAGGCATATAACCTGATAAATGCTAAATCCACCATCAACAAAATTTTGCTGGTAGAGCCCAACATTTGCACCATCCACTATGGCTTCATAATGATCATGTTTCTCAAGCCAGCCCTTGTAGTTGCAAAAAAGTAGACAAATAAAGAAAAGTGTCAAAACCAAGTAACAATTATATATTTTAAAGAATATTAACAATGCTCTCTCTATTACTGGTCCATTCTGTAAAAAAAGTCGACACACTCTTTAATGTATTTATGAAACAATTAAATGATGACATTTTGCAAAATGATCATGATAAAACATTGTTGATAACATTCCTTCTACTAGAACAACAACGACGATATTTGATATGAAGAAATGTCACCAAGGTATGTTCAGAAAAAGGGAATGCATACCACTGCGTAATATTAGATTTTAAAAAAAAAACTACTTCATCTTCATACCTTTAACCAATCATATTCATTAGTGGAATTTGTAAGAAAAAACATTCATAGTACCAAAATGCATTTCCTATAATATATTCCATCACATTCTGGGTGGTACAAGCTGCAATTTGGACCGCAACATCAAGGTTTTTGATGTCTCTGCAGTCTGAAAACAACGTATTGTGACCGTGATTGAGGGCTCATTTGTCGCATTAGATAACAATTTCCCACAATATCAAGGATTACATTCACAGAACCTCGATCATATTTGAAATTATTTTGCAACAAGCCACTTACTCACCTGAAATTCACTAAAATGTGTCTTGACCTCACGCTCCACAGCCAATGCAGCAATAGACAAAGCAAATTTCTCCATCTCCATATCATCAATATCCACACAAACCAATTGCTCACCACATCCACAACAAATCCCATCACCATCAACGCTCATTCTTGACACAACCCAATCCCCTTTTCCAACCCACCCCAAACCATGCCACCCTCCTCCATTCCTCAAAACCCCCTCTCTAACCCTTCTCACATCCAAATCCTCTTCACTAGCCTCACGTGCCTCGTCGCTCATAAACCACTCCTCAATTGCTGTCGCTGTCGACTCCCCTACACACCTCACATCGCTCCTCAACTTGTGAAGATACCTATAAACCCTATCAGCCCTACCCTTCTTCGCACTAACCTTCAAAAGCGCTGCAATTTCTGCTTCCTCCAAACTAACCCCAACACTATTCATATGCTCTTCAACCTCGTAGGCTTTATTAGAATCAAGAAATTCGCAGAAGCAGAACAATGCGGGATCATAAGTTCTTAACCTAGGGGCAACATTGTAATTACCAATGTTTTTTACCAATTCAAATGCACGGTCACCGTCGCCATTTGCGGCGGCGAGTCTAGCAACGGTGGCAACAGTGGCTTCGTTAGGAATGACGTTTAGGGAGGACATGTGGTTGAATATGCGAAAGCCGTAATCTAAGGCGAGTTGTTTGAGAGAAGGGTTTGTTACGGCGTTGGAACAGAGGTAGAGAAGTGTGTTGAGGTGGTGTTGGTTGAGACGAGTGTTGTTCGAAACAGCATCGTCATATAGAGAGATTGCGCCACAGAAGTCTTTTGATTTGGAACATGAATTGAGCTCGAATTGGAACTTGATCTCTGGGGTTTTGTTGGTTTTCTTCTTCTTGTTTGTTGCCACTGTCGTTGTGGCATTTAATTGTTGTGTTGTGTCCATTGACGAAGAGTCTTTATATATGGGATTGGCGCTGCTTTAACCCAAGCTGCATCAACTAGAAGAATTCATTTTGCACTAAACTATAAATTTACCATCCCTACCTGTGGGTGCACAAAGACATTTAACACAAAAATCAGATATTGATATGAAACCATTACAACAAGTAGAGATCAAAGTAGACAAACAAAACAATTAAGAACTCAAGTGACATGTTTAGTTTCATTTCATTTTTTTGATTTGATTTAGTCATCTGGTTCCCAACAGAAAGGGCCCTAATAATCCAGAGTTCCACCTAGAGGGAAGCAAAGCTTGGCCAAGAATAGTTCATTCTAGGCTAAATTGCAGTTTTGGTCCCCCTAGTTTAGCTGAATCATGAAAATAGTCCTCCCATATTTTATTTTTCCTCAGTTTTGGTCCCCAAATAGAATTTTAGTTCAAAACTTAATGAAATGTCATTTTTTTACGCCACACCACACCATTTATGATCATATATTATACAATTGTTGCACCACGAGATCTTGAGGCACGGTGTGGCTTAAATAAGGCAAAAAAGGTACACTAAATTAAACTTCATCAAGTTTTGGATCAAAATTCTCTTTGAAAGACCAAAACTTGAGAAATAAAATGAGACTATTTTTGTGATTCAGCTAAAATAGGAGGACCAACATTGCAATTAAACCTTCATTATAAGTAACACATCTACCAAAGGCTACCGAATTCAAAACACAAAATGCAATATCAATTAAGTATGAACAAGAACCATGAACTAAAATAAATAAATAATATTAAAGTGGAAATAATTGAATCAGGCAAGCTTCAATCCGAGACAAAGGGCAATTAAGCAACTAAGTATTTGACCCCACTATACAACAATAATAATAATAATAAATTGAACAAAATCATACACCACAATCAAAATTCCGTAATCAACAACGAAAAAAATGGATGGCCAAAGAGATTGAAGGGGGAATAATAAAAAATGTGACCTATGAGTGGTAGCCAACGTGGAAACAGATGGGGATTTGGAGACGGAGATGGTGATGGTGATGGTGAAGTGAGTTTGTCGACACTTCCGTTCTTCTCTTCTTAACTATGGACTTCGCATTCGGCAAGCTTCATATTGTTGCATTACACTGTTTTAGTAACTGCTTAATTTTTTTTTTTTAATGGGTTGATTTAGGGTTTACCACTTCCAAATTCTAATTGACTCGGTGGTTAATTTGCGCATGTGCACAAGTTTTTTAAAATATATTTCCGTCTAAATATTTTTTTATCTTTATAAAATTTTGGCTTAATTGCACTTTTGATCTCCTTATTATAGATGAAAATTAAAAAGTCCTCTAATTTTGTTTGTCTTCAGTTTTAGTCCCCAAACAGAATTTGAGTCCAAATCATGATGAGTTGTCATTTTTTTAATGACGTGTCAATAAAAAAGGTGACGTAGCAGACGCTTACTTGGAATAAACTCATTATTTTATTATTTCTGATTAAAAAATATAATTTATATTTTAAAAAATTATTATTATAATTATGACAATATTTTTAAAAATACAATTTAATTGTTAAAATTAAATTAAAAGAAAATGAAAAACATCTGCAGCAATGAAAATCAAAAGCATATGAACTAGTTTGAACCCTAAATCAAAAAGCAGTCCAATTCAACAAAAGCCCCAAATCGTGAACCACGAAATACAAAGAAGAAGAAACTACGAAATAGACATTGATACTTTTGTATTTTGTTGTTTCTCTATTTGTAAATAGCATCCTATCTTATTGTATAGTATAGTCTCCCCAGAACCTGGTCTTCTTTATCAGGGATTCCAATGTCATTATTCGATATAAGAGAAGTGCTCCTCCTCCTCCTTAAACCCTCATTGCTGTGAGAAAATCCATCAATGCAGTTAGTAGATGTATTCATGCTATGGAGCTGTATTTGCAAGTTCAGCATTTTAGATTTCATCTTCTCCACCTGCATATTACGATGTCGTTTGTTCTCTTCACTTTCACGGATTTGTTGTAATTGTGTAGTTTTCCATGCAGCCTTTTTCTCTTGCTCACGGACAATTGCACCAATTTGCTCTGCTTCCAAGTAGCGGCACACATAATCAAGCTCTTGAGAGGAAAACATGTATGACTGAAGTGATACCAGCACAAAAATTGTATATGCGCAAGAACTTGAATATTCTGTTCTTCTTCTTCTTCAGCATTTCAAGTCTCATGCGAAAGAATACCAGAGCAAAGACAAGATAACCAAGATGCAGAATGTCATACGCAAGTGTACCGGTAATCAATATTAATATTAGAATAAGATCATATACCGGTAATCGCGATTTGGGGCTTTTGTTGAATTGGGGCTGTTTTTTTATTTAGGGTTCAAGCTAGTTCATATGCTTATGATTCTCATTGCTACATATGTTTTTCATTTTCTTTTAATTTAATTTTTACAATTAAATTTTATTTTTAAAAATATTATCATAATTATAATAATGATTTTTAAAATATAAATTATATTTTTTAATCAGAAATAATAAAATAATGAGTTTACTCCACGTAAGTGTCTGCCACGTCACCTTTTTATTGACCCGTCATTAAAAAAATGACAACTCATCATGATTTGGATTCAAATTCTGTTTGGGGACTAAAACTGAGGACAAACAAAATGGGGGACTACTTTCAATTTTCACCTATAATAGGGGGACCAAAAGTGCAATTAAATCTAAAATTTTAAATTAGATTTTCTTTAATAACTTTTTTCGCTTTTCGTTCTTATAAGATTTTTTGTCACCGGATTTTAATTTTATTAAAATTAAAATGCAATCAAAGTTTGTAAATATATTTATGTTAAGATATTGCATAAAATAAATCTAAAATTTGATTTCTAAGTCTGCATTATTATTATTTTGGCTTCTTTATTTTGAAGTCGAAATATTCAACTTATTCTTTGTTACAGAAATTTAATTTTTGTGGGATAAATTTTTATAATATTTTAAATATATTTAAAAAATTATTTTAAAATTTAATGATTTAATTTAATATACACTATTAATGTAAAAAGTTTTTTTTAAATATTATTAGTCAATTACAGTACTAGTCATTAAATCATTAATGATAATTGACTTTTATCAAAATTATTTTTAAAATTATTTTATGAATGGTTGTGAATTGTGATATTTTAATAGTGTAGACAATATATTGCAATTAAACTCAAAATTTTAAAAGTATCTATAAATTGATGTAATATAAGAGACTAAATTTATTAATAGAAAATATTACATGAACTAAAAGTTGAAAAATAAAATATAAAAATAGAAAATAAAATTTCAAAGCTTTATAGGAATTAAACATATTTAACATTTTTATTTATATGCTTAATATTGAACTTGGTAAAAATGGTGTCTAAAGCTTGTAACTAAAAAAAATTGTGAGACTCCAACAATCAACGATTTTAGTGGAAAACGAGGTGTAACTCAAATTCAAATGATAGTATAAACATATCAAATCTATTTTATAGTGACAATAACATTCATTTTGGCAATTTAAATCACTACAAGAAAAATACATATTTGTGGTCAACTTTATAAATATTTTGTGACCGAATAAAACCCTCATAAATTTGTGACCGAAAAAGCTCTCACAAAGGCTAAAATTGAAATTGGTCATTTTTTGTGGCTGAAAAAACCCTCACAAATTTTTAAATATTTAACTGGATTTTGTGGTTGCCTAAGCCCTCAGAAAATCACAACATTGTGATTTTGTGAGGGCTTAGGCAGCCACAAAATCCAGTTAAATATTTAAGGATTTTGTGAAGGCTTTTACAGCCACAAAAAATGAATTTTTTGAGGGCCAGATCCGCCACAAAGGACGCCCAATCCAGCTGGATTTTTCTGGCCGCTCAGGCCGCCACAACTGGACATAGCCGTTGGATTTACTTGTGGCAAAGGCCGCCACAAAAGGAAATATGTACGCTGGCCTTACTGGCGGCAAAGGCCACCACAAACTCCTTATAGCCGTTGGTATTGTGGCTGCTTTGACCGCCACAAATGCTCAAGGCCAATACTATATATATTTCTCACCCTCCTACTTCATTTTTTCACATCCAACTTCTCTCTAAAACCTCATTCTCACTATTTTCTCCTCCTTCTCTCTACACAAAATTACTCTTCATATAAATTTGGTAAGTTTAAATTATATTATGTATGTTATTGATTTTTATTTTTATAGTGCTTGTTAATTATTTCGAAGACTTGCAAGCATCGTACGTGAGTGAAAGCTTGAAGTCAAACGCTACTCGGCATTCAAGTTAGTATTTTATATATTTTAAATTTAGATTAGTAAATATATATATATATATATATATATTATTTTTAAAATATAGATTAGTAATATATATATATATATTTAGATTAGTTTTATAAATTTATTTTTAAAAAAATAGGAATGATGTTGTTTACATATTAATATATGATAAATTAAAGTTTCAAACCACGTTTAAAATATATTGGTTTTAATATAATTATTATTTAAAAAACATTATTAAAATTGATGATATTATTATTTTGTTATAAATAAGTCTTGATTATTAGTCTTGATTTTTTAAAAAAAACATCATAATTGACATATATATTTGTATAATGATATAGTCTTGATTAATAATTTGTTATACTGTTTTTAAATTAATTAATATATAATCCCCTAATTGACATATATATCAAAGTTGTTGATTTTAAAAAAACATTATGAAAATTTATCATATTAATTATTATTTTTTGTTATAAGTATTGATATTTTATTATATTATTTATAATTTATTATAAGTATTGATATTTTATTATATTATTGTTATTTTATTATATTATTTATAATTTATTACAAGTATTGATATTTTATTATATTATTGTTATAAGTATTGATATTGTATAATGATTATTTAATTATTATTTTTTTGTTAGTATTGATATTTTTTGATAGTATTGATATATCTATATATCTATCTATCTATATATATATATAAATA
>JBBPBT010001310.1:1749937-1767967 GCA_037974875.1 Cicer bijugum | reverse complement strand
TTTTTTGTTAGTATTGATATTTTTTGATAGTATTGATATATATATATATATATATATATAATTTAAAATTTTATTTCGGTTTAATATATTTATTGTATTGATAATAATATATTATATTGTGTGCAAATGCATGCTCCCCTAATTGACATATAAATATGTCAAAATTTATATATAATACTTTTGAAAAATAATGCAATTAATATATAAAACATCGATATATATATATATATATATATATATATATATATATATATATATATATATATATATATAAAGCAACTATGGATTTAGACTGTAGTCACTACGCCAAAAATGACATTTTACAGCGCTTTTTTTAAGCCATTTACAACGCTTTTTCAAAAAAATAAGCGCTGTAGTATTCGACGCTGTAAAAAGATACAACGGCGCTCTTTAAAATAAATAAAAAAGCGCTGTAAATCTCTTCTAAAAATGCGCTGCTTGTTGTATTAGTTTTACAGCATTTTTTAAAAAAAGCGCTATAATAGGTGTTTTCCTTTATTTCAATTAGATCTCTTTCTGGGATTATATCAACAATTTTCTGGGATTATATCAACAATCTCCTTTAAAAATCGCAATATACAGTATTCGCAGTCCATGTTGTTAGTTTGACGAGAGCACTATAAAATAAAACATATAAGTTAATAAATATTTGCGCATTGATTGTTAATGAAATTTTTAAGGCATATATTTCAAACCTTTATTGGAATCCATGTGATTTATTTGATTTTTGCTTCGACACTATAGCACCCATTTGAGCTCGGAAAACTTGTAAAGCACTATCAAATAAATGTGATTATTAGCATTAACAAACACATTATATATATATGTAAGAAATAAATGAATAAATGAATATAATACCTGAAGAGTGCGAAGAAATATGTAAGGTTCATATAGGGTTACGGTTTCGTTTAAGAAGGAACGGCGAAAATACGAACGGTTCGCAATGAGAAGAGTACGTAATAATGTTCGTAAGGATAGGAACAAATATGGAGATGATTTGCAATAGAGATGGTTAATAATATTGTTCGTAGGGTTCGCAATGAGAAATGAAGAGGAGAAGGACACTGAAGTGTAGTGAAGTTTATGTAATAAAGAGGAAACTAAAGCGATTTATTGTTATATATAAAACTCTATTACAACACTTTTTTAAAAGTCTTTTACAACGCTTTTTTAAAGAGCGCTGTAAAAGAGCGATGTAAAAGACTTGCCTATTACAACATTTTTTTAAAGAGTGTTGTAAAAGACCTCCTTATTTTACTTTTAAAAGCCTATTACAACGCTTTTTTAAAGAGCGCTGTAAAAGACCTCCTTATTTTATTTTTTTTAAAGCCTATTACAGCGCTTTTTAAAGAGCGCTGTAAAAGACCTCCTTATTATACTTTTAAAAGCCTATTACAGCGCTTTTTTAAAGAGCGCTGTAAAAGACCTGTTTTATTTTACTTTTAAAAGCCTATTACAACGCTTTTTTAAAGAGCACTGTAAAAGACCTCCTTATTTTATTTTTTTTTAAAGCCTATTACAGCGCTTTTTTAATGAGCGTTGTAAAAGACCTCCTTATTTTATTTTTTAAAAGCCTATTACAGCGCTTTTTTACAGACCTTTTAAAGCGCTTGTCCAGAAGTGCTGTAAAAGACCTTCTTATTTTTTTTTAAAAGCCTTTTACAACGCTTGTTCAAAAAGCGCTCTAATAGGTCCTTTAATTATGTGAAAGCGCAAGTCTTTTATAGCGCTTTTTTTACAGTGCTTGTCAAAAAAACATTGTTGTATCCTCCGTTATTTTTAAAATATCATACAACAGCGCTTGTATTTAATAAGCGCTATAAAAGACACGCTATAAAATGTCATTTTTGGCGTAGTGAGTTGGATGTACGATAGAAATTTTCCTGGAAGAAAGGGTCTTAAACAACGTTTTGCTAACAAGGTCGAAGACTTTCTCAATTTTGCGAGAGTGCAAAAAATTGTCCAAGATGAATGGGGAATGAGATGTCCATGTGGTTTATGTCGATGTAGACGGTTTAAAAGTGAAGATGAAATAAGAGTGCATTTGTATGCAGACGGATTTATGCCTAACTACTGGATTTGGACTAATCATGGAGAAGAGTCTCCGGCGGCGCCTAATACTAGTACATCTTTGGAGAATTATAACACATAGGTCCTTCAAGTAGTACTAACATGTTAGGTATAGATTATTATAACTATCAACACTTTGAGGCGATGAATGATATGATCTCGGATGCTGTTGGGGTTAATTTGTCATTCAATGAAGATCAATATGATGATACCGATGGACTTCCCAATGAAGAAGCTCAGAGATTTTATGGTCTTTTGAAAGAGACAAATAAACCATTGTTTGAAGGTTCTTCAAACTCAAAGTTATCAATGTGTATTAGACTGTTAGGTCTAAAGTCTCAATTTCATGTTCCTGATTTAGCTTTGGATATGATGACTAAAATGATGCTAGACGCAACACCTGTTAGAGATGGTTTACTGCAAAGTTATTACGATGCGAAACGGTTAGTGTCAAAGTTAGGATTAGATGTCAAGAGGATTGATTGTTGTGTTAAAGGTTGCATGTTGTATTATGACAATGAATTTGGTATGAATGATGCAAACTTAGTTGAATGCAAACTTAGTTGAATGCAAGTTTTGTCAAGAACCAAGGTATCACCAAAGGAATAACTCAAGGGTAAGTAGGGGAAAATCAATTCCAAGGAAAGTAATGTTTTACCTCCCTGTTGTATCAAGATTGCAAAGATTGTTTGCATCAATACAAACTGCAAGAAAGATGACGTGGCATTATGAGAATAGAAGAAATTCAGGCGAGTTGCGACATCCGTCTGATGGTCAGGCATGGAAACACTTTGATCAATTACATCTTGATTTTGCGTCAGATCCACGCAATGTAAGACTTGGATTATCCTCAAATGGATTTACGCCTTACATACAAGCATCATCTACTCCTTATTCTTGTTGGTCGGTTATTGTTATTCCTTATAATCTTACTCCTGATATGTGTATGTCTAAACCTTATATATTCTTAGCTGCTGTGATACCAAGTCCTTCTAATCCTACAACTGGTATTGATATTTATTTACAACCTTTGATTGATTATTTGAAGAGGTTGTGGAATGGTGTCTTGACATATGATATTGCTCGGAGAGAAAATTTTATGATGAAAGTTGCATTGATGTGGACCATTAATGATTTCCCCGCTTATGGGATGTTGTCTGGATGGGGCACCCATGGTAAACTAGCTTGTCCTATTTGTATGGAAGATACAAAAGCATTTACTTTAAAATTTGGTGGGAAGGCATCGTGGTTTGACTCGCATCGTAGGTTTTTTCCTGCTGATAATGCATTTAGAAGGAATAAAGCTGCATTTATGAAGGGCTATGCAGAAAGTCTAGGACCCCCGCTTAAATTGACATCAGAAGAAGTTTGGAATAAAGTAAAAGATATGCCAAAGGTACATGTTGTTAATGGTGTGGCTTGTAAACCACAAGGTTACGGACAATGGCACAATTGGACAAAAAGATGTATTTTTTGGGATCAACCGTATTGGAAAGATAATCTTTTGAGACATAATCTCGATGTTATGCATATTGAGAAAAATTTCTTTGACAACATCTTTAATACTATGATGAATGTGAAAGGGAAAACAAAAGATAATGACAAAGCTAGAAAAGATAAAGTTATATATTGCAGACGACCAGATTTGTTGTTGGTGGAACAAAACGGCAAGACCCTAAAACCTCGTGTGAATTACACTTTATCTATCGATGAAGCCAAATCTGTTTATCGTTGGATCAAAGAGCTGAAGACGCCTGACGGTTATTGTTCTAATTTGGCAAGATGTGCTGATGTGGAAAATGGGGGATGAAATGTCATGATTGTCATATATTTTTAGAGTGTTTACTTCCTATTGCCTTTAGTGCTTTACCGACACATGTATTGAACCCACTAATTGAAGTGAGTCAATATTTCAAGAATTTGTGTTCTTCAACACTCATTGATAAAGATCTGATCAAGATGGAAAATGACATTCTGATCATTCTATGTAAGTTGGAGAAAGTATTTCCTCCTGGGTTTTTTGATTCCATGAAGCATCTCTCAGTGCATCTTGCAAGTGAAGCTATGCTTGGTGGACCAGTTCAGTATAGATGGATGTATCCATTTGAAAGGTGATATATATATATATACATACATCTCTTTAATTTCAATATACTTCAACTTATATATATATATACATGGAGCTTTTTGTACATCTCTTTGTATATTATAGGTTCATGGGTTATTCAAAACGGTCGGTGAAAAACAAAGCTAGAGTTGAGGGCTCAATTTGTTCATCTTACCTACACTGTGAAACAACACACTTTTGTTCTCATTATTTCAACAATGAAACATTGTCACCAGTTAACGGAAGAAATGCTACTGATAGTGTTATACGTCATTCACATGCTTTATCAGTGTTTTGCTTGTCTGGTCATCATGCTGGTAGGGATTTTCTGATTTTCTGGCCAAGCGACAAAGTATTTAATGCGACACATGTTCATGTTTTGATTAACTGCACTGAAGTTAAACCATACATTGAGTACGTTTCAAATTCCTCTTCGATCTTATTAAATAATTATATTTTATTATATGATTAAATTGATATTCACCATATATATGGTCATCGATAAGACAATTTTTAAATACGGGACAATCATTTGATGATATACATTCAAATTTCTCATTATGGTTTCAACAACAAGTGCATCTGGAAGAACAAACTCATATCAACATCCACTTAAGGCACTTATCTATGGGTCCGAGTAGAAGTTTCAAAGAATGACACACCTATTACATCAATGGATACAAATTTCACACTGAATCTTGGACTGAAGGAAAAGAAACAATTAACAGTGGAGTTTGTATGAAAAGTGTCTCTGATAGTGGTGTAGTAGAAGATTTTTATGGCATAATTGAGCATATTTATGAAATTGACTACACATTCCTAGATTATGCGAAAAAAGTGGTGTTGTTTTACTGTAAGTGGTTTGATCCATCTAGCAGAGGAACTAAAATCAATTCGATATCCAATATTGTAGACATTCGATTGAGCAAAAGATATCCACGGTTTGATCCATTTGCCCTGGCCCATAATGTAAGACAAGTGTATTATGTTCCTTATCCATCAACTATCAAAAGCAAACAAGGTTGGTGTGCTGCAATCAAAACAAGACCAACGAGTGGAATAGAAGAAGTTGAAGCAGGTCAAAATGAAGAAGTTGCATTTCAAATGGATGAAATGTCAAATTTGGATCATGTGATTGGAGATGAGACTATTAGTCAACTTTTTCATGAGTCACACATTGGAGAAGAAGTTGATGAACAATAAATAGATGAAGAAGAGAACGATGAAGACAATATTGACTTAATTCACTCATCAAATGAATATACTGATGATGAAGATGACCAAGACGAAGACAATTAATTAATTAGGCATTATATATATTTGTATGGATATCGATATGTATAATATTATATATTGTAATAAGAAAATGAACGACAATATATATATATATATATATATATATATTTGTATAGATATGGATATGTATAATATTATATATATTTATATTATTTATATATATTTCTTTATTTATGTGAGTGTTAAAATCCTATTTATGTATATTTCATTATTATATATTGATGGGGGTATGGCCTCAGATTTAACAGAAAATTGTAAAGAATAATGTCTATTCCTACAATGTGCTAAATAGTTTACTAAATTGAAAATTTATCAAACAAAAGATATACCAAGGTCCCAAAACGATCAATCCTACAGTAAGATAAACAAGAACGCTAATTGGCTAATAGAATGCAGTAGATACAAGTTATGATTCAACATAAAGATTCATATACAAGCATGCTAATAATAACTATTCATGTAAAATCAATTATTGCAGAATTCAACTATTTCATGCATTCACAATTAATCATATAGGCAATGCAGAAATAAAAGAGATAAGGGAAGGAAAATGTACACAATAATTTTTATACTGGTTTGGCCGTCGATGTGACAGCCTACATCCAGTCCTAAGATCAAATCCGATCTTAGCCTTCTCAATAGAATCTCGCAGAGTCAATTTACAGATGTTCCAGCTCCTCGCCTATCAATCTTAAACCACTCTTCCTATTCTATTCTTATCTCCCTGAATCCCAGAGTTTATCTCCCATAAACTCTTCCAAGATTTCAGTACAGTGTCTTCTTGATGAAGTCCCTCAACACAGAAGATCACCACCAGTGTCAAACTGGATTTCTCAATGTTATTTGATACAGAATTTGTTTACAGAAATTCTAAAACAGAAAAATACAGAAATTTTGATTGCTGTCTTCTTCTCAAAAGTTCTTTCTCTTTGCAATCTTTTTCAGTCATTGTTGATCATGAATGATGAATGTACAAGTCTGAAAAAGTAATGTTCAATGTTATTTCAATGTGAGAAAGTGATATCAGAAAGTTCTGTCAATGTCAATTTGTGTTAGTTGTTATTATGAATCAATTATGAGAAGAAGAGCTTGGAAACAGTTTATATAGTTTCAGGAAAAACAACAGATGAATCGATTTGCCCAATCGATTCATTAAAGTTATAAAGCATACTAATCGATTTACCAAATCGATTTCGCGAATCTTGTTTTTCTTGAATCTTGAAACTGCATAAACTAATCGATTATTTTAAAGCATTCTTCAGAATTGAATACCAGTTCATATTTGAATCGATTTGCATAATCGATTTATGAAGTTTTGATCCAACAACAAGATCAAAACAATCGATTTACTCAGTCGATTCAAACATCTACATAATCGATTTGGCCATATGCTAAGTCTTCTCTGTTACTAAAACTTTTGTTCCAATCGATTGTGCCAATCGATTTCACTGGTCACAGGGACTCAGTGGTTTTCAACAAATTGATTTGCCTAATCGATTTGGCCATATCACTGAGAGTTAGCTTAAATCATGTTAATCGATGTGCCTAATCGATTATGAACTTTTGTCTGAAGAACAGTTTATCAGTTGGTTCATCCAATCGATATACCAAATCGATTGGTGCCAAACTTGTTACATAAGAAATAGTTCAATGGATTGTGCCAACCGATTGTGTTTGTCGCAGGCCAAGTTTATTTTCAAACTTTTTTTATGAAATCGATTTGCCTAATCGATTTGTCAATAATTGGCTTGGCTCTGTAACTCTCACAATCGATTGTGTCAATCGATTTAAACACTCAGAATGAACTTGTGATTGGAACAATCGATTTGTCAAATCGATTAGCTTGCAAAACGACATGCTACTGACTTGCACACTTTAATTTCAATAATTGTGCAAATCGATTTGTCTAATCGATTTCCTAATCACAAAATTTACAATTTGAAACAACCCTATTACAAAATCGATTTGGCCAATCGATATGCTAAGTCAATTTTCCAACTTTTGTTGATTCCTTGAGTTCCAAGCAATTGTCTCAAGTTTGTAGGGTTGAGTTGTGGTTCCAGAAATTTTACTCAGTTTAAAATGTTAGATTTATCACAAGATGTATGTTTGTCAATGATATCATTATGTATAAAATTTATTTATTTATGTATATTTCTTTATTTCATTATTATTTACATATAATTAATCTTATGTTAATTGTACATACACATATATATATTATATTATATATATGTATGGATATGGATATATATATATATATATATATATATATATATATATATATATATATATATATATATATATATATATATATATATATATATATATATACATGGCTTCAGTGTCGGGAGTAGGAGGATCAGGAGGACCAGGAATGGGGGCAATACAAGGAATATCCAAAACATCACGTGGTAAGAAAAAAGTTGCTAGACCACGTGTTGTTAATGACCCATCTCTCATGCCGATGCTGACCATTGGTACTAGTGGTGGAGCTATTCCTCTATATCCAGAGGTCCCAGTAGAGCCTTATACATTAGATGAAATAATAGAACCCGAATGTGTTGATTGCTACAACCGCATTATCATCATTCCAGAAGGAGATGAGTATGTAAACTATGATTGATTAAATTAATTATGATTGTTAAATATTTTATTATTGCATATGTTACATTATTTTATTAATTAATTTTTATATTTAATTTATATGTAAATATTGAAGATATCTTCCTTTTAAACCATCTGCAAAGGCAATTGCTGAAGTCATACAAGAGAAATACAAAAAACCATGGTTGTCTTGGGGTGAGATAAAAGAGGATAAGACACTTCAATTTAGGGAAGTTGATCAATTTCTACATTGTTTCAAAGTAAGTGATTACATTAATTTATTTAAGTACTAATTAATTATATATATATTTGATTGCTAAATTGAATTATATTTTTAATATTTTTTAAATTTAAACAAACAACAGACTAAATGTACTTGGAAAAAAAGAGCATGATGCCGCAGTTATGGCTTCATTTGACCATCGCTTTTCAAAGCGTCTCTCATCTATGTCGTCTTACGCACGTAATAAGGGCGAGGAAAAACGACCTAATTGAATTGGTGAAAATGTTTGGACTGCTTTATGGAGTAAGTGGAACATAGATGCTTACAAACAGAAGAGAGAAAAAGATTAATAGAGCATCTGAGAGGGGTACTAGTACTCATAAGGGAGGTTCCATGTCTGCTGGAGAAATTAAATATTATATGGTAATTAATTATTATTTATAATATATATCTATTAACATTTATTTAATTAATCATCACATTTCACCATAAACTTGACATTATTTTAATAAAAATTTTAGGAAAAGCAACTTGGAAGGGAGGTCACTCAGGCTGAGATACATCGCTATCTTCATGTTAATCCTCATATAAATGAGTATACTGATTCGTTATCAAAAACGATTCAGGTAATTATTATATATTGATCATTATATATTTACACCTTTAAATTATTATATATTAATTATTAACTATTTTAATTTTTAATTTTTTGATTTTTAATATAGGAACAACTTGAACAAGTCATGAAAGAATGGGATGATCATCAAGCTACTCTTCCTCCTGCTATGCGAGCTACTCCGGTGCAGCGGAAACAATATGAGACTGCAGGTTTTATGAACATCAATGGTGGTAAGTACAAAGGGCGTGTGTTGGAAGCCAATACTTTGTCATCAACCTTTGTGAAAGGTCCAACCGGCTAGTGAGCAAGAAGAAAGGACACAGCAGCTGATACAAGCCGCAATTGATAAATTGAATGAGGAATGGAAACAGAGGTTTCAAGAGCAGCAACAGCAGTTTTAGCAACAACAGCAATTTCAACAACAACAATTTTCATTTCCTCCTGTCTTTCATCAGCAGTTCCCGCCTCGACCTCAATACTTGCATCAATAACCACTTTTCCAACAGCAACAAAATTACTCTCAATACTCCCAGCAGCAGCAACCGCCTCCAAATTTCCAACAACAACACCAGGATCCTTCGAACTCTGCCTTCCAGCAACAACAGCAGCCAATATTTCAGCAACAACAATATTTTCATAATTATCAGTATGCTCCATCATCTTCACATCGACTTCCTCAATCTCAACCAGATCATCAAACTGCATACCGACCAACTATGCCAACAACTGGGTTGATCAGACTAGATTTAAATCAACCTTAGCCAGCTAGGGCTCCTCCTTCGACTACTGGTGGTGCCATTGAAGATGAAATTCAATTTCAAAGCATGATGTCTCCTCCAACACAAATGCATAATACTTTTGAGGGACTTCTTTCGTCGGGTATGAATGCAGGAAATAATGATGGTGGGAGTGGAGCTGATCAGACGAATTATTATGAGGATTGATGTGATTTGAAGAATTTCATAATTTATTTTTGGGTTGTATGACATTATTGTGTGTTTAATTAATTTCCACTTTGTAAGACATTATTTGTTAATTTTGGGTTTGTAAGACATTAATTGTTAATTTTGGAATGCATGTTTTATTTAATTTTGTCATAATTGCTATAACTAGCTTTAATTATTATTAATATTATGTTTTTATATATAATATTTATTTTAATTTTAATATTTAATTTTAATTTTAATTTAAATTATAATTTATTTATAATTTACATTAATTTAAATTAATGTTTAATTATAATTATAATTATTAATTTAAATATTTTATTATTAATAATTTAAATATTTTTTTATTAATTTAAATATTTTATTTTAAATTTTTAATTATATTAAGATTAGTTTATTATATATATATATATTAAATTTAATTTATAATTACATTATATTTCAAATTTAATTTAATTATAATTTAAATTTTAATATTATAATTATATTAATTTATTATATATAATATTATAATAAACTATTAATTTTGAATTAAAAATTAATTTATTAATTACGTTGGCATTTGTGGCGGCCAAAAGCCCTCACAAAGGTCTAGTCAGCAAATTCAGCTTGGTATTTGTGGCGGCCAAAAACCCTCACAAAGGTCTAGTCAGCAAATTCAGCATGTCCTTTGTGGCGGCCAAAAGCCCTCACAAAGGTCCACTCAGGCAAATTCAGCCTGTCCTTTGTGGCGGCCTATGCCCTCACAAAGGCAGACTTTTGTGGCTGCAAAAGCCCTCACAAATGTCTGTCTTTTGTTGCTGCAAAAGCCCTCACAAATGCCTGTCTTTTGTTGCTGCAAAAGCCCTCACAAATGCCAACCTATTTCAGGCACTTTGTGGCTGCAAAAGCCCTCACAAAATTTTGTGACCAACTTCTTTGTGGCTGTCAAAAGCCCTCACAAAAGCCACATTTGTGGCTGTTTTTTTTTTCCCTTTGTGAGGGCTTTTAGCCCTCACAAAATACATGTATTCTTGTAGTGAATGGAGATCATTAAACAAATTAAGTTAGAATGTACTTTAGTAGATACAATTGGAACTTGCATCCATTATCATGCCAAGGATATATGGCAATGCTATACGGTGCTATAGTACTTAAGTGTATCACATGAATTAGTGTGTTTTTTTTTTTTTTACGGAAAAATATCATTCATTAGATAATTGAAATGCTACAATATTGAGAAGTTTGTGATGGAGGTTCTCCTTTTCACACATAATTATTGTTCTCCTTTTACACATAATTATTATTAAACAAAATTGCATTAGAAAAGAAGAAGGCATTACCAACCCCATATATGAATGGTAGCAACCAAATTAAAGTATTTCAAACACGTATTCTAACTAAGAAGAATAAAGCATTCACAAATTATTTTTTTTACTCATACAAACACAAATGGACCATAAGTAGAGCTCTCAATTTGACAAGCCCCCCTAATTATTGGTCCCGGCCCACATTTTGAAGGGGCCAAAAAAAATTAATTATTTAAAAGGCCCCTAAAAGCAAGACCCCCTAAACTAAAAGCCCCTAAAAATTTGGGGGCCTAGGAGGCCCATAGGCCCACTTTTTTAAAAAAAGAATCGATTTATTTTTTTTCGATAAAATATCTTCGATTTTTTTCGATAAAATTTTCCGAGATAAAATTTCTGATTTTTTTCGATAAAAAATTTTTGATTTTTTTTCGATAAAATTTTTTTGATTTTTTTCGATAAAAAACTTCCAAATTTTTTTTGATATATAATTTCCGATTCTTTTTTTCGATAAAAAATGTCCCATTTTTTTTTCAATAAAAAATTTCCGACTTTTTTCGATAAAAAATTTCCGATTTTTTTTCAATAAAAAATGTCCGATTTTTTTCGATAAAATATTTCCAATTTTTTTCGATAAAAAATGTCCAACTTTTTTTGGATAAAAATGTTCGATTTTTTTTTCGATAAAAAATTTCCTATTTTTTTCGATAAAAAATTTCCATCTTTTTCGGTAAAAAATTTCCATCTTTTTCGGTAAAAAATATCCGATTTTTTTTGGATAAAAAATATTCGATATTTTTTCGATTAAAAATTTCCTATTTTTTTTCGATAAAAAATTTCCAATTTTTTGGATAAAAATTTCTGATTTTTTTTTTCGATAAAAATTCTTAAAATTAACAAAATATTGGGGGCCTATGGGCCCTTAGAGCCCCCTCCCTTAGGCCCCATGAAATAATGGGCCGAAATTACGAGGCCCCTTAAAATATTATTTTAATAGGGGGCCTAATAATAAAAGAAAAAAAATAAGGGGGCCTTGTAGTTTGAGGGCTTTTTTGACGGCTCTAACCATAAGTGATCTCGGTTTTGTTAGATATATTCTTTTTTTGCTCAGAGGCGGATCTTGAATTAAAATTTTACAGTGGCTGAAATTTTAAATTTTAATATATAAATAAAAAGTATTTTATTGTATATAAGTATTTTAAGTTGTAAATTTACAAAATTATATTGGAGAAGTAGTAAATCAAATTTTTCTTTGTATTTTTAATTATTAAAATTTAGTTGGAATTTAGGTTGATAAATTTATTTTATTTTATAAGTGTTTAGTAATTGTTGTTGTAATTTTTTATAAATTATTTCTTTCATTATATTTGTTTTACTTAAATGGAAACAAAAATATACCATTAAACACCTTATATCGACAAAAAATCAAATACTTTGTATGCAACAAAAAAACTATAACAAAAAAATATCAGTAGTAAGATATAATTTAAAACAAACTTCAAACTAACAAAATTACAAACAAGCAAAACTCAAAAACAAAACTTCAAACATGAAACATCAATTCTGATTTTTAATGATAATATGAATTGAAATCCGAACCTTTTGAGTTTTGACGAACGGCCAACCAAGACGGAGGCGAGGGCGACTGGACGAGGGGCGAGAGACGAGAGGCAAAATTGAGCCGGGGGCGAAGGCGAGACGCGAAAATGAGCTGAATGTGAGACGCAAAACTAAGTGAGACGTAGGTGGAGGCGAGACGGAGCGCGCGATTGCGAAGCTGATGAAGGCTGAGGCGAGACAATTTCAGGATCGTGTTCAAGATCATCTTCGCAGGGCAGGACAGTTTCACTGTTTCAGGATTCTCGCAGGGAGAGAAATATGAACACTTAATTTTAATCTTGTCCTTGCAATCGTCTGTGTATACTCGATCAAAAGCTAATGATGTCCGATGTTGTTGTCCCCTTTCTGCATATAAAACTCTCAATCTATAGTATGTTGATTGTACCAAAGCAGTGATTAGGAGATTGAGTGTACCCTTGAACACAACTTTGATTGACTCAAAAATGTTTGTTGTCATCTATCACCATCGTCGACCTTGAGAATAAGTCATAGTCCATTGTTTTGGGGGGATATTATCGATCCATCTTAAAGCCTCTGGATTTTTCATCTTGATTTCATTGCAGTAATATTTGAATGATGGCTCATTTAATGCATATCTTGTTAGAAATTATGTAAAAATTATCAAATATGATAAAGTGATAAGTGGAAAATATGCTAAGAAGAATTAGATCACTACCCATACAAATAAGTTTTCTTTCAAGTTCCTTGTCCTTGAACTCTCTCATGAAATTTTGTGCAATGTGTCGGATGCAGTACACATGTGTTGACGGAGGATCATGCCAACCATTATTTGGATTATTATAAGCACTTTTAATGGATTCGTGTCCATCTAAAATCAAACAAACGTCGACTTGAGTTGTTACATACCTTCTTAGATTTTTTTAAAAAAAGCTCCAAGCACCCCCTGTCTCACCTTCCACAAGTACATAAGAAATGTGAATTGTATTTTTGTTTCCATCTTGTGCAATAACAAGCAAAAATGTCCTCTTGTACTTTCTGTACAACCAAGTTCCATCCACTAAGGCAAATAGTTTACAAAATTTAAACCCATATATGCATGGAGGGAAAGTCCAAAATAGTCGTTTGAAAATTTTTGACCCCTGTGATAGAGTATTATCATAATATGCAAGTGATACTTCCATTTCCATAATAGTTCCTGGAAGAAATTATTGCGTAGCCAACAATCACCTTAGAAGGTCATTGTAAGACTTTTCCCAGTTCCCATAAATCGTTTCGATAGCTTTTTTCTTTGCCATCCATGCCTTTCTATAGGTGATTGTGTAGTTGTGTCGTTCCCGAATATGTGCAATGATCACCTTCACTTTAATTGATGGATCAACTTTCAAGAGCGACTTTATGCTTTCGCATATGATGTTAGAGTCAAGCTTTGTATGATCCTGTGACATAGAGAAATTTGCGCAATTGTGGGGCCCTTTCAAACGACCAATCACCCATTGCTTACGTTTTTGTCTTAACGAATCCCTGCATTTGAACAAGCATTGTGGATTCACACATTTAATTACATACATGTATTGATCAGATTGCACTGCACGATAATTGAGGGAGTGTTTTATGTGATAATGCTTAATTGCAAGTTGACAATCTGGTTTGCTATTAAACTTCATTCCAATCTCAAGAGATGCATCTAATGGAGGTGGTTCATTAGATGGCATATCAAATTTGGAGGATTGGTAAGCATAATCCAACTTTAGATTATGCATATGGAATGGTGGATGGTATGTCATTTTAATTATATCAGATTATGGCTCTAGGTCGTCACCATTGTCATCATCATTGTCCTCGTCCTTGTCCTCGTCTTCATTGAAGTATGTTTCTTCTTCACTCTCCTCACTTATTTCTTGTTGATCAAAATCGGCCATATCACATAGTGGAATATATGGTTCAGGTTGAGATGCTTCAGGCTGAGATGGTTCAGGTTCAAAAGTTTCGGCATGGTCAAAGAATGGTTCGGGTTGGTGAAATTCATAATTTTGTAAAGAATAAGTGTTTTGTGTTTGAAAATGGTATTCAGGGTGAGGTATGGTTGATGATGATGGTTGATGTAAGACCCATAGTTTTAAATCATAATTTATGTGTTTTAGTGTATTTTGGTATTGAACTCTAAGGCTTTTTAGCCAAGTTATTATTATTTTGTGAGTTTAATGCCCAAAAATATCTTTTGATGCCCCGATTAAAATTATTCGTCGATAAATAAATTAGATTAAGTACGGTGAATCTTTTGTCGAAGAATAATTTATTTAGTTTACGAAGAATTTAATTCTGGATAGTTCTGTTAAAAATATCTCAGGTTGCTGAAAATTGTATCTGTCAATTGAGTTGCGACGAGAGTTAATATTTTTAACAAAAAGTGGTTTGGGAAGTGATGAGTGAAATGGTAATTTTAATAAATATCTAGATATTTTTAGATATTTGTTAAGTTATAATTAATATATATATATATATATATATATGTTTCGAGGGAAAAAGAAATGAACTAGAAAGGAAGGAAAAGGAAAACCGAAGGGAAAACACAACATTTTCCTCCTTCTAGCGATTCTTCTTCTTCTTCTTCTCCTTTCTGTTCACGAAAAACCAAAACCCACAAATAGAAACCTTCACTTTTCTTCTATATCTAAGCTTTGTTTCAAGAGGTGATAGAAGGGAAAGTTGTTCACCTCCACGCTACAATGCTAGTGAACTAACTTTGGAAGCGGGATCGTGAGCGGAGATTTACTAGAATTAATTACGGTACGTAATCGCGTATTAGAGCTATCGTTAAGGTAAGGACTCCTTCCAAACTTTTAGTTTGCATTTATGGGCTTATTTGTGGTTGGGAGGAAAAGAAATTTGTTAGGGTTGAAGTGTAGATTTGGGGAAAATGAATTTAATGCTTTATGGGCGAAATTTTAGAGTTAGGTATTTGGTGATATTGATGGTTGTTTTGTGAAAAATGAATTTAACTCATTTATGTATGGTTTTGAGGAAATGAAAATTGATATGTTTGAGTGGTGGGTTGTGATGATTTGTGGTTGTCGTGTTTGACGTGTTCATAGTTAATATTATAAATTGTGAGATGTGTTTGGGTGGATTTTAGGGAAAAATGAATTGATGTGATTTGGTGTGATTTGTGGATTGAATTTGAGAATATGTTTGAGTATGCTCTGTGTGGAATTTGAAAATCATTAGAGTTAAATGAGTATTAAAAACGAGAATCTTTTAATATATGCATTTACTTAATGATTGTCGTGAAAATCATTAGAGTTAAATGAGTATTAAAAATGGGGAATCTTTTAATACATGCATTTACTTAATGATTGTCGTGGATAGAGTCAGAGTATGCTCATGCGTTTTACTGTACATGGCCACCAGATGGGCCATGGTGATAGTGGTGACCGGATGGGCCACGAGATGATTTTATGTGATTTGTTGATTCATCTTATCCTTATGGGGATTATCCGTCGTGCTGATCTGTGAGAGATTGCACTCTAGGATGTGCTAATTAGTGAGCGATTGCACTCTAGTAAGTTGTGCAGGCCTGTGATGGGTGGCACCTTGATAATTAGTATAAGGCATGTGATAGGCGATACAATTATGGTTTACGCCCCTTCGAGGAGGATTTTGGTTTGGAATTCCGAGTCCATGCATTTTGGCATATACGCATTGCATTAGGGTGCTTGGCACGCGAGTCATGTTTGATTCAAGATTATGATTGAGTGTTTGGACTCAAGTGGTTGTGCCATAATTGCTAAGTGTGAATGTTTTGGATTTGTGTGTAAGTGTGATTGATTGCAAAACGTTTTCGAAACTCAATTTCTCATAGTGATTATGCTATAATTGCTAAGTGTGAATGTTTTGAATTTGTGTGTAAGTGTGATTGATTGTAAAACATTTTCGAAACTCAAGTTGTCATGGTGAGTGTGCTATAATTGCTAAGTGTGATTGTTTGGATTAGTGTGTAAGTGTTGATTGTTATCGAAACCCTTTTAAAAGCTGAATTGTGCTGTTTGTCGATGTGTATTCGAATATAGAAGGTTGTATTCGAATATAGAAGGTTGTATTCGAATACAGACATTCTATTTTTGCTGCTGACTTATGTGTAGAAGAATACAGAAGGCTGTATTCGAATGCAAACATGTTGTTTTTGCTGCTGACTTATGTGTAGTCGAATACAGAAGGTTGTATTCGAATATAAACATGTTGTTTTTGCTGTTGACTTATGAAACAGCCTTGTATTCGAATACAGAGATGTTGTATTCGAATACATCAATGCAATTTTGTTTAAAACTTCATTTTTCAAATTTGTTTATGCATGTATGGCATATGGAAACCCTTTTAAGGTGCCTATATGTCTTTCTTTTTGGATTTTAATTTGGAAGACTGTACATATACCAATATTGTCAGCTTGATATTTTATTTTGATGGATTCCATGTACCACTGTTTGATGTGATGTGGGGAGTTAAAATTCTTAGGGCAGTGCTTTTGTACAGGTGTCTGCCGAGAATACCCTAGGGGTATGAGCTATATATGATAGGCCTTATAGCCCCAATGTATTTTGATGTTTGAATATTTTGCGTTTTGATTTCAAAAACTATTTCGCTGCTTGTAAATATTTGTTGACTTTGTCGTTATGTTACGACTTAAATATTTATCCAAAAGTATTTCCTTCTTTATTTCTTGGTTTTTATGAATTTGTTTAAAAAAAAAATACACTCGCGCTGTTAAAAGTCGGAGTGTTACAGTTGACGAACATCGTATAATGGATTACCATCCTCAAATGTGATATATAACTCGATAGATTCGAGTTGCAGCCACTATTTATGAATTGAAATATTTTTGTTTTAAAAAAAAACCTTTGAAAAATTGATATTTGGAACTTAGGTTTCCTAAAATTTTATCGTTATTTAAAATTTATATTTATGTATATTTATGAATTATATATATATATATATATATATATTATTTCTGTTATTTCAATGAAAATTGAAATAATTTTTTTAAAAGAAAACACCTTTGAGATATCGGCATTTAAAACTTACACTTCCTAAATTTTATTGTAATTTAAAATTTTTATTTATGTATTTTTATGAATTATATTAATTATATATATATATATATTATTTCAACAAAAATTGAAATAAATATTCTAAAATTAAAAATAAAACCTTTGAGAAATCTCCATTTGAAAATTGGGTCTACTAAAATTTTATCATAATTTAAAATTTTTGTTTATGTA
>JBBPBT010001310.1:1716989-1749668 GCA_037974875.1 Cicer bijugum | reverse complement strand
AAAAAAATTGATTTTTTTTAAAACCTTTAAAGAAATTGCCCCATATTTAAATTTCAAAAGAGAATATTTTAATATTATTTTTTCAAAAAAGAGTTATTAAAAAAAATCCACATACTCCATCCAGATATAAATATAAACAAAAATTAAAATATAATTATATATTTTAATTTTTATTTATATGATCAAATGGAATAATAATAATATTGTAGTACATGGCTATCATTACGAGATGAACACTTTGTTTGATATTAAAAAAAGTTGTTGTATTTTGTAACATCATTTAAAGGTATGTTATTTTTAATATTTATTTTTGAATTAATTTTACCTTCAAAGCATTAATATAGATAAAACTCAAAATACTAAAATGCATGTGTGTGACACTTGGGTTATTCTTTATTCAAATGTGTCGACTTATTGTATAGTAATTTGTGTCAGACATTTGTATACAAAATTTAAATTATATACCACTTCTTTCGATTTTAAATATAAATAACTTTTAATCATAATATTTAAATTCAGAGTAAATATTAATTTTCATTTGGATTCTTAATTTTTTTATAGCTTTGTTATTTCTCTTTTTTCCACCTGATAAACAACACTTAAAGGAATGCTAAGACCGTAATAACACATTCCTTTGCATCTTATTTAGCGTAACATACACAATTTTCGTTGAATGAGAGTTTATTTTCGTCGAAAATATAGATGAACATGGTTTTCTACTCTGTTTCCATCACTTTTAAGTAATTAATTAAGAGATTACTTCATTGTTCTATTTGAGGTAAATTAAGAGTCTAGGTAAAAATTATAGCTTAAATTTCGATAACAACTTTTTTTTTTTAATAATAATATCGATAACAACTTGTTGATATAAAATAACATATTTGTGATGAAATGATATTTCACATGAATTTCCTCGTTTTTGGTTTTGACAGAAGAATTCCCTTGTTTTAAGGTTTCAATTATTCAACATTTGACTCAAGGTTTTCTATCTTTTTTCCTGCATATCTGATATTTGACTGAGGGTAGCTTTGATACCAAAGTAGAATTATTGTTCATCTCTAAATAAATAAACAATCAATAATTTCTTTATAAACTTGTCAATAAAGTAATTTCTTTATAAAAAAATAATTCCCTATAAAATTATAATTAACTTACTTTAAATAATTATCCTATATATCTAATATCTAAATATGTGAAAAATCAGCTCAAATGCTAGAATTATTGTTCATCTCTAAATAAATAAACAATCAATAATTTCTTTATAAACTTGTCAATAAAGTAATTTCTTTATAAAAAAATAATTCCCTATAAAATTATAATTAACTTACTTTAAATAATTATCCTATATATCTAATATCTAAATATGTGAAAAATCAGCTCAAATGCTGCTTCCACTCTAATTGGCAAACCAAAATTAAGTACCTATACAAAATTTTCTAAACCATTTTGTGACAGAGAACATATTATATTTCTCTGAGTGTACAAGGTGTGAAACTATTGCGAAAAGTCTATCTCTCAGGTTTAAAAGAGATAAAATTTTGTAAAATTTTATAAAAAATGACACTTTTGACTTTAAAGTCGATTTTATAAGAATGAGTTAGATTTAATATAAATTTTTTAATAATATCAAAATCTATCCACTAGATAATCCATCATTTATATCTACACACCAAACTCAATAATACTAAATGGGAAGGGATATATTGAAAAAAAATTTAATTCTCACATTAGAACTCTATAACTCTATAAAGAGCATGGATGGACCAATTTAAAGCTAAGTCTAGGCAATGGTCTACACTTAGTTTTGGAAAATAAATATTTTTCATATTTAATATAATAAAAAATAAATTATATAATAAAGAAAAAATATTTTATTATAGATTGTGCCTCCACTATATTTTAATTTTTTAAAATAAATATGTGAGTGTTGTTATGATAGTCTTTAAGTATATTAAAATTACTAAATAAATCTAAATATATTTTTATTAGTCACTTTTTGTTTTTAAATATGTATTTAGTTAATTAATTAATTTTCGTTAGTCACTTTAGTCTATAAAATTACTGGCAAAAACGACATTTGAAAATAGATTTGTAATTTTGATAAATTCATAAGAGTTTAAAAATAGTATATTGATATTGTAAAGTAATTTTACTCTGTCACTCCATCATAACCATTAAATTTACCACATCATATTGGATAATTTTTAAATCAAATATAATTATTTAATTGATTGATATTGTAACAAGTTGTAATTGATTGTTAGAATAAAATGATTTTATACTAACAATGCATTTCCTTTATTCTCAATTCATAAAATATAATATTACATACAATAACAGTTAAAAGTTAAAAGAGATATATGATGCTCAACTACTCAAAATTTCTAAATCCTTCTCTTATAAAGATTAATAGATCCCCTCTTACAAATTTGTTTTGTGGGAGTGATATAGACAAGAAATAAAATATAAGAAAATTTCATTCATAATTTTTGTGTGTAGCTAACTTGTCATATGGATGCATCAATCAACACCATTATAGGCCATAGACATGAGACCTACACGTGCATGCAACATATAGATATACCCAACTTACAACATGTAATCACATGACATAGGACCATAAATCACCACTACATCTATTCTTTCTCTTATGTCCCACAAGAAAAACCATGTGTTGCCAACTGATTTTAACCTTGTCGAGAATATATGGCCCCACTATTACCACCCCTTTCCTCTAATATTAATCCATTTAGAAAAATAAAACCTTTGTGTACTTGTCTTCTTTATTGCCAACTTTGTGTTTGTATTGGTGGCCATTGTCAAGTCTTATATACTTAAAATTATTATAGTATAGGCTATAACATCATACACATCAACTTTCATTTTACAGTAAAAAACATAAATAGGTATTATAGATATAGACACATGTTATTATAAAGAGAAAAGACATGCTCATTTAATTTCTTCTCACCTTCCTAGACCTTTCCTTCAATCAAACCAATCTCATTTATCATCAATAATATTAATCTCATCCCCTTGTTATCTTTCATTTCTCTTCTTGCACCTTAACCAAAAGGGCTACAAAATCTATCACCATTTTTCATAGAAGAAAAATCTTGTTTTTTAAAGGTGTGAATTTAAGATATAGGTTTGAGTTCTAAACAAGTTTCTTCTAATAGAGATATTGATTGGAACCAAACCTTGTAGCAAGATCAAAACTTGGAGCTACCAAAATCTCTTCCTATGAAGAAACAACAACACCAATCAGAAGCTGTGAAATGTCCAAGTTGTGATTCTACTAACACCAAATTTTGTTACTACAACAACTACAAAAAAAAATCTCAACCTCGCCATTATTGTAGGGCTTGTAAAAGACATTGGACAAAAGGTGAAACTTTACGCAATGTTCCTGTTGGTGGTGGTAGAAAGAATAAGAGACTCAAAAAGTCAACCCCCCAACTTCTATTAACACCTCCACAAACACTACTATTAACACCACCACAAAAACTTCTATTAACACCACCCCCACAACTTCAAATGCAAACATGGATGCTGATTTCAATACCAACATGACAAAAATTCAAACTTCACACCGAAAACCAAATCTTTCTGAGTTTGGTATTGGTAATGGCATGTTTCTTAGTTCATCTATGCCTTTTACTCAAAGTCAAAGCTTTTTATTCCCATTTTCAAACTCAATCTCTTTTGGTACAAATACATGTTTTGTAGTATCAACCTCTTCGAAATAATCCAATAATGTATATAACTATGGTGAAGAGTTTAAAACAATGGAGGATTCAAATATTAACAATGTAATTCCAAGTACTAGTTGTGGCAATATCACACAACCATGGGAAATACCTGCAACAAGTAATGGAATGGAAATGTCAAACTATTGGAGTTGGGAGGATATTGATTCTTTGGTCTCAACTGATCTTAATGTTCGTTGGGATGATTCTAATATCAGACCTTGATATAAAACAAAAGGTTCTATCAACAATTACTAACCTCTTTTTCCCTCTTATTTTTTCATATCTTAACTGGTTGCTTTCTTCTCGAGCCAAAGCTAAATCTAATGGACTCATTCTTGGATGAGTAGCTTTGGTTGGATTGATATCCTCATTGAGCTTGAAAGGAAGTTGGACAAAAAAGTATATGTTTGTCCATAAAGGTTTTGGATGAGAGAATTTTTCATGACTGTCTGCACAAAGTTTGAGTAGTTTGGACTTAATTTCTTCATATTCAGCAGAAACTTCAGAAAGGGAATACATCTTTAATATTCCTGAATAAGGTTTAAATTCCCATTTAAATTTGATTCCTATAGGGAGAATTTGAAGCCTATTTGCTACTGAATAAACATCCATACCCATAACAATATCTTTATTTGGGAGGCTACTACCAATAACCTATGTCCAAACTATGCATTTGGGGAAGAATCTGATTCCAATTTTTTCCTTTTTCATCAAATTTGTTCTGAAAGTTTTTCTATCTGCTGCTACAAAGTATGCAACATGTTTCACCCATGCTTATGTAGGGAGGATGTTTGGGTTCATCATTGTTATTTGGGCACTAGTATCTATATAGGCTATAACTTTTTTGGGATGAGAAAATTTTGAGGCGAGGACATGGATTTCAACACAAGGGAGATGAGGAGTAGGTAAAGTGCTTCCTACTTCTTTGAATGAGTAAATAGGAAAACATCTATCATCTCCTGATTCAACAAACGATGCTTCATCTGAAGACGAGTTATCTGAGAAGGAGTTTTGAAGAGGAAAAATTATTTCTTCATCGATAGAGCTTTGTTCAGAATACAAGGATTCTAGATCTTCTTCTAGAGGTTGAAGATAGTTGATCAACTTTGCGGCTTTGTTGGTGCAATCTACATAGTTTTTCAAGTGCCTCCAATGTTATTTAATGTATTTGGCTGAGACTCATGGCCTTAATATCTTTCTGAGTTGTTGCTATCATCCTATGAATTTCTAGCTGGAGTTCTTGAGGTAGTGAGGAGATATATGTATTTTTTAGACTATGATCATTAAATGCATTGAGGACATAATATCTTTGGGTAATTCTTTGATAATTTTTTTCAAGATATTTGACTCTAAGGGAACAACATCTCATCTCAAACAATTCTTTTCTACTTTTTCTATCAAATATCTCTATATCACCAATGAATTCATTATGAAGAATTCCAAGGACAACATAAGTATTTACCAATCTGTGTAATTCGTTTGTTTGAATATACCAAGATTATGGTACCATTCCTTCAATGTGCTTGTCATTCTACAACAAAATTCTTCAATGATTTTATAAGTGTCTGCATCTGTTTTCGTCATTTGAGTGTCAAGCCATGCGCCAAATTCAATGAGTCTCTTTCTCCAGCGACTGAGTGGTATATCATCAAGCGTGAATCAAGGTCCATTATTTATTTTTGTTTTCCTAGAGACTGAATTTTTTTCAAGTGATTCTTCATAAATGGATCCTTCCTTTTTTACATTCACCATAAAAAGTCTAGAAATGTTCATGTAATTTCTTTGAAATTCTGATTCTTGTTCTGATACTGATGAAAATGATTTGGATATTTCATCAGCTGATGTATCTTTGGAAGAATCATTTTTCTCAAAGGAAGAGGAATCTTCACTCTTTTTTCTTGGGAATTGTATAAGAGAATTATTTTCTTGTTGGAATTCATGGTTTTCAGTGATGGTCATGGCTTGGAAACTTTTATCTAAAATCTCTTCTTTTTAGAATTTTGGAGGAGGTGTTTTAGGAACATCTTGGGAGTCAGAGGATGATACACTAAAGCAAGCGGTTTTTTATTTGGACCTAGAGGTTGAGGTTTTTGTAGTTTTGGCAAATTTTTATAAGTTGAGGGTATGTATTTGGCATAATCTGGTGGTGATGAAGCATAGGTAGGGTGCCGAGGAGATTGCTTTCCTAGTCATATGAAATAAGTAGGAATATTAAGAGGGTTAAAGAAAAGATCTTCAACAAGTTTAGGTTTTTCTTCTTTGGAAGCTTTCAAGAAATCATTAATCTTTTTCACCTGGCTTTGTAACTTTCTGATTTCCCTTTCTTTTTGGTCAAAATCTTGGCCAAAAGTTTTTTTCTTCTAACATCTATCTTAAGTCATGGTCCAACTGAGAGTCTTGAGCTTTTAAGGATCTGTAGTGTTTTTGCATTGTTTGAGACTGAACTTTGAGATTTTCATCTATTTGGTATATTTTTTCAGTAATTTTATTCACCTTTCTATTTAGATTCTAGAGAGTGTCATTTTGAGTAACCATGCTTTCTGATTGCCAATTTAGAACTTCCTACGCTTTGGTTAGAGGTTTAAGTTTTCCATAAGGTTGGACATCATTGGGTTGTATGAAAGGTTTGGATAATCTGTTTGTGATTGGATCCACTTTTCATTCTAGAGCAGGGAATTGTTGGTCATATTCTGATGTTGAAGCTGAGAACATAAAACAAGGGATTGGTTTGATATTTTTTGGAAGGTCTAAATGTTTACAATAGTCTGAAGGTGACCCAGTAACAAGAGTAGGGTCATTAGGTGGCAAAAGCTTTTCCTTCTTGAGGATTTTTAGTGCTTCTATGTACATAGGAACAAGTTTCTTTCTATCATGGATTCCTACCCATGCACTGTTATCAAGATCTTATTTTTTACTTGGTGGAGGATATGGTCTTCCTTCTCTTTTAGGGAGGGTGATATCTCTATCAATATCATTATCATGCATCCAACAGTCACATCCTAAGTCACACATATTGGGATCTACGTCCCAAATAAATTGGCCATATATCTTGTCAATAAAGATATGTTCTCCTTTAGAAGTGACAACATGAATAGGATATCAATCTTCTTTGAGTATTGGTTGTATCATCATGGTCTAAAAAATAGGAGAGGTCGAACTTGATCCTTCATTTGGTTTTTTAAAACTATTTTTACTAACCTTTCAATGGATCTCCTGAAGGTGGCTTCTTGAGATTGTATTGGTCTTTCTTCGTGATGGAATTTTTCATAGTTTGTTATCCATTCCAGAGGAATTAGTTGAGCTAATTCCTCCCTTGTGAGTCTCATTGGGATCTGGACAATGGAGAGTATATCTTCTTCTCTATTGGTAATGAATAACTGTGAATCATAAGAACATCCAGAGAGTGGCAATTCTATGAAGTGATTTTGGAGGCGATAGATTATTTGATGAAGAAGGGTTGTAGACAAAGCTTCTGGGACTTGATCAAATCCAGTGATTTGGATTGGACTTTTAACCTTGTGGGAAGAGTGATGTCATTGAGACTTACATTATAATTTAGGAAGATGGTGAGGACAACACTTCCAGGATGGAGTGATGTTAGAACAATCCTTACTACAACATTTTCGTAACGAATGTAACGTGAGTCTAAAAGAGCTATTTTACAAAAGACAAGATGAGTTTTCCTTCCATGAAGGGAGATGATTAGTGTGACAACTCCAAACAAAGAAAGAAAATCTTAACACAAAAAAACCAATCACTTAGACAACCACAAAGAAAACTATTCAAACCACATATCACCAGCTACTTAGGCAACCACAGACAAATTATTCCAGATTAATTTTTTTTTAAATCATATAAAACATCATATTTACATTATCATGAATGTTCATAGTTAGAACTAATAACTTCAACACATCAAAGGTGAACAAATATCTCAAAATCACAACTTTCATTTTAATAATCCATAAGATTCGATTTGGCTACGTGTAATTGATAAAAATTAAAACCGATATCACCAAAAATACAATAACAACATAAATTTCATTCCTTTCACTATAAAGTTTTCGCATTCTAAAAATGGACTATTCATTAATGCATAATAATCAATTTTCTCATATTGTTAAAATAAAAAAAATATAAAATTCTCATTAATTTTCTCAAGGCGCATATATTGTTCATAAAAGTCAAGTTTTAAGTTTAAAATACTCAAAAGTCAATACTTAAAATCAAATATATCATAATAAACATGTTAATAATTATATCATTATAAAAATTATAATTTTATAATTAAGTACTCCAAAACACATAAGACATTAAACATTTTCACTACAAACATATTTATTAAGGCATAATAATAAAAATAGAACTCTATAATTAATTTCATCAAGATAGAGATATTACTCAAAAGAAACAATCAGAACATTATAATTAATTCCTTTACGAAAAAAAAATGAAATCGACATTTTTCTTTTAAGATATCCATACATCATATCAATATCTTATGAATCGGGAATTTAATATCTAGCCTAACTATGCATGGGGAAAAAACCCTTACGTCGAGTGCTTTCCTTCCAAGTGACACTATATAACCCTCGAAAATCTCACCAAGATGAAGGAACGAAAGTTTAGAACTTTGATCAGAATGCGAGGGAATGTGAGGATGGTTGTTTGAGTGGCTTACAAAATATTTGAGATAAATGTAATGATGGTAATGTCGTGTGAGTGATTATGACTTCTTTTTGTCTACTACAAGTTTAATCGTGTCCTACGAATAAGAGGTGTATGTGGCTAATAAAGGAGGTGTGGAGCTGATCAGAGAGAAGGAATAATTCTTTTCATTGAGTTTGATTGCACACATGAATAAGGAATTCAATTGGAATAATATCATTCAATGATTAACCGTTAAGAATTAATTAACATTTATGTATTTATTCTTGCTAGTTACACATTTTAATGGACACAAGGGGAAAATGCACGGTTCTATAAACTAAATGCTATCAAAAATAAAATGTAGTTATCAAAAGTAGTAGTGTGGGTGATTCAATTTTGATTGTCAAAATTGACTTGGTCATTGTTCACTCTAAGACAAATATTTCTACGAGTTTTAATTAGTTAATAATAAAAATCTCAATAATTAATTAATTAATATAAAAATATTTCATCAAATTATTAAATATCCATGGAATAATTATTTTACTATCGTCACACTAAATTAATCAAAAAGATTAAACAAAACTAACGATTTTAAATTAATTAGTTAAAATAAAGGGTGTTACACACATCGCCCTCATATGAATGAATATGTTCAATCATCTCAACTAGACCAATGTAATCTAAGAACAACAAACCAAGAACAATATGTGGAATTAGAGATTCCTCAAGGTCTCATAAACCACTGGAAATTTGAAGGATACACAACTTTACATTTTGGAGCTGTCACACTAATCCTCTCCCTTAGTGGAAGGAAAAATCTGCTTGTCTTTTTTAAAATAGCTCTTTTAGACTCAAGTTACCTTCATTATGAAAATGTTGTAATAGGGACTGTTCTAACATCACTCTATGCTGGAAGTGTTGTCCTCATCATCTTCCCAAATTATAATGTAAGTCTCAATGACATCAATCTTCCCACAAGGTTAAAAGTCCAAATCCAAATCATCGAATCTGATCAAGTCCCAAAAGCTTTGTTTACAACCCTTCATCATCAAATAATCTATCGCCTACAAAATCACTCAATAGATTTGCCACTCTATGGATGTTCTTCTGATTCACAGTTATTCGTTACCAATAGAGAATAAGATATATCCTCTATTGTCCAGATCCCAAGGAGAATCACAAGGGAGGAATCAGCTCAACTAATTCCCCTAGAATGGATAACAAACTATGAAAAATTCAATCACGACGAAAGACCAATACAATCTCAAGAAGCCACCTTCAGGAGATCCATTGATAGGTTAGTAAATACAGTTTTCAAAAAACCAGATGAAGGATCAAGTTCGACCTCTCCTATTTTTCAGACCATGATGATACAACCAATGCTCAAAGAAGATTGGTCTCCTATTCATGTTGTCACTTCTAAAGGAGAACATATTTGTATTAACAAGATATATGGCCATTTTATTTGGGACGTAGATCCCAATAAGTGTGACTCAGGATGTGAGTGTTGGATGCATGATAATGATATTTACAGAGATATCATTCCACCTAAAAGAAAAGAAACGTGCAAACCATATCCTCCACCAATTAAAAAATTAGATCCTGATAACAGTGCATGGGTAGGAATCCATGATAGAAAGAAACTGTTTCCTATCTACATAGAAGCACTTAAAATCCTCAAAATGGAAAATATTTTGCCACCTAATGACCCTACTCTTGTTACTTGGTCACCTTTAGACTATCATAAACATTTAGACCCTCCAAAAAATATCAAACCAATCTCTTGTTTTATGTTCTCAACTTCAACATCAGAATATGACTAACAATTCCCCACTCTAGAATGAAAATGTTGTAATAGGGACTATTCGAACATCACACCATGTTGGAAGTGTTGTCCTCACCATCTTCCCAAATTATAATGTAAGTCCCAATGACAACACTCTTACCACAAGGTTGAAAGTCCAAATCCAAATTACTGGATCTGATCAGGTCCTAGAAGCTTTGTTTGCAACCCATCATCATCAAATAATCTATCGCCTCCAAAATCACTCCATAGATTTACCACTCTCTCGATGTTCTTCTAATTCATTGTTTGTCGTTACCAATAGAGAAAAAGATATACCCTCCATTTTCCAAATCCCAAGGAGAATCACAAGGGAGGAATTAGCTCAACTAATTCCAATGGAATGGATAACAAACTATGAAAAATTCCATCACGACAAAAGACCAACACAATATGAAGAAGCCATCTTTAGGAGATCTACTGATAGGTCAGTAAAAATAGTTTTCAAAAAAATAGATGAAGGACAAAGTTCGGCCTCTCTTATTTTTCAGACCATGATGATACAACCAAAACTCAAAGAAGATTGGTGTCCTCTTCATACTATAACTCCTAAATAAGAACCTATCTATACTAACAAGATAGATGACCATTTTATTTAGGATGTAGATCCTAGTAAGTGCGACCTAGGATGTGATTGTTGGATGCATGATAATGATATTGACATAGATATCATCCTCCCTAAAAGAAAAGGGACGTGTGGACCATCTCCTCCACCAAGTAAAAAATCAGATCCTGATTACGGTCCATGGGTAGGAATCCTTGATAGAAAGCAAGCTATTCCTATCTACATAAAAGCACTTAAAATCCTCAAAAAGGAAAAGCGTTTGCCACCTAATGGCCCTACTCTTGTTACTTGGTCACCTTCAGACTATTGTAAACCTTTAGACCCTAAAAAAAATATCCAACCATTCCCTTATTTTATGTTCTCGGCTTCAACATCAGAATATGGCCAACAATTCCCTGCTCTAGTAAGAAAAGTGGACCCAATCATGAACATATCATCCAAACTTTTCATTCAACCCAATGAAGGCCAACCTGATGGAAAACTTAAACCTCTAACCCAAGCGGAGGAAGTTCTAAATTGGCAATTAGAAAACATGGTTGCTCAAAATGACACTCTGTAGAATCAAAATAGAAATGTGAATAAAATTAATAAAAAATGGACAAAACAGATGAAAATCTTAAAGTTCTGTCTCAAAAAATGCAAAAATACTACATAACCTTAAAAGCTTAAGTCTCTTAGTTGGATTATGACTTAAGAAGGGTGTTAGAAGAAAGAACTTTTGGCCCAGATTTTGACCAAAAAGAGAGAGAGAAATCATAAAGTTACAAAGCAAGGTGAAAGAGATTGATGATTTCTTGAGAGCTTCCAGCGAAGAAAAACCTACACCTGCTGAAGACCTTTTCTTTAACCCTCCTAATTTTCCTACTTATTTCACACGACCAAGAAAGCCATCTCCCCAGTACCCTATCTATGCTTCATAACCACCAGATTATGCCAAATACGTACCCTCAACGTATAGACCAAAATATGCCAGAACTACAAAAACCTCAACCTCTAGGTCCAAAGAAAAAACCACTTAGGTGAAGCATCGTTTGATGAATCAGGAGATGATTAATGTTTTCCTCTTCACTCATTGAAAGAAGTAGGAAGTACTTTACCTACTCCTCCTCTCGCTTGTGTTTAAATCCATGTCCTCGCCTCAAAGTTTTCTCATCCAAAGAAAGTTATAGCCTATATGGATATTGGTGCCCAAATATCAATGATGAACCCAAGCATTCTCCCTCAAGAAGCATGGGTGAAATATGCTGCATTCTTTGTAGCAGTAGATGGAAAAACTTTAAGAATATATTTGATGACAAAGGAAAAAATTGGAATCAGATTCTTCTTCGAATGCATAGTTTAGACAGAGGTATTTGGTAGTAACCTCCCAAATAAAGATATTGTTGTGGGTATGGATGTTTATTCAGCATCAAATAGTCTTCAAATTCTCCCTACAACAATCAAATTTAAATGAGAATTTAAACCTTATTCAAGAATATTAAAGTTACTTCCTTTCTAAAGTTCCTGTTGAATATGGAGAAATTAAGTCCAAATTGCTTAGACTTTTGTGCATACAATCATGAAAAATTATCTCATCAAAAACCTTTATGGACAAACAAATACTTTTTTGTCCAACTTCCTTTCTAGCTCAATAAGGATATCAATCCAACCAGAGCTACTCATCCGGGAATGAGTTCATCAAATTTAGCTTTGGCCCAAGAAGAATGCAACCAGTTACTCAAACAAGGTATGATGGAACCCACAAAATATGAATGTGCATTCCAAGCATTTTATATTGAAAAGAGATCTGAAAAAATAAGAGGGAAAAAGAGGTTAGTAATTGATTATAAACCTCTTAATTATTTTATGAAAGATGGTAAATTTCCCATTCCAAAAACTTCTTCATTAAACATATTCCTCAAAGATTCTCATATATATTCCATGTTTGATATGAAGTCAGGATTCTGGCAATTGGGTGTTGATCCAAAGGACCGTCACAAAACGGTGTTCTGCATTCCTAATACCCAATACCAATGGACAATATTACCATTTGAGTTCAAGGTAGCTCCCTCACTATTTCAAAAAGCGATGACTCTAATTTTTTAGCCCATTCTCGATAGTATCCTCATCAATATCGATGATGTGTTATTATTCTCAAAAGATGAAAAGGCTCATAAACAGTTATTGGGCCAATTTTTCCAAATATCCCAAAACCATGGAATGATGCTCTCTAAAAAGAAGAGTCAATTAGCCTAAACAGAAATCGATTTTTTAGGAACACATTTCTCTCAAGGGAAATATCAACCTCAACCTCATATTGCTCAAGAATTATTAAATTTTTGTGATGAAAATCTCACCATTAAACAAATGCAGCAATTTCTTGGTATAATCAATTATATCAGGTATTTCATCCCAAAGCTTGCAAAATACACAAGTCCACTATCACAATTGCTCAGGAAAAATCATCCACCATGGGAAACGAAGCATATTGAAGCTGTCAAAGCCCTAAAAAGGGTTGCACAAACTCCACCTTCCCTGAAATTTCCTAGAAATGGAAAAAGAATTTGTAACACCCCGATTTTTAACAGCACGAGTGTATTTTTTTTCTTTAAACAAAGAAATAAAACAAAGAAAATACTTTTGGATAAATATGTAAGTCGTAACACAACGATAAAAGTGAACAATATTTACAAACAGCGGAAATAGTTTTTGAAACAAAATTCAAAGTATTTAAATAGAAAAATACGACAGGGCTATGAGACCTATCAGACATAGCTCATACCCTTGGAGTATTCTCGACAGACACCTACATAAAAGCACTGCCCCAAGAATCTCTACTTTCCCCTCATCACATCAAAATGTGGAACATGGTCCCATTAAAAGAAAAAGTCATCAAACAGTTTAAGCATAGATACAATCTTCCAAAATGAAATAAATACAATCCCAAGAGAAAGACATCTAGTCCTTATACAATCACCAAATCTGATCATGCTACAAAACTACACCACCTTGGTGATCTCCACGCGCCCCGCAAGATCCTTCTGACGCAGCTTTGGTCAAGTATGACTAACTACTTTCCCATCTCCAGGGTACTAACCGGTAGGATGATCCTGGTTCTTATATTTTCAAATGCTCAAAAGAACCTTTCGTCTTATCATACTCCTCGAAAGGGTTTTCATATGTCCTAAAATGCATAAACAATGTTGAAAAATGAATTTTGGACAAACTGCATTTTTGTAGCTGAATACAATTGAGAAAAGGCAGATTTTCAATTCTAAAATGGCTCTTGTATCAATCAACACTTCAAACATTAATATTATCAATTATGAACACATAATTAACACCAAATTAATCTCCACAAATTTACACCTCAATCACACATCGAATATTCATTAAATTAATTATGAACACATAAATACATCCAAACTTAATCAACCCAACTTCACACCTCAAAGCAATTACCTTAAATCACAACAACAACCAAATATGTATATACAATCATCAAAGTATAACAAACATGACTCGCGTGCCAAGCACCCTAATGCAATGCGTATATGCCAAAATGTATCATTCCGGAATTCCAAACCAAAACCCTCCTCGAGGGGCGTAAATCATAATTGTACAGCCTCTCACAGACCAGTACTAATTATCGAGGTGCAATCTCTCACGGATCAGCACGATTTACTAGCGTGCAGTCTCTCACAGACCAGCACGACATACAAGAGTGCAGTCGCTCACAGACCAGCACAATTTTCTAGAGTGCAATCGCTCACAGATCAACACATTCTAAAGTGCAATCTCTCACAGATCAACACGACGCGACAATCCCTGCTAGGATAAGATGAACCAACAATTCACATGGCATCATCCCGTGGTCCATCACGGTCATCACTATCACCATGGCCCCATCGCGGTCACCATGTACAATGAAATGCATGAGTATACTCTGACTCTTTTAACCACAATCATTAAGTAAATGCAGTTATTAAAAGATTCTCCATTTTTAATACTCATTTAACACTAATGATTTTTCATATACAACGCAGAGCATACTCAAACATATTTATTCACACCAATTTCAAAACTCCACATTTTTACACATAAACCACCAAATTTCATCAATTCATTTTCTACAAAATCCACTAATAAATCACATCTCAAAAAATCATAATAATAATTATGAACATATAAATCACACCAAACTTGAATCACCACAAACCACACCTCAAATTTAAATTCCACTAAATTACACATAATCACATTAAACTAATTTTTCACAAAATCACACCTCAAATACATCAAATTTCTTTTCCACAAAATCACAAATAATATCCTAAATGCAAACTAAAAGTTTGGAAGGAGCCCTTACCTCTGTTGTAGTTTTAACAACCGATTACGACACCGTGATTAATTCTGGTAAAACTGAAGTTCGTGATGTCGCTTCGAAAACTAGCTCACTAGCACCGCAACATAGTAATGAGCAACTTTCTCTTCTGTCATTTTTTAAAAGGGGGCTTAGATCTAGAAGAAAAATGATGATTTGTATTTGTTGGATTTTGAAACCACAACATAAAATGGAAACAGAGAAAGAAAGAAGAAAAAGGGAAAAACGAAAAAAAGGAAGAAAAGGAGCAAACCTTCTGCTACAAAAAGGATCAAAAAATATCTAAATATTTCATAAAATTACCATTTCACCCATCACTTCCCAAACCACTTTTTGTTAAAAATATCAACTCTCGTCGCAACTCAATTGACAAATACAATTTTCAGCAACCCGAAGTATTTTTAACAAGACTGTCTAGTATTAAATTTTTTGTAACCTATTTAAATTATTCTCTAACAAATAATTTAAATCGGGTCTCAAAATATATATATTAAAATATATATAAATAGTAAACATATTATTAACTCTAATAAAATATGATTTTGAAATTTAATTCCCAAAATTAAAATTCGATTGTGCTAAATGCCTAAGCAATTTAACACCAAATACCATAAAATCGCATAAATTAGAATTTAAAATTAAGGGTCTTACAGAATTCTACAAACTGATGTCAGTGATCATTATTGGGGTGCAGTCCTAATATAAGAAATTAATGGAGTAAAACACTATTGCGGTCATGCTAGTGGTAAATTAAAAGAAGCTGAGAAACATTACCACACCATTTACAAGGAAGCACTTGCAGTCAAATTGGGTATCCAAAAATTTGATTTCCACCTAAAGGGTTATCAGTTTGAATTCCAAATGGATAATTCTTCTTTTCCTAGGATCCTCGAGTTTAAAAATAAAATGCCTCTAGATCCCGAACTCTTAGGCTCAAAGATTGGTTTTCAAAATATGATTTTACGGTAAAACACATCAAAGGAAATCAAAATTTGATTCATGATTTACTTTCCAGATCATCACTAAAACACACACCTTTCCATTGATTCTTATAATCAAACTACTACCAGTTCATGGCTCTACGATCAATAATTTTCCTTCTAGAATAGATTTGTCTTTCTCACCATCTCAGCTCAAAGAATACGCCATAAAGAATCTTTTTTATTTTATGGCGAACATTATAAAAAAGACAATGTTTCCATACCACTCCCCTTTTCTTCCAGACACACCTTTCTATTTACCATTCATGATAGATCCAAATTTTAAGTTTATTGAAAATCATTTATGGTATATTTGGTATGCAACTAGTTTGTATGTTATGCCTATCTTTGTTCCAACTTAAGCAATGTACATACACCTGACATATCTAAAGAATCACAACTCCTTGATTTTGACTACACTTGGATGGTACTCTCCACTGGAATGGTGGAGAAAACAACTAGAGCAAATCTTATATGAGGTCAAAGGAAGAAGATTAACACAAAAAGCTATTATCAAACTTAAGACAATTTTCTTCCTACGCAAGCCATATAAGATAGATTCCTGACCTAACTCCTCATTTGTGCAAATTATGTTGATCCATGGGAAACCATTGATGATTATCCTCCAAGTCTAAAAGTTATGAAAGAATTAATGGATTACATCAATTTTATTAATCTCCATAATCAAGAAAAAACCCAAGTTGATACGACCTGCATAAGTCATGGAAATCTTCCATCCCAGTGGCAGTCGGTTAGTTCACAAGAATTTTGATGTGTGGGTCATAGAGTTCTTAAACAATCCCTATGGCAGATAGTGAGAGTACAAGAAATTGGAGAAAGCTCTAATCAAACTACTCAACCAAAATAAAACTCTCAAATAAAAATTGAACAACAATTTGCAACAATCAATTTTGAAGAAAATTCAATGGATATTGATACTTAAGACAAACCTAATGAAGAAACTTTGAGAGAAATACTAGAAGACATCTGGCAGTATGAGTCACATTATTTCCCTAGCTAGAAGAATACATATCTGATCAGAATTTGTCTCCAAGTGACGAGCGTATCTTTAAAGACTAACGAGTCAAATGAGTCAAAAGAGTCACACTACAAGAAAAACACATATTTGTGGCCAACTTTATAAAAATTTTGTGGCCGAATAAAACCCTCAAAAATTAGTGACCGAAAAAGCCCTCACAAATGCCAAAATTGAAATTGGTCTTTATTTGTGGCTGAAAAAATCCTCACAAATTTTAAAATATTTAACTGGATTTTGTGGCTGCCTAAGCCCTCATAAAATCACAACGTTGTGATTTTGTGAGGGCTTAGGCAGCCACAAAATTCAGTTAAATTTTTAAGGATTTTGTGAGGGCTTTTACAGACACAAAAAATAAATTTTGTGAGGGGCAAAGCCATCACAAAGAACTGGGGTGACATGTGCATTTGTGGCTGCATAGGCCACCACAAAGGCAAGTGTACGTGGCATTTATGGTTGCAAAGGCCGCCACAAAGGAAGCCCAATTCAGTTGACTTTTCTGGCCGCCCAGGCCGTCACAATGGATTGTATTGTTAATGTTTCTGGCGGCAAAGGCCGCCACAAAGGACGAGAGTACCGTTGGCACGTTCTGGCCACCCAGGCCGCCACAAATGCCTTATATCTGTTGGCCATAGTGGCTGCTTTGGCCACCACAAAGGGTCAAGCATATCCTATATATATTTCTCCACTCCTCCATTTTTTCACATTTAACTTCTCTCTAAAACCTATTTCTAACTATTCTCTCCACCATCTCTCTACACAAAATATTTCATCAAGCTTGATTTAATTTTGGTAAGTATAAATAATATTATATATGTAGTTTTATAATTTTATTTTTTAATTTGATATATATGCCAAAGTTATTGATTTTAAAAAAAACATTATTAAAATTGATGATATTAATTATTATTTTTTGTTATAAGTATTGATATATATATATATATATATATAATGTATATTTTTTTGTTAGTATTGATATTTCTTGTTAGTTTTGATTATTAAAAAAATATAATTTAAAATTTTATTTCGGTTTATATATACAATTATTGTATTGATAATAATTTATTATATTGTGTGCAAATGCATGCTCCTCTAATTGACATATAAATATGTCAAAATTTATATATAATGCTTTTGAAAAATAAAGCAAATAATACACACATATATATATATATATATATATATATGGATTTAGACCGTAGTTGGATGTACGATAGGAATTTTCTTGGAAGAAAGGGTCTTAAACAACGTTTTGCTAACAAGGTTGAAGACTTTCTCAATTTTTCGAGAGTGCAAAAAATTATCGAAGATGAAGGGGGAATGAGATGTCCATGTTGTTTATGTCGATGTAGACGGTTTAAAAGTGAAGATGAAATAAGAGTGCATTTGTATATAGACGGATTTATGCCTAACTAATGGATTTGGACTAATCATAGAGAAGAATCTCCGACAGCACCTAATACTAGTACATCTATGAAGAATTATAACATAGGTCCTTCAAGTAGTACTAAGATGTTAGGTATAGATTATTATAACTATCAACACTTTGAGGCAATAAATGATATGACCTCGGATGCTGTTGGGGTTAATTTGTCATTCAATAAAGATCAATATGATGATACCGATGGACTTCCCAATGAAGAAGCTCAGAGATTTTATGGTCTTTTGAAAGTGACATATAATGCGTTGTTTGAAGGTTCTTCAAACTCAAAGTTATCAATGTGTATTAGACTGTTAGGTTTAAAGTCTCAATTTCATGTTCCTAATTTAGCTTTGGATTTGATGACTAAAATGATGCTAGGTGCAACACCTGTTAGAGATGGTTTGCCGCAAAGTTATTACGATGGGAAACATTTAGTATCAAAGTTAGGATTAGGTGTCAAGAGGATTGATTGTTGTGTTAAAGGTTGCATGTTGTATTATGCAAGAGGATTGAATGCAAGTTTTGTCAACAACCAAGGTATCACCAAAAGAATAACTCTAGGGTAAGTAGGGGAAAATCAATTCCAAGGAAAGCAATGTTTTACCTCCCTATTGTATCAAGATTGCAGAGATTGTTTACATCAATACAAACTGCAGTAAAGATGACGTGGCATTATGAGAATAGAAGAAATTCAGGCGAGTTGCGACATCCGTCTGACGGTCAGGCATGAAAACACTTTGATCAAATGCATCCTGATTTTGCGTCAGATCCACGCAATGTAAGACTTGGATTATCCTCATATGGATTTACACCTTACATACAAGCATCGTCTACTCCTTATTCTTGTTGGCCGGTTATTGTTACTCCTTACAATCTTCCTCCTGATATGTGTATGTCTAAACCTTATATGTTCTTAGCTGCTGTGATACCAGGTCCTTCTAATCCTACAACTCGTATTGATATTTATTTACAACCATTGCTTGATGATTTGAAGAGGTTGTGGAATGGTGTCTTGACATATGATATTGCTCGGAGATAAAATTTTATGATGAGAGTTGCATTGAACTGGACCATTAATGATTTCCCCGCTTATGAGAGGTTGTCATGATGGGGCACCCATGGTAAATTATCTTGTCCTATTTGTATGGAAGATACAAAAGCATTTACTTTAAAATTTGGCGTGAAGACATCGTGGTTTGACTTGCATCGTAGGTTTTTACCTGCTGATCATGCATTTAGAAGGAACAAAGCTACATTTATGAAGGGCTATGCAGAAAGTCTAGGACCCCGCTTAAAGTGACATCAGAACAAGTTTGGAATAAAGTAAAAGATATGCCAAAGGTACATGTTGTTAATGGTGTGGCTTGTAAACCACAAAGTTACGAACAATGGCACAATTAGACAAAAAAATGTATTTTTTGGGATCTACCGTATTGAAAAGATAATCTTTTGAGATATAATCTCAATATTATGCATATTGAGAAAAATTTCTTTGACAATATATTTAATACTGTGATGAATGTGAAAGGGAAAACAAAAGATAATGACAAAGCTAGAAAACACATAGGTATATATTGCAGACGACCAGATTTGTTGCTGGTAGAACAAAACGGCAAGACCCTAAAACCTCATGCGAATTAAACTTTATCTACTGATGAAGCCAAATATGTTTATCGTTGGATCAAAGAGCTGAAGACACCTGACAGTTATTATTCTAAATTGGCAAGATGTGCTGATATGGAAAATGGGAGGATGCATGGAATGAAAAGTCATGATTGTCGTATATTTTTAGAGTGTTTACTTCCTATTGCCTTTAGTGCTTTACCGACACATGTATTGAACCCACTTATTGAAGTGAGTCTATATTTCAAGAATTTGTGTTCGTCAACACTCATTGATAAAGATCTGATCAAGATGGAAAATGACATTTCGATCATTCTATGTAAGTTGGAGAAAGTATTTCCTCCTGGGTTTTTTGATTCCATGGAGCATCTCTCAGTGCATCTTGCAAGTGAAGCTAGGCTTGGTGGACCAGTTCAGTATAAATGGATGTTTCCATTTGAAAGGTGATATATATATACATATACTTGATTTTCAATATACTTCAACTTATATATACATGGAGCTTATTGTACATCTCTTTGTATATTATAGGTTTATGGGTTATTCAAAATGGTCGATGAAAAACAAAGCTAGAGTTGAGGGCTCAATTTGTTCATCTTACCTACACCGTGAAACAACACACTTTTGTTCTCATTATTTCAACAACGAAACGTTGTCACCAGTTAACGGAAGAAACGCTACTGATAGTGTTATACGTCATCCACATGCTTTATCAGTTTTTTGCTTGTCTGGTCATCATGCTGGTAGGGATTTTTCGATTTTCTAGCCATGCAACAAAGTATTTAATGCGGCACATGTTCGCGTTTTGATTAACTGCACTGAAGTTAAACCATACATTGAGTATGTTTCAAATTCCTCTTCTTATTAAATAATTATATTTAATTATATCATTAAATTGATATTCACCATATATATGGTCATCGATCAAGGCATTTTTAACTACAGAACAATCATTTGATGATATACATTCAAATTTCCCATTATGGTTTCAACAACAAGTGCATCTCGAAGAACAAACTCCTATCAGCATCCACTTAAAGCACTTATCTATGGGCCCGAGTAGAAGTTTCAAAGAATGGCACACCTATTACGTCAATGGATACAAATTTCATACTGAATCTTGGACTGAAGGAAAAGAAACAATTAATAGTGGAGTTTGTATGAAAAGTGTCTCGGATAGTGGTGTAGTAGAAGATTTCTATGGCATAATTGAGCATATTTACGAAATTGACTACACGTTCCTAGATTATGCTAAAAATGTGGTGTTGTTTTACTGTAAGTGGTTTGATCCATCTAGCAGAGGAACTAAAATAAATTCGATATCCAATACTGTAGACATTCGTATGAGCAAAAATATCCACGGTTTGATCCATTTTCCCTAGCCCATAATGTAAGACAAGTGTATTATGTTCCTTATCCATCAAATGTCAGAAGAAAACTAGGTTGGTGTGCTGCAATCAAAACAAGACCAAAGAATGGCACACCAATTACGTCAATGGATACAAATTTCACACTGAATCTTGGACTGAAGGAAAAGAAACAATTAATAGTGGAGTTTGTATGAAAAGTGTCTCTAATAGTGGTGTAGTAGAAGATTTATATGGCATAATTGAGCATATTTATGAAATTGACAACACGTTCCTAGATTATGCTAAAAAAGTGGTGTTGTTTTACTGTAAGTGGTTTGATCCATCTAATAGAGGAACTAAAATAAATTTGATATCCAATACTGTAGACATTCGTATGAGCAAAAAATATCCACGGTTTGATCCATTTTCCCTAGCCCATAATGTAAGACAAATATATTATGTTCCTTATCCATCAAATGTCAGAAGAAAACAAGGTTGGTGTGCTGCAATCAAAACAAGACCAACGAGTGGAATACAAGAAGTTGAAGTAGGTCAAAATGAAGAAGTTTCATTTCAAATGGATGAAATGTCAAATTTGGATCATGTGATTGGAGATGAGACTATTAGTCAACTTTGTCATGAGTCACACATTGGAGAAGAAGTTGATGAACAAGAAATAGATGAATTAGAGAATGATGAAGGCAATATTGACTTAATTCACTCATCAAATGACGATGACGATGACCAAGACGAAGACAATTAATTAATTAGGCATTATATATATATATATATATATATATATTTGTGTGTATATATATGTATATATATTTGTGTGTGTATATATATATATATATATATATTTTATATATATTTCTTTATTTATGTGAGTGTTATAATTTATTTATGTATATTTCATTATTAATTAATCTTATGTTAATTTTACATTGACACATATATTATATTATATATATGTATGGATATGGATATATATATATATATATATAGACATGGCTTCAGTGTCGGGAGTAGGAGGATTAGGAGGTTCGAATGGATCTGGAGTAGCAGGAACGGTGGCAATACGAGGAATATCTAAAACATCATGTAGTAAGAAAAAAGTTGCCAAACCACGTGTTGTTAATGACCCATCTCTCATGCCGATGTCGACCATTGGTACTAGTGATGGAGCTATTCCTCTATATCCGGAGGTCCCAGTAGAGTCTTATACCATAGACGAAATAATGGAACCCGAATGTGTTGATTGCTACAACTGCATTGTAATCATTCTAGAAGGAGATCGATATGTAAACTAGGATTGATTAAATTAATTATGATTGTTAAATATTTCATTATTGCGTGTTACATTATTTTATTAATTAATTTTTATATTTAATTTGCATGTAAACTTTGAAGATATCTTCCTTTTAAATCATCTTCAAAGGCAATTGCTGAAGTCATACAAGAGAAATACAAAAAACCATGGTTGTCTTAGGGTGAGATAAAAGAGGATAAGACACCTCAATTTAGCGAAGTTGATCAATTTTTACATTGTTTCAAAGTAAGTGATTATATTAATTTATTTAAGTACTAATTAATTATATATACATTTGATTGCTTAATTGAATTATATTTTTAATATTTTTTAAATTTAAACAAACAACAGACTAAATGTACTTGGAAAAGAGAGCATGATGCCGCAGTTTTGACTTCATTTGACCATTGCTTTTCAAAGCGTCTCTCATCTATGTTGGCTTACGAACGTAATAAGGGCGAGGAAAAACGGCCTAATTGGATTGGTGAAAATGTTTGGACTGCTTTGTGTAGGAAGTGGAACACATATGCTTACAAACAGAAGGGAGAAAAAGCAAGAATTAATAGAGCATCTGAGAGGGGTACTAGTACTCATAAGGGAGGTTCCATGTCAGTTGGAGAAATTAAATATTATATGGTAATTAATTATTATTTATAATATATATATATATATCTATTAATTTATATTCAATTAATCATCACATTTCACCAACTTATAAACTTGACATTAATTTAATATATATTTTAGGAAAAGCAACTTGGAAGGGAGGTCACTCAGGCTGAGATACATCGCTATCTTCATGTTAATCCTGAAACAAATGAGTATGCTGATGAATTATCAAAAATGATTCAGGTAGTTATTATATATTAATTATTATATATTAATTACACCTTTAAATTATTATTTATTAATTATTAACTATTTTTTATTTTTTTATTTTTAATAATGGAACAACTTCAACAAGTCATGAAAGAATGGGATGATCATCAAACTACTCTTCCTCCTGCTATGCGAGCTGGTCTAGTGCAGGAGAAACAATATGAGACCGCAAGTTTTATGAACATCAGTGGTGGCAAGTACAAAGGGCATGTGCTGGGTGTCGGTAGTTTATCTTCAACCTTTGTGAAGGGTCCAACCGGCTATATTCAGACTGAGACGTCTTCTTCTTATGCTAGTACGGATCGATCTCATCGTCCGTCAATAGATAATTTTGACCAGTTAAAGGAGCAATGGGCAAGTGAGCAAGAAGAAAGGACACAACAGCTGATACAAGCCACAGTTGATAAATTGAATGAGGAATGGAAACAGAAGTTTCAAGAGCAACAGCAACAGTTTCAGCAGCAACAACAATTTCAACAACAACAATTTTTATTTCCTGCTGTCTTTCATCAGCAGTTCCCGCCTTGGCCTCAATACTTGCATCAACAACCACTTTTCCAGCAGCAACAAAATTACTCTTAATACTTTCAACAGTAGCAATCGCCTCCAAATTTCCAACAGCAACACTAGGATCCTTCGAACTTTGCCTTCCAGCAACAACAGCAGCCAATGTTTTAGCAACAACAATATTTTCATAATTATAAGTATGCTATGTCATCTTCACATCAACTTCCTCAACCTCAACCAAATCATCAAACTGCATACGACCAACTATGCCAACAGCTGGGTTGATCAGACCAGATTTAAATCAACCTCAACCAGCTAAGGCTCCTCCTTCGACTAGTGGTGGTTCCATTGAAGATGAAATTCAATTTCAAACCATGATGTCTCCTCCAACACAAATTAATAATACTTTTGAGGGACTTCTTTCGTCGGGTATTAATGCAGAATACAATGATGGTGGGAGTGGAGCTGATCAGTGGAATTATTATGAGGATTGATGTCGTTTGAAGAATTTTATAATTTATTTTTTGGTTGTATGAACACATATATATTAATTATGTTGTCCTAGTTAATTATTGTGTGTTTAATTTTGGGTTTGTAAGAAAGTATTTGTTAATTTTGGGTTTGTAAGACATTATTTGTTAATTTTGGAATGCATGTTTTATTTGATTTTATGGTAATTACTAGCTTTAATTATTATTAATATTATATTTTTATATATAATATTTATTTTAATTTTAATATTTAATTTTATGATTTAATTTTAATTTTATTTAAATTTTAATTTAATTTTAATTTAAATTTAAATTTATTTGTAATTTAAATTAATCTTTAATTATAATTATAATTTAAATTTTTATTTTAAATTTTTAATTATATTAAGATTAGTTTATTATATATTAAATTTAATTTATAATGATATTATATTTTAAATTAAATTAAATTTAAATTAAATTATAATTTAAATTTAAATTTTAATATTATATTTATATTAATTTATTATATATAATATTATAATAAACTATTAATTTTGAATTTAAAAATTAATTTTTTTTAATACGTAATATTTTGTGGCGGCCTAAACCCTCACAAAATATGTATTTTTTTAATCAGCATGGTATTTGTGGCTGCCTAAATCCTCACAAAGGAGGGAGTTTGTGGCGGCCTGGGCCCTCACAAAGGCTCAATTTTAAAAATTCAGTATGTCCTTTGTGGCGGCCTATGTCCTCACAAAGGCAGGTTTTTGTGGCTGCAAAGGCCCTCACAAATACAACATTTTGTGGCTGCAAAGGCCCTCACAAATGCCAACCTATTTTTCACACTTTGTGGCTGCAAAAGCCCTTACAAAACTTTGTGACCAGCTTATTTGTGGCTGTCAAAAGCCCTCACAAAATCACACTTTGTGGCTGCTATTTGCCCTTTGTGATGGCTTTTGGCCCTCATAAAATCCTTCTTTTCTTGTAGTGTCATAAATATGTCTTGTATAATTTTTGTAGGAATAGTTGTACTTTTGTTTTTTTGTGTAAAAGAATGCTAATAATATGACATAATAGTCAAAAGGTGTCATGAATATGTCTTCCATAATGGTAAAGCATGCTGATAATGCTTATAATGGCATGACCATTAATAGTTTGTATTTTGTCCTTTGTGTAACTCCTTGGATATAAAATGAGATGTCTTGTAACATATGAGCTCAGGAGCAATTGAAATAAAGCCATTAGTGAGCTTAAGTATAAACATGTTCTTATAAATTTTCTCTTTTTTCTGAAAGCTCTAATTATTATGTTCATATCATAAATCCCCCATAAGAGATGCAATTATGCTCTACATTCGTCTCAGAAATGAGAATCTTGTGTATCAGAAAACATATGACTATTGATCCATGTTACGGTCCTCTCTATTATGGGATGATAGTTTTAGTTGTTGGTATGTGTTTGAGACTTTATACCTATGGAAGGTTGTTGTTTGTCTCGCTTGACTGTACAATTAAGACTATCTTAATACATCGTGAGTTTGAGAGGAGATGTTAGATAATATTATTATATAGTAGTAGTAGTAAGAGTATTTTAGACTTTTCCATTTTCTTGTATATAGAGTTATTGTAACTCTATCATTCTAGATTTTTGTTCATCATGGTCAATAATGGCTTCTGGCCTAAATCCATCTTATCTTCTCTCATATTTCATCATTTTCTTCATCATCATGCAAATAAATATATTTAATTACTACTAACTATTTTGTATTTTAATTTATTTTATAAATAATGATTTTGATTAAATCATGAATATGTCAAAGTATCTATTTTTACTATAGAATTGTTTATTTTTATTGAACATGCCTCAAATTAATTGGTAGAAACCATTTTGGGGTTTAATCTATCTTTTTTGGGGTTTACTCTCTTTGATGATCCCTTTGCCTACTATGTCTTGTTTGTTGATTTGTGTTGTTATTTGAGGTCGCACTATCATCACACACCCAAAGAGCTTGTTGGTATTCTCAGATTTGTTCATGAGCCTTTCCAATCGTTTCTTCTTTAGGTATTTTTATATCTTCAAATACTTTTTTATTACGTGCATACCATAAGAGGGTTCTGTATGCTCCATAATAGGACTTGCACCATGTATAGCTAGGTATGTTTCCAAAAGAAGCATTAAGGATATCACAATTTGAATAGTATCTAGCTTTCAAGACCTTAGCTACAAGAGTATTTAGGGTTGGTATGAAGTCTCATGATTTATTTTGCTAAAGCCCATTACTCCCTCCTTCTTGGGTTTGCAAAGAGTCTCTTTATTGGTTCAATGGATTTTCCTTTGGGTGTCCGTATTGCCCGACCAAAACATGCATATACGGCTCTCATTTTTGTCACATATGCTTTTAGGTAAGAGGAAGCAACTCATAGTGTAAGTAGGAAGAGCTTCTTGGTATTTATGGCCTCTATTATTAAAAAAAAATATATGAAATTACTTAATTAATTTTACAGGATTATTAACCAAGTTAACAACGATAGTTTAAGTATTGAAATTAATATCGAAACCAACATGATCAATATTATTCCAATTCAACAGTGATAAATTCAAAAACTTATCAAGACAAAGATTCACATACACATGTATTGTCAATGTAAGAGTACATATACAATGCTTATTCAAAAGATTAATCAAGATAGAAATTCACCAATACAAACATTCAAGAATAAGCATTCATGCAATATCAATATAAAGAGAAGAGATAAAGAAAATCGTGCACCAGGGATTTTATACCGGTTCGGCTATCAGTATACAACCTACATCCAGTCCTGAAATCAACAATGATTTCAGCCTTTTCACTAAAATTGACTTGAGTACGTTTTACAGACTTTCCAGCTTAATCACAGCCTATTCATCCAACTCAACACCAACTTCTATTACAATTTCAACCTATCCCTAAGAGCTACTCGCCAAACCCTCACGAGATCAAGTTGAGACTTCTTCTTGATGAACACAAGCACCAACAAAGATAGCCACCAGTTTACACCACTGGATTTTCCAGAACTTCTTTTCAGACAGTTTTTACAAAAGAAACTAAAGAGATGGGAAGATTCGACTCAATCACTTTTGAGAATCTCGCACACTATTTGCCAATGTATTCAAGAGTTATTGTTCAACTGTTGTGTGTTATTCAAAGTGTATTCAAAGGTTATTTCAATGTTTTCAATGTTCTCTCAAAAGTTATCAAAGTTTTTAGTGAAAAATTGTGATTGAATCAGTTTATATATTTTTCAGAAAAACATCAGATAAATCGATTTCCCAATCGATTTCATAAAAGTGTAATTTCAGCTTAATCGATTTCCCAATCGATTATCGTGTTTCTTGTTTTTCTTGAATCTTGAAAATATATGAACTAATCGATTTGCCAATCGATTATTTTAATGCATAAATCAGAAACTGATACTAAGTGTAGATCAGAATCGAATGATTAATCGATTATAAGTGTTTTGTTCATACAACAAGATCAAAACAATCGATTACTCAGTCGACTCATATTTATTAACATAATCGATTGGGCAATTGGCTTAATTTTCCCTGTAACACAAACCTTAACTCTAATCGATTTGCCAGTCGATTGAACTGATCACAGTGACTCAAATGTTTTTCTCCAATCGATTTGACTAATAACAGTGACTCAGATGTTTTACTTCAATCAATTTGGCTTGTTACAGTAGCTTATCCATTTAGTTGAAATCAATGCGCCAATCGACTAGAAAGTATGTTTCTGATAAATGATTAACCATTTCATTCTTTCAATCAATTACCTAATCGATTAGTGCAAAGCTTGCACCTTAAGAAACTTAGTTCAATTGATTGTCCAATCGATTTCGTTGATCACAGAGGCCAAGTCTGATGAAAAAATGTTTTCGTAATCGATTTACTCAGTACTAGCTTGGTTCTGTGAATTACCAAATCGATTGCTCAATCGATTTACTTAGTGAAACCTTTAAGTAATGAAAACCTTTAAGTAATCGATTTCCCAATCGATTTACTTAGTGAAACCTTTATTCTCTGGTTTAGACAATCAACTGCCCAATTGATTATTCACTTGACTTATTACTTGATTGATTTCTTGATTGATTAAAACTTGTTTTATGATTCCATTGGCAGATATTATATGAGAACTCATTATGATTAAGTCTACCTAATGGACACTACTAACACTAGACACATCTATACATCTTTCTTCAAGCTGGTAGTATATCCTCCATTTTTGCTTGATTGCTTGAGTTCCAAGCTTTGTCCAAGTGTATAGTGTTTGATCATGTTCCTGAAATGTTTCTCAATTTAAACCATTAGATCAATCAAATAATGCATGTTCATTGTATGTTTGGACTTTATATCAAAATCATGATCAAGGAGGCATATGTCTTACCGAGCTTGACCCACAACTTTAATAAGGATGCTTCTTCCTACAAAAGACAGATTTTTCTCTTTCCAACCTTTTAGTTTGTTTCTAACTTTGCCAATAACATGCTTAAACACTTTGGGTCTTGGATTTGCCAACAAATTAGGTAGGGAGACCAAGTATTTAGAGATCTCTTGTGGTCACTTTTATGGGCATCCATTGCTAAAAGTCCCTCTTATTGATAGTCATGGCGTTTCCTGCTAAAGATCATATCTGATTTATCATTTAAAATATGCTCTTGTTGTAAAAATACTTTTAAAATAAACATATTGATAAGTATAATGATTATTTTGAAAGCGAGAATGTTAGTTATTATTAATATATGTTTTTAAGGGTTAATTACTTTAATTTATTTTCTTTTGTAAAATATTAATCTTAAACTAATAGTGATGTTTTGAAAATTAAATTGCACTTAAAGAGATGTTAAAAATTAGTTTAAATAACTATTGGTTTGGTTTCAATCAAATACAGGTAGATTATTTTCCCATCCTCATATGTTCTCAAAAAAACTCTAAAATGCACTTTCAAATTAGTCAATCAAAAAGTGTTTTTTTGCCAATCCGAAGATCATTTGCAATGGAAAAATAAATTCTCTAAAATAAAAGAGAATAACATGATAGGTTTGGGGTTGACCCATTTTATTTGTAACCCTTTTCTCTATTAGATAAAATAAGGCAATCCCTAATTAAAGAAATTAATAACAATCGTTGTTTTATTAAGGGGAAAGCAACAAAGGATTAGAAATATAACAAAATCATTCGTACATAAGAGAAGAAAACTCCCCAATGTATGATGATTGTCGACATTGAAGAAGAGTTGTTCTATTGTAAAGCTTTGATGGGCTAGAAGTTTGGGAGAAGTTACTCAAGAACTTGACTAAGCTACTAGCTTGAGTAAGTATTGTTTCTCAAAGGATTGACTGTACTAATTCAGAAGCTTTGGAAGAACTTTTAGTGGAAAATTTTTCAAATAATTAAAAGGATACAACTTAGCTACCAATTGAGTAGTAAGCTAGAATAAATCTATGTGTTCATTTCTCTCTTAACTCTATGTTTTTCTTCATAAATAGTTTGAAAAAAGAAACATTTTTAAAAGAAACTAAACAAAAACCATTATGTGTTTAAGAAAAACTAAGAAAATAACATTTAAACTAGACAAAATTTTAAAACACAATTTAAATCTTTTTTCTTGTAATTTTCACTGATTTTGTTTACCTTCAATTAATTGACCCCATTTCAAGACTATATGGTGCATCACAATCTTGAAATGCAAAGGTTTAAGAACAGTTGTCCAAATAGTACTCATATTAGAACACTGAAATGAACGTTATAAATAAAGTGCTCAAAATATGTAGACTATGTCGTTTACCCGATTATAATAAAAAATATTGTTTAAATATTATTGACATCTCAACTCAATCTCTATACCAAATTTCTTGAAAACCCTTAATGAAATAAATCTGAACCACTATCTTCAAGATGAACACAACCCCTTAAATTTTGTATGATAGAAACCCCTAAACTAAATATCAATCTAAAACCGAAAAAGTCACCACTTTTCAAACTTTCAAGGTGCAACCAATCGATATCTCCTCAATCACTCACGTCTAAAACAACCACCCTAACAAATGTTACCTCCTCCCCTTCAATGTTTTTCTCTAAAAAACTCAATCAAAGAAGATTTAAATCTATAAAAGTGTTTAATCTTGATTATGATCTTTAATGAATGAAGGAAATAATGGATGCTAAAGAATGAGTGAAAGTGTTCAACCTTAGAATGATGGAACATGTCAGCATTTAAAGTACTTGAGTTATTTAGTTAGTTAGCTAAAGTACAATGTAAGACAACTGAAATACTTAATATGCCATTGCCAAAAAATGACTCCACAACACCTGTGAATTGATTAACACACATATGAGTCTATTCAAAAGTTGTTCAAAAACCCATGATTTGTAACTGAAGTATGAGTCCATTCAACTGATCTATAAAGTGACTTATAAAACTCTCTGAAATTTGGTAAGTCGGTTCACACATCAGGTTAATTGATTCACTTATCTCTAACATACGAAAATGATTATAGAACTTTTGTAAATCGATTTACATGAGTCAATTTATCAAGTTAAAAATCACTTATAAATATTTTTGATGCATTGTAAGATGTTCCAACATGTTTCTAACATTCATCTAATGTCATGCATGGCAAAATGAAATTTTCAAAAGATTTTTCTGATTAAGAATATTTATGGATACTAAGAGTTGAAGAATCAATTAAGGCACACAAAATTATATAAGTAAATGTAGTTTTGACGTAGATAATAATACTAAGTGTATCTTAGAAAAACTTGCCTTTACACCAAATAGTAACCTAACCTCAATTAAAATCTAAATAAATTAATCTTAATCCCAAATTAGTTATGAAACATATAATTTATATCTACTTTTATTTAGATTAATGCTGTAATGAAAATTCAAATTGAAAAGGATACAAGTGGTAACATGCTTAGGGAATTCGAAATTAAAAATAAAAACTCAAAACTCAAACCACATTCATTGAAATCCTTTAGTCGATTAAGTTCTTAGCCTTCCATAGTAATTGTAACACTTTGTTCTTATTTAGGGTTGTTCTTCCAATCCACATGTGTGCTCACAAATGCATATTAGTCTTGAGACTATTTAGAGAACAAAGCAGAATTAGACATGTGAAACGGAAAATCATTGAAAGAATCCCAAACATCAAGCAAGAATGGATCACACAAAAACACTAACTCAATTAACACACGGTAATCGAGTTGAAGGTTTTGGAGGTAATGAATTTGATATATGATTTTTTTAGATCTGTCATAGGTGTTAAGGGTTATGAGAAATGATTCACTAGATAAAATCGAGAGCGATTAAGGAGTTGAAGGTTTTGGAAACCATGAGTGTTGTGACCATGTGTGAAGAAAAAATGGAGGTTGAAGAACCTTGATTCTGAACTAGAAAATAAAAAGAAGCGAGACGCTAATTTATTATATATATATTTAAAAGAGAACTCCGAATGTCACCTCATCCAAAAAGGTGACGTGGACTTCTCTTCCTTTCTTCCCTCTCAATCATATTCTCAATACTTAATCTCCTTTAATCCTATTCTATTTTTCCTCTTTCTTCCACAATTTCTTTCATACCTCCAAAATCTATTTGATAATATTATTTTAAAATAAATTTATATATTATAAAATTATTTTACAATTATTTATAATTTATAAATTATTTTACAATTATTTATAATTTATAAATTATTTTACAATTATTTATAATTTATAAATTATTTTACAATTTGATAATAATTTATAATTTATATTATTATTAAATTATTTTATAATAAATTTATAAATTATTTTATAATATTATTAGTCATTTACCAATGGTAATAATTTATATTATTAATCATTAAATTCAATAAAAAAAAATCGACTAATCACTCAT
>JBBPBT010001310.1:1693353-1716253 GCA_037974875.1 Cicer bijugum | reverse complement strand
ATATATATATAATTTATAAAAATACATAAATACATAAATACAAAATTTAAATTACAGAGATTGACTAGAGCTGACCGTAACATTTGGAAATTTAAAAATATGTATTTATGAATTTTTATGAATTATATTAATTATATATGTATATTATTTTTGTTATTTGAATAAAAATTGAATTTTTTTTAAAAAAAACCATTTAGGAAGTCGTCATTTGAATAGTGGACTTGCTTAAGAAAGTCGTCATTCTAAATGGTGAATTGTAACTTAGAAAAAAAAAATATTTAGATATATAATTTTGAAAATGGAGGATTTGAATAATTATTTTTTAAAAAAGGGATATTAAAAAAAAAACCCTCCAAATACTCATTTATTTGTCACATCAACATTTCCAAGTACAAAATTAACGGTTTTTTACGAGAACATAGAATTAATATTAAGGACAAAAAAAATTTTGATCTTAGAAAGATAAAAAAAAAATAATTACAAACAATTGAATAGTTAAACTTTAAAAAAAATATTTTCAATTTCCAACACAAATAAAAATAAAGTTACATATTTGATCTCTTTTTGGATTTTATTTTGGTCTCATAGTTTATTAATTAAGTTGATTTTTTTTATTAATTTTAATTAAAAACGTTAAGTTAATCTTATGTAGCATATAAGACTTAGCATCATATAAAGGACTATGAGATGCTAAATATAGATTTTTTTGTCCACTGTTCTTGGAGCTTCATCTTGCAAACACTCGGTCTTCTTCTTTTATGTCCTCTTCATGTTCTTCAAACTTTGTTACGTTCTTTTTCTTTTTCATGGTCTTTTTCTTCTCCTCGCCTTTCTTATAACAACTTCATCTCCATTTTTGCTGCTTGTTCTTATAATACCTTAATTTTGTCCGACTAATTAAAAATAATAATAATAATATATTTAATAAACATTTTGTACTTATTATTTATTAAGTCTAAAAATTATAATTTTATAAATGTAGTCCAATTTTAAATCTATATTTATTAGGGTTTTTGCTATATTATATTTAGCGCTGAAAATAAAATAAAATAAACAAAAAAAGTGTTATTTTCCCTAGTGACATACGACTTCCTAATTTCTTTTCTACTCATTTGCTTTCTGTCTTTTTCTTCCGGTTTTTCTTTCCTTTCGGTCAGCTTTCGTTTGTCCTTTCCTTTTTTCTTCCTGCTTACCAGCTTTGCAGCAAGAAGCGCCCCCTCCCCTTTCCTGATTTTTATGTTTCCCTGCAAGGAAGCGCCCCCTCCCCTTTTTATGTTTACCTGCAAGGAAGCGCCCCCTCCCCTTTTTACATAAGTTATTATTTTTACTACTTGTACACTCAATAAGCCACTTTTTTTGTTAACTATTTTTTACTACAAAATATAAAACTCAATTTTATCTAATCGATACACAAATTCATTGTTTAAGTCTATAAATTAAGAACAAAAATCACCATAGAAGAGAGAGTTTTATTAAAGATAAAATAAAAAATAGAAATAGAGAGTGTGGGAAGTAGAAGAGAAACAATATACTACAAAAAGAAGAAAATACAAGATACAAGCAAGATCTTCTAAATCTCTTTAATATTAATATTCTATGAGTATATAATTTCTTTTTGTTACTACATACAATATACATACAACGATAAAAAATTAAGAAACTATATTCATGGTCTTCAAACATTGTATTGTTGTGCTCATTATTTTTTTCTCTTCTTCAATTTTTAACATTAGAAATTGTTAATCTGAAACAAATGAATAAGAATGAAAATATCCTAAAAAAAATTAACAACAAATCAAAAGAAAAATAAATAAAAAGCAAAACATAGCAAATCAAATAGAGGAAGATGACACTTAAATTGTTGCCTTCGTGGAAACGACAACCGACCATCATCGTCGCCCACCGTTGTACGATCAACATCTGCCTCTTTGTCTTCCTCTCATTTTCTTTTCTTTTCTTTTTTCCTTTCTTCTCTTTCTTCTTCATTTCTTCCCCATCTTTTTCTTCTCTTTAGTCCCCATCCCCTCTTTTTGTTGTTTTTTTTTTGTCTTTTCTGTTTAAGATTAGATTTATCTTGTTTATATATATATATATACACTAAAATGAAGCTTAAAAGGAAGTTTTTGTTCCAAATTCAACTATTTTTTAACTATGTAGTCAAGTTTTATTTTCTTTGATGGGTCCAACCATTTCATTTTCAAAAATATTAAGTGTAACAACTTCTAAAAAATATTATATCTTATACAACAAAAATAAATATTTTATTAAAGGTCAAATAGATGTTACATTTTGTTAATCTTTGAATTGTCAGAATACAAGTTATATAACTTGATAATCCTTAAACTCATTTTTTAAATAATTTAATAAAAAATTAGCTTTTAAATTTAATTAATTAGATGTGACAACTTTTTAATTTTTTAAATTGTTAAGATACAAGTAGTACAATTTAATAGTATTAAAACTATCAAAACTCACTTTTTACTCTTTGAGTTTTTGAGACACGAGTTATACTACTTGATAGTATTTATGTAACACCTCAATTTCTCATTATCTTATTTTAAATAGTATAATGATACAATACTATTTTTTTTTTTATATGAGTGTTAATATGTGCTCTAATTTCTTTAGATGTGCCTGTGTGTTTGCTTTAGTAATTGATTTAAATTACAAAAAAATAATAATAAAATAAATAGATATGTATATAGATATAAATAAAATAATACTAGGAGTTAGCTCTAATAGAATGGGATAATAATAATAATAATAATAATAATAATAATAATAATAATAATAATAATAATAATAATAATAATAATAATAATAATAATAATAAGACCTAAGCTAGCATACTATATATGGGTATATATATATATGGGTGAGCAGGGTTACAGAAGGCATATTAGGATTCCAATTTCATCAGCATCCTTCGAATTCTAGCAGCCGCATTCCAATTTCACCAAATTAGGATTGCAATTTCAAATCACAGCTTTCAGCAAATTAGGAAATCCAATTCCAATTCCAATTTCAAGCTCCAATTACAATTCTGATTCCAATTTCAAGCTCCAATCACAATTCTAATTTCAAATCCCAATTCCAATTTCAATACCAAATCATATAAGGTATGTTTCAATAATTCCTTCAATTAGCTTTAATAATGATACATATTTTGTTAGTACAATAGGATAAGTAATACATATATATAGATGAAAGTTAAGAAATTGAAAACCACAAACCCAAAATAAATTTGTATAGCCATGATTTGAGTGTTTACTTTGGAATTTTAGAAGCCTTGCCTTTATTTCTGTCAACAAACGGATTGTGCTATATAAGAATTGTTGTTATACAAACTTCCAGAAAATAAGTTAGTAACTAAGCCATTAGATGCAAATTAATTCTTTCACCTAAATGGGTTAATCTATTTGATTACGTTATAAAAATTAAGTATAGTCAATAATAAGTGTTAGACATAAGTCCTCTTGATCATGATTTTGACATAATTAACAAACATACAATGTACATGCATCATTTGATAAAACTAACAGTTTGAACTGAGTAACATTTCAGGAAAAACAAGCAAACACTATACACTTGGACAAAAGCTTGGAACGCAAGGAATCAAGCAAAATTGGAGGATGTGCTTGAGAAAGATGCAAATTTGTCTAGTGTTAATAGTAATTAATTAGTAGACTCATCACTATGGTTTCATACTTAGTATTTGCCAAAGTAAAAATGAAATCATAAAATAAGGAAATAAATCAATCAACTGATAAATCAATTGATGAATTAATTGGGCAATCGATTACTTAAAGGGTTTTAGTGAAACCTGAGTTATGGGTTTAAACCAATCAATTAGACAATCGATTGGGACATCAATTGAGTAATCGATTTTTAATTCACAGAACCAAGCTCTTATTAAAGTAATCAATTGGCAAATCGATTAGGAAAAAGTTTTTCGTCAGGATTGAGTACTGTGATCAACCAAATCGATTGGACAATCAATTGAATTAAGTTTCTTAAACTGCAAGTTTTGTGGCAATCGATTAGGTAATAGATTGAAAGAATGAATTAGTTAATCACTCATCAGAAACATATTGCATAATCGATTGGTAAATCGCTTTTGACTGAATAGTTGAGCTATTGTAACAAGCCAAATCGATTGGCAAATCGATTGGAATAAAACATCTGAGTCACTGTGACCAGCACAATCGATTGGCAAATCGATTGGAGTAAACTGTCTGAGTCACTGTGACAAGCACAATCGATTGGCAAATCGATTGGGAAAAATGTTTGAGTTACAGGGAGAATTCAGCCCATTGCCAAAACGATTATGTCAATGTATGTGAGTCGACTGAGTAATCGATTGTTTTGATCTCGTTGTTTGAACAAAACACTTATAATCGATTATCCAATCGATTCTGATATGAACATAACTTCAGGTTCTGATTTGGGCATTAAAAGAATCGATTGGCAAATCGATTCATTCTTACATTTTCAAGATTCAAGAAAAACAAGAAACGCGATAATCGATTGGGCAATCGATTAAGCTGGTTTTAAACTTTTATAAAATCGATTGAGGAATCGATTTAACTGATGTTTTTCTAAACATATATAAACTGATTCAATCACATTTTATAACAACTAATACATAACACTTGAAACAATTATTTCTTACACGTTTTCATAACACTGAAAGAAGGAAAAACTCTTTGATAGAAATAATTGTAACCACACACAAAATACTCATTTGGAAAATTCCTTTTGTGTGAAATTCATATTGTGATTGAGTCATCATCATTAGTCCTCTTTTATCTTTTATGTAAAAACAATCTGTAAAGAAAGTTATGAAAAATCCAGTGGTGTAAACTGGTGACTATCTTTGTTGGTGTGTGTGTTCATCAAGAAGAAGTCTCGTGAGGGTTTGGCGAATAACCCTAGGGAAAAGGTGGCATTGAGCTGGAAAATCTATAAAACGTACTCATGTCAATTCTAGTGGAAAGACTGAAATCTGGTTTAGATTTCAGGACTGGATGTAGGCTATCAAACTGATAGCCGAACCATTCAGGACTGGATGTAGGCTATCAAACTGATAGCCGAACCAGTATAAATCTTGGTGCACGATTTTCTTACCTTTTCTCTTTATTTTAATATTGCATGAATTCTTATTCTTGAATATTTGTATTGATGAATTTCTGTCTTGATTAATCTATTGAATATGCATTGTATCTGTACCCTTATATTGATAGTACATGCAATTGTGAATCTTTGTTTCTGAATAAAATCTGTAAACGGTCATTGTTAACCTGATTGATAATCTTGTAAAATTTGTAAAGACATTTTACATAATTTTTTAATAAATAGAGGCCATAAATTTCCAACAATAAATAATAATGAATTATTATTATTTGGGTCCATGTGATATATATGTAAATATATTTCTAAAACAAAACTATATATATATATATATATATATAGACATAATATTAAGTTATTTCTATCATACTTTTTTAAATAAAATTTGGTTATAGTAATATGTGTGTTTAACGATATTAAATATATTTTTGAATTATATGACAATGCATTAATGTATTATTAGATAAAGTATCAATGTATTATCAATAAATTAATTAATTACCTATCGGAGTAAGTAACTAATTTGTAATTGGTTGTCGCGTTGATTTATTCTCGCTTGTGGACTGTTAGAGACGGTGGTTGACAAAGACGTGACACATTAAATCAGCGGATCGGCTTCGTTGGGAAAATCTTCAACTAAGGTAAGGGGTGAGATGAGGTTCGATTTTATGAGTATAAAATAACGTGAGATGAACGGGAATATTGAAATTCCCAGATGTTCATTCGAGGCTTACTACGTACGGTTGAGCCCTATTAAGTAGGCATGGCAACGGTGCGGAGCGGGGGCGGATTTCGCCTCCTCCACACCCGCACCCGACTAATCAGGGAAAACCCGCACCCGCCCCCGTTTCATGGCGGGTGTAAAATTTAGGCACCCATCCCCGTGTGCAACGGGTCTCGGGTTTCCCTGCCTGCACCCCCACACACTAATATATATAATATTATAAATTTAAAAATCATTTTTATTATAATAAAATAATAATTATTAAACAAAAATAAAATTAAAAAATATTTTATATAGAGATAAAATTATAATTTTTAATATATAAAAAAATATTAAATATAGTAAATATGTATATGTATATGTATATAAAATTTAAAAATTATAATAATAATATTTGCGGGGCGGGTTCGGATGCGGGGGCGGGGTGGATATCACCACCCCCACACCCGCCCCCGCCCCCGAATTTTATTGTCGCGGAAAATCTGCACCCACACCCACACCTACACCTAATTAAAGCGGGTTTTCCCTGCCCAAATCAAGCGGGTTCGGGTGGGTAATCGCGTGTGCGGATTTTATTGACATCCCTACTATTGAGTAATAATAATTATTTAATAAAATGTGGATGGTAATAGTAAGGATTAAAATATAATTTAGCAACCAATATAATTGCCGTGAAATTATTTATATCAAGATTGTATGTTGTCTGATTTTATGAATATTATGTTGATTGTTACTATGTGAATGATATGTACTGGATTCTTGCTACTTGAATGAGATTATATCACTTGAATATGCCACTGTTTGACCATTTATTTGTGATTGATATTGTGAGTAGTGCGAACCAAAATATTGGATTTAATTGTGATTGACTGATATATATACATAATGATGAATGTTGTGAAGTCAAACTAAAATTTGTTGAGTTGTGATTTTGGAGTTAGAACTATTTTGTCATCATATAGGGAGGGTTTGACAAACCTAGTGATTCAGGGAAATACAACTGAATGAGCCTGATCGTGGGATACAGTCGAACTGTAAGGTAAGACTGATAGACCTTGGGGGTACCTCTAGTGGGGAATTCCTAAGTGGGTTATTCCCTAAGGCCGGGAGCTACTGTGCAACACAAGAGTACCCCGATCGTCGCGTATATGTGTCTCGGGTTAAGTTGAGGGGATCTATGAGGACTTGGCCATTCATGAATTGTCCGTCCACTCTTGTAGTGGCATAGTATCAGGCCTCCTAACCAAGTACTTCAGAGTAGAATTGTACCAAATGATGAAGTGTAGAGTATAGGACATGCATAGCATTTCATCCTTGTGATTATGTTATTGTGAAAGAATTTGATAAACCGTTGATATTATACACTTGACTGTTTTTGAGGTTGTGATAATTTGATTGCTTGCGTGTTCTCCTCGTGTATTTTATACTGTTACATAATTTCGATACTCACCCCCTCGTTGTTTGTGTTTGGCGTTTGCGATGGACGCAGACGAGTTGTAAGTTGCAGGTGATGACTAGTACCATCGGAGAGGCGGAAGCCATCATGTCTTGGAGACTTTTATTATTTTGCATTGTGTTGATGTTATTTTGAGTATTTTTAATTTGGAAATGCCCGCTCTGATAGTGACATCGGGTTGGGACCATATTTGCCCTTAATTTAACACATAAGTATGTGTACTTCTAAAAAGATTTTGTTGTCGGATATTGTGATTTCAAGTTGTTATGTTTGATGGAAACTTTGAATTTATTCGACGTGTTCGTGATTATCTGATGCTTTTTACCTAAAAAAAATGTTTGTAAGTTTATATTTATTTATTTGTTCGAAATAATTTCATTGTTTAGAAAATAAGAAAAAATTTTTTTGGGGTTTAGGGTGTCACATTTTTGATATCAGAGCCTGGTCTGTCCAATCAGACCGTAAATGTGCTATGTGTTCGCTATGTTTCCTTGTGTACTCTGTTATGTGTTTTGTGGTTATGGTCATTGTTGTGTTAGTGTTGTAGAACTAAGTTAGTTTCTCACTTTCCTGAATGTCTCACTATATTCGATTGGCTTATTTAATTGATGTAGGTAGTGATGGCTAGTGGGAGGAATGATGTTGCGATTGCTGAGGCTCTAAAGTCCATGGCAGGAGTTACAGTGCAGGCTCTCCAAGCTTTGGCTGAATCTCAAGCTACTGCACAAGCCTCTGCGCAAGTTGCTACTTAAGCTGCACAGTTTGCTCCTCAAGGTGTTGCTCAAGCTACTAGCTACAATGGTGGCTAAGGAAATGTGCAAATAAATTAATTCATGGTGATGGATCGATTCCACAAGGCTAACCCTCCATCGTTTGAAGGTCACTATAATCCTGATGGAGCTCAAAAGTGGTTGCAAGAAGTTGAGAAAATTTTCAGAGGAGTGGCATGTTCCGAAGGTCAGAAAGTGCATCTTGGTACCTTTATGTTGACGGAGGAAGCTGAATATTGGTGGGATAATGCGCGCCAACATTTAGATAATGCAGGGACTGCAATTACTTGGGATATATTCAAGAACATGTTTCTAATTAAGTATTTCCCTAAAGATATCTGTAATAGAGAAGAGATGGAATTTGTTAAATTGGAACAGGGGAATATGTCGGTAGCGGAGTATGCTGCTAAGTTCGAGGAATTATCCAGGTACTATCCACTCTATGTTGGAGAGGTAGGAGAAAAGTCTAAGTGCATCAAGTTTGAAATGGGACTCAAACCAGAGATCAAGAAACAGGTTGAAATGTAAGATCCGTGACTTTCCTACCCTAATGAATAAGAGTAGGATTTATGATGAGGATAGTCATGCTGAAAAGGCACATTATCGAAATACTAGTACCATGAAGGACAAGAGACCTATGCAGCATAATAGAGGAAAACCTTACCTTTTTCCTCCTAGTCAATCTGGAAGTCGTCAGAATTATCAACAATACAGTTTTTCAGTTGGAAAAGGAGCTAGTAGTGGTAACGGAAAAGGAAATGGAAATAGTCATAGTGATGGTAGTGGTAGAGGAAACCCCAATGGACGAGGAGTTAGTAACGAAAATAGTAATAATAGGAGTCAAGTCTCGAGCAACAACAATGGTAATAATGGTGATCCAACTACTCCTATTCGATGTCACAGGTGTGGTTAACAAGGTCACAGGGCATATGAATGTAGAGATGCTGGAATTACTTGTTTTAATTGTCAACAACAAGGCCACATTAGCACCACATGCCCCTACCCAAGGAAGACTCCACAACCTGGAAACTAGAGTTCCCAAGCCAGCCGACCTAAATCCAATGGAAGAGTCTTTGCCCTCAGTGGTGTAGGAGCATCTGAGAAAGACAACTTGATCCAAGGTACATGTCTCATAAGTGATACTCCTTTATTTGTGCTATTTGATTGTGGTGCCACTCATTCCTTTGTGTCTCTTGATTGTGTTAGACGTTTAGGACTACCTGTATCTCGTTTGCAGTATGATTGATTGTGAATACCCCAACTAGTGATTCTATTGATACTTCCAGTGTTTGTCTTGACATTTCCATCCATGTGTGTGGAAGGGACTTTCGAGTTGACTTAGTGTGTCTACCTTTGCGTCTAGTTGATGTGATTCTTGGTATGGATTGGTTATCTGCCAACCGTGTCCGCGTAGATTTTTTTTGTAAAACCATTGAATTCATGGAGTCCGAAGAGAGGGATAAGCCTAGCAATATATCCACAAACCAAGTGAAGGCACTCTTGAAGGAAAATGCCCAGTTATACATGATCCTTGCCTCATTGGAATTTGAAGAAAAAGTGGTAATCCAAGATATTCCTATTGTGTGTGAATTCCCTGAAGTATTCCCTAAAGATGTCACTAGTTTACCACTAGAGCGTGAGATTGAATTTAGCATTGACCTTGTACCGGGTGCTGGACGCATATCGATGGCACCATATAGGATGTCTCCCTTAGAATTGTCTGAGCTTAAGAAGCAATTGGAAGAGCTTTTAGATAAACAATTTATAAGACCTAGTATTTCAGCATGGGGTGCACCTGTATTGTTGGTTAAGAAGAAGGATGGCTCTATGAGGTTGTGTGTGGATTATCGCCAACTTAATAAAGTGACAATCAAGAATAAGTATCCGCTACCCAGGATAGATGACCTTATGGACCAATTGAGAGGATCTTGTATGTTTAGTAAGATCGACTTGAGATCAGGTTATCATTAGATCTGAGTGAAGTCTTTCTGATATCCCTAAAACCGCCTTTACAATCCATTATGGCCATTATGAGTATTTGGTTATGCCTTTGGGTGTGACTAATGCACCAGTAGTGTTTATGGATTACATGAACCGAATCTTTCATCCTTACCTAGACTCATTTGTGGTTGTGTAAATAGATGACATCTTAGTGTACTCTAAGACTAAGGAAGAGCATGGTGAACATTTAAGGATAGTTTTGCAAACCCTTAAGGAGAAACAATTATTTGCTAAGTTGTCTAAGTGTGAATTTTGGTTAGAAGAAGTGAGTTTCCTAGGACATGTAATCTCAAGAGGTGGAATATATATTGATCCTGCCAAGGTGGAGAGTGTATTAGAATGGAAAACACCTAAGTCAATAACTGAGATTAGAAGTTTCCTAGGATTGGCAGGTTATTACCGTAGGTTCATAGAAGGATTCTCCAAGTTGGCCTTACCTTTAACTAAGTTGACCTGAAAAGGGGAATTGTTCGTGTGCGATACTCATTGTGAGAATAGTTTCCAAGAGCTTAAGAAATGATTGACCTCTGCACCGATCTTAATACTACCTAACCTAAATGAACCCTTTGTAGTATATTGTGATGCCTGTGGTTCCGGATTAGGTGGAGTACTTATGCAGGATGGGAAGGTGGTAGCATATGCTTCTAGGCAACTGAAGATTCATGAGAGGAACTACCCTACCCATGACCTAGAACTAGCAGCAATTGTCTTTGTATTTAAGATGTGGAGACATTATTTATATGGATCTATTTTTGAGGTTTTTAGTGACCATAAGAGCCTTAAGTATCTTTTTAATCAAAAGGAGTTGAACATGAGACAACGTAGGTGGATGGAATTTCTTAAAGATTTTGATTTTGAGCTTAATTATCATCCTGGAAAGGCCAATGTTGTGGCTGATGCATTGAGTAGGAAGACTTTGAGTGTGTCCGCCTTAATGGTTAAGCATAGTGAGTTGTTGGAACAATTTAGAGACCTTAGTTTAGTTTGTGAAGCGACCCCAGAAAGTATTAAATTGGGAATGTTGAAGGTAACTAGTGGACTATCGAAAGAAATTGAAAAGAATCAGAAATTGGATTTATAACTTTTAGATAAGTTACAATCGATTGAACAAGGGAGAGAACCTGATTTCAAAATAGGTGTGGATGGAATTTTGAGATTTAAGGAGAGAATTTGTGTTCCCGATGTAGAGGAGTTAAGAAAGATGATCTTAGAGGAAGGACATAGGAGTTGTCTAAGTATTCACCCTGGAGCCACAAAGATGTATAAGGACCTCAAGAAGATATTTTGGTGGTCTAAAATGAAAAAAAATGTTGTTGAGTTTGTGTATGATTGTTTGATCTGTCAAAAATCTAAGGTAGAACACCAAAAACCTTCAGGCTTGATGCAACCTTTGAGTATTCTCGAATGGAAGTGGGATAGCATCTTTATGGACTTTGTTGTAGGCTTACCTCGAACTCCAAAAAGGTACGATAGTATTTGGGTTATTGTGGATAGACTAACTAAATCTGCTCACTTTATTCCGATAAACATAACTTATTCTATGGAAAGATTAGCTGAAATATACATAAAGGAAATTGTGAAGTTGCATGGAATCCCATCAAGTATAGTCTTAGACAGAGACCCTAGGTTTACCTCTAAGTTTTGGCAAGGTTTACAAAGCGCTTTAGGTACGAACCTTAGGATGAGTTCAGCCTACCACCCACAAACAAATGGTTAGACTGAGCGAACTAATCAATCCCTAGAAGACTTGTTGAGAGCTTGTGTGTTGGAACAAAATGTAAGTTGGGATAACTCTTTGCCACTTATAGAGTTTACCTATAACAATAGTTTCCACTCTAGCATTGGAATGGCCCCTTTTGAGGCGTTGTATGAGAGAAGATGTAGGACCCCTCTGTGTTGGTTTGAGACAGGTGATAACCTTGTATTAGGACTTGAGATTGTTCAACAAACTACAGATAAAGTAAAAATGATTCAGGAAAAGATGAGAGCACCTCAAAGTAGGCAAAAGAGTTACCATGATGAAAGAAAGAAAAACCTCGAATTTCAAGAAGGTGATCATGTATTTCTGAGAGTTACTCCAACAACTGGGGTTGGTCGGGCATTAAAAATGCGAAAGCTTACACCTCATTTTATAAGACCGTACCAAATTCTTAAATGTGTCGCTAACGTAGCATATCAGATCGCGTTTCCTCCGTCTCTTTCTAATCTTCATAGTGTCCTTCATGTGTCTCAACTTCGCAAGTACATTTTCGATACCTCACACGTGATTGAGTCAGACAAGGTCCAAATAAAAGAGAATCTAACTTTTGAAACCTTACCGGTATGGATTGATGACCAAAAGACCAAAGAATTAAGGGGTAAGATGATTTCATTGGTTAAGGTTGTCTTGGGAGGTGCTACTGGTGAAAGTGCTACGTGGGAGGTCGAAAGCCAGATTCGTGATTCTTATCCAGAACTGTTTCCGTCAGGTAAATTTCGAGGACGAAATTTTCTTCAACTGGGGGAGAAATGTAAGACCCCAATTTATCATTATCTTATTTTAAATAGTATAATGATACGATACTATTTTTTTTATATGAGTGTTAATATGTGCTCTAATTTCTTTAGGTGTGTCTGTGTGTTTGCTTTAGTAATTGATTTAAATTATTAATATTAACCATATTTAAATTACAAAAAAATAATTAAAATAAAATAAATAGAAATGTATATAGATATAAATAAAATAATACCAAGAGTTAACTCTAATAGAATGGGATAATAATAATAATAATAATAATAATAATAATAATAATAATAATAATAATAATAATAATAAGACCTAAGCTAGTATACTATATATGGGTATATATATATGGGAGAGCAGGGTTACGGAAGGCATATTAGGATTGCAATTCCAAATCACAGCTTTCAGCAAATTAGGAAATCCAATTTCACAATTCCAAATCTAATTTCCAATTCCAATCACAATTCCAAATCCAATTCCAATCCCAATTCCAAATCTAATTTCCAATTCCAATCACAATTCCAAATCCAATTTCCAATTCCAATTTCAAGCTCCAATCACAATTCTAATTTCAAATCCCAATTCCAATTTCAATACCAAATCATTTAAGGTATGTTTCACTAATTCCTTCAATTAGCTTTAATGATGATACATATTTTGTTAGTACAATAGGATAAGTAATACATTTATATATAGATGAAAGTTAAGAAATTGAAAACCACAAACCCAAAATAAATTTGTATAGCCATGATTTGAGTCTTTACTTTGGAATTTTAGAAGCCTTGCCTTTGTTTCTGTCAATAAACGAATTATGCTATATAAGAATTGTTGTCATACAAACTTCCAGAAAATAAGTTAGTAACTAAATCATTAGATGCAAATTAATTCTTTCACCTAAATGGGTTAATCTATTTGATTATGTTATAAAAATTAAGTATAGTCAATAATAAGTAATAATTAATTATTATTATTTGCGTCCGTGTGATATATATATAAATATATTTATAAATCAAAACTATATATATATATATATATATATATATATATTATATAGATATAATATTAAGTTCTTTCTATCCTACTTTATTAAATAAAATTTGATTATAGTAATATATGTGTTTAACGATATTAAATATATTTTTGAATTATATTACAATGCATTAATGTATTATTAGATAAAGTATCAATGTATTAATAATAAATTAATTAATTACCTATCGGAGTAAGTAACTAATTTGTAATTGGTTGTTGCATTGATTTATTCTCGCTCGTGGACTGTTAGAGACGGTGGTTGACGAAGACGTGACACATTAAATCAGCGGATCGGCATCGTTGGGAAAAATCTTAAGTTGAGGAAAGGGGTGAGATGAAGTTCGATTTTATGAGTATAAAATAACGTGAGATGAACGAGAATATTGAAATTCCCAGATGTTCATTTGGGGCTTACTACGTACGGTTGAGCCCTATTGAGTAATAATAATTAATTAATAAAATGTGGATGGTAATAGTAAGGATTAAAATATAATTTAGCAACCAATAGAATTGCCGTGAAATTATTTATATCAAGATTGTATGCTGTCTGATTTTATGAATATTATGTTGATTGTTACTATGTGAATGATATGTATTGGAGTATTCTTGCTACTTGAATGAGATTATATCACTTGAATATGCCACTATTTGACCTTTTATTTGTGATTAATACTGTGAGTAGCGCGAACCAAAATATTGGATTTAATTGTGATTGACTGATATATATACATAATGATGAATGTTGTGAAGTCAAACTGAAATTTGTTGAGTTGTGATTTTGGAGTTAGAACTATTTTGTCATCATATAGGGAGGGTTTGACAAACCTAGTGATTCAGGAAAGTACAACTGAATGAGCCTGATCGTGGAGGGATACAGTCGAATTGTAATGTAAGACTGATAGACCTTGGGGGTACCTCTAGTGGGAAATTCCTAAGTGGGTTATTCCCTAAGGCCGGGAGCTATTGTGCAACACAAGAGTATCCCGATCATCGTGTATATGGGTCTCGGGTTCAGTTGAGGGGATCTATGAGGACTTGGCCGTTCATGAATTGTCCGTCCACTCTTGTATTGGCATAGTATCAGGCCTCCTAACCATGTACTTCAAAGTAGAATGGTAGCAAATGATGAAGTGTAGAGTATAGGACATGCATAACATTTCATCCTTGTGATTATCTTATTGTGAATGAATTTGATAAACTGTTGATATTATACACTTGACTGCTTTTGAGATTGTGATAATTTGATTGCTTGTGTGTTCTCCTCGTGTATTTTATACTGTTACATAATTTCGATACTCACCCTGTCGTTGTTTGTGTTTGGCGTTTGCGATGGACGTAGACGAGTTGTAAGTTGCAGGTGATGACTAGTACCATCGGAGAGGCGGAAGTCATCATGTCTTGGATACCTTTATTATTATGCATCGGGTTGATGTTATTTTGAGTATTTTTAATTTGGGAATTCTCGCTCTGATAGTGACATCAGGTTGGGACCACATTTGCACTTAATTTAACACATAAGTATGTGTACTTCTAAAAAGATTTTGTTGTCGGATATTGTAATTTCAAGTTGTTAAGTTTGATGGAAAATTTGAATTTATTAGACATATTCGTGATTATCTGATGCTTTTTACCTAAAAAAAATGTTTGAAAGTTTATATTTATTTATTTATTTGTTCAAAATAATTTCATTGTTTAGAAAATAAGAAAATAAAATTTTGGGGTTTAGGGTGTCACAATTTAATCTCGCATTTGAAAATAATTATTCAAATCAAAACAAACATTTTTTTCGTCAAAACAATTTTTTTATTTATCAATAACAAAACACATTTTCCGCAAAAGCAATCAACACATCCATATTTTTCTATTCAAAAACTATATAATTTTGATTTCTTTATCGCACTGTGAGATAAGTAGGAGCAAGACCACACTCTTGTCAAGCATAATAATAATAATAATAATAATTTATTGTTTCTCTTATGTTTTAAATTCAATTTTATCTCTAGATTATTTCAAAAAGAAGATTATATTTGCATTTTAAAAAGGATAATTATATTTGTATTTTAACAGATGTCGTAGGGTGCTAATAACTTCCTTACGCATACTGGATTCTTTAACCCAAAAATTTGGTTTCAAAGACTATTTTTATTTTTAAGGATTTCCCAATATTTTCCCTATTTTAAAATAAATTTTGTAACGACTCTATTGAATTCAAAAAACGCTCAAAATTTAGGTCGCGACAGCCCCATCACCAAAATCTAAAAAATGTCAAGAAATGAGTGGTCACAAAGCTATGGATAAGATAATTGCCAAACCAACAATATCACTACATCGTTTTCCATATGAAGATGTTCACTAAAATGTGAATGTAGTGAGATTTGTTTAGTTAAGATGGTTGATGAAAATCTTCATCAACATAAATTGTTGTTTTTGATTTTCGAGAAAACTTTTAATAATAATTTATGTTACGGAAAATATTACTGAGTTGAGTTGCGGACTAGGTCGCTCTCTTTAAGACGTTTCAAGGCATTGCCCAAATTGTGCAAGACAAACTATCAACCACGAAGTCCCCAGGATAAAACAACCCATATACTATGTATCAGAGTTCTACTCCACTGTAGAAAACCATTCTAGAATTACACTCTCAATATGGCATTCGAATGACTGCCACTCGTCATATGGCACTAAGACCACTCGAAAGAAAGATAAATAAAGATAAGAAGGGGGATAAGAGAGAAATGTCTTAGATACAAAGAGCTTTTTGGTGTGATTTTCCAACTGAGGAGAACCCTCTATTTATAGAGAAAATCCGCAACTGGATCTGAGAAAATCAAGGGTCCATCTGAACGTGCACTCCAAGATATGACCTCAGAAATGTGCGATCCAAAACAACTGACCACCCAAAATGTGCGCTCCAAACTTAGGATTTTGACTCTGTGTTTTGACCGGGCAACAATAGATACGTAAGACCAAAGATTAGGGTTTTGATCGGGCAAAAAAACAAACGCACCAATTCAGGAAGGAATACTGGATCAGATATTTAATGTTGACTCGGTATAGGGCAGTTACGTAATTAACGTATCAATTAGAGACAAAACGCAAGTATTCAGTTAATTAAATATAAATAATTAATTTTGACATGCTAAAAAATAATATACCACGTGGTGGTCACATTGCTTGCATTATCCCTCCTTCACAAAATTGGGGTACCCCTTGGGGAACGCCTCAAATATCATACTTCCACCTTATATACCCTACTAATGTGTGATATCCCTCATATGTGGGACTTCTTCATTTTTTCAATTCACAACAATACTAGCTCTCATAAATGTCATTATTATTTCCAACAAACTTCCATTAAATCATCATCATTTCCAACAATCCCCCACTTGAATTTAAAAAACAAAAAGAGGTTTTTGAATGGCGTCAAACGCTTCTATAAGATTGTGCATAAACAAAGGTGTCTCTTGACTTGAACCTTTGCATAACAAGTAAGATTCAGATTTAACAAGAGTGACTTGTAGTCTTGAAATCTATCTCTGACATCAAACCCACACACAACCTTTTCATTGGGTGTATTCTTAAAAGCCCGTGCATTTAAGGTCATGCTTGTGTATCCCAATATAGTGAACGCTCTACGAATTCTGCCTCGAAATTCCATAGGAAGCGGCCCCCACTTCCACATTCACATAGATGAGTCTATCAAGAGTACTCATGTAGCTAGGTACTCCACTTAACACATAGTATAAATCTCCTTAACAGTTTCTATTATCTCATCCTATTATCGCTTCAGGAATCATGCTTCTCTCATATATAATATAGCATGTTCATCTCATATCCCTATGACTTGTTATTACCCATTCAACCTAATTCTTGGGATCTCCATCATTTTAGGTCGGGTTACCATCATAAGTGACTCATTGATCTATAACCGATAGTCCCATCCTTTTGGATGTATTTAGGACTTTCTCTCTAGCTAATCCTTTCGTCAAATGATCTGCTAAATTTTCACCAGTGCGTAGATGATCCACTATAACAACTCCTTTAGAAAGTAATTCTCTAACTGTGATGTGCTTACGGCGTATTTTTCATCTCTTACTATTGTAATAACGATTCTCAATCTTTGCAATAGCCGCGATACTATTGTAGTGGATCAACACAGCTGGCAATGGTGTTTCCCACAAAGAGATATATGCTAGCAAGCATCTCTACCAGCTTGCTTCTTCACTAGCAGTAACTAGTGCTATCATTTTAGACTCCATAGTAGACTGAGCCAATATCATCTATTTCTTCGATTTCCATGATACAACACCACCGACTATACTAAAAATATAGCCACTAGATGCTTTGGAGTCATCTGATAAGGTGTTCCAATTAACATCGTTGTATCCTTCAAGGACGACATAATACCTTTGATAATGTAATCTGAGACTCATGGTCCTATTAAGGAATCTCATGACCCTTTCGATAGCGTGTCAATGGTCCATACTAGGTCTACTAGTAAACATGCACAACAATCCCACGACGTAGGCTATGTCAGGTCTAGTACAATCAGTGGCATACTCGAGGCTGCCAATGATGCTCGCATATTCAATTTGTCTAACGCCTTCAGTAGTGTTCTTAAAAAGTTTCGCACTTGGATCATATGAGGTGCAAGAAGGTTTACAGTCAAAGTAATTATATTTCTTTAGGACCTTTTCAACATAGTGAAGTTGATCCAAAGAAATTCCCTTTTCTGACCTAGTAATCTTGATTCCAAGGATTACATTTGCTTCTCCGAGGTCTTTCATATCAAAGTTGTTACTCAACAAGGATTTCACATTATTTACAACATGAATGTATGAACCAAATATAAGTTGTCTACATAGATACATATGATAGTGAAAATCCCATTTTCAAATTCGTAATAAATACATTTGCCACTTTCATTCACTTTGAACTCATTCGATGTAATCAAATTATCAAATTTTTCATGCCATTGTTTAGGAGCTTGTTTAAGACTATACAAAGACTTATCTAACTTACAAGCCATGTCTTTTTGTCCACGAATTACAAAACCTTTAGGTTGTTCCATGTAAATTTCTTCTTCTAGGTCACCAATTAAAAAAGCTATTTTAACATCCATCTAGCGTATCACCAGGTTATTAATAGCCGCAAGTGATATGAGTACCCTATGGATGTTATTCTAGTGATGTTATTCTAGTGATTTGAGAGAATTATACCCATTATTGTATCAATTATCCCCTCGGGGTTTTATTGTTGAAATGTGTTCAATGATGAACAATGTTTAGGATCTTGGTTTATTATTTATAAGACACTCTATGTGAGCAATCTAAGGAGCTTATGATGCTACTTGTAGATAGAGCTGTTAAAAAAATCATAACTGTTAGGCCTTTTAATATTTTTTTTTTAAATCCCTAATATTAGGCTCTCTATTAAAATAATTTTTTTTATATTTCGGTCCATTATTTCATGGGGCTTAAGACAGAAGACTTATAGGCCCCCAATACTTTGATAACTTTTGAGATTTTTTATTTAAAAATTTTCGAAATTTTTTTTTTCGAAAAATTATAAAAAGATATTAAAAAATATTTTTTTCTCAAAGAAATTTGAGAAAAATAAATAAAAAATTCTCAAAAAAATCAATTTTTTTTTCGAAAAAAATTGTAAATAATTTTTATAAAAAGAAATTGAAATTTTTTATAGGAGAAATAAATTGAAAAAAAATAAAATAAAAATTGTCATTTTTTTTCAAAAAAATATCGATTTTTTTTTAAAATGTGGGCCTATAGGCCCACTAAACCCACAAAATTTTAGGGGCTTTCTTTTTGGAAGTCTTTTAAATTATAAAATTTGTTGGACCCTCCAACATGTGGCATGAGGTCAATAATTAGGGGCTTGTTAAATTGACAGCTCTACTTATGGGAGATGCCCCGTTTGAAAATGAATCTGATGAGTGGTATTGATCGCTGTATAGAGTGCAAGGTTTTTGAATGAAATCGTGCTATAAAGTGCTTAACGGCATGTCAAACATGGTGGTTGACGGGGGGAATTTACAAAAGGCATTAGCAAATCTATGGAAGAAAAACATTATGTCAAACATTCAAGTGTTTGGTTGGCGACTTTTGTTGGGACGTTTTCCTACAAAGATAGAGCATGAAAATAGAGGTATTCTAAATGGTAGTAACAATGTAAGTTATATTTCTATTTTCAAGAAGGGGAATCTATGCACCATGTCTTATTTTTATGTCCATTTGATAAAGTGACTTGGTGTAAGATTTGTTGTTGGATAGGTATTGATGTTCTGGAGAAGTATGTGAGAGAGATTCACTCATCTCTTTTTAGAGAATTAATTAAAGGGAGAACTCATAAAAAGTGAAAAAGTTTGACTTGGTTTGCTACTTGCTAGTGCTTATGGTTACTAAGGAACAACATTCTCTTTCAAGGTGGGATAGGTGAAGTAGCTGCACTTATAAATAATGTTAAATATATCTCGTGGTTTTGGTATATGACTAGAAAAAATAACAATTCATGTTGTAACTATGCCTTAGGGTGTTCTTATCCTTTAGATTGCATCCACCATGGTTAATTCTTTGTATTTATAATGAGTTTGGAGTACCTATTATACTCCCTTTTAATACATTTTGCTTATAAATAAAACCCTAATTTTTGGAAGAAAACAAAAACTTTTGTTTCAATGCTAAACAGAAGAAACAAAATCTTAAAAGAAAACAAAACTATAGTTAAGGGTTCAAAATAGAACAAAAACTAATGGCTTAAAACTTATATTAGTTCTACAAAATAAAACTTTTAATTTAACTCCCTACAAAACGTAAATGTTTTTCATTTTAGTCCATAATGTTTAATGCAGTTAGTTTTTAAAAAGTCGAGTAATTAATTACTTTAAACTTAGTCCTCGCAAAATTCAAAACATATGGTTTTAGTCCTTGCAAAGTAATTTTGTTGTTGTTGTTGTAATCCTTATAAAATACAAGAAATTTGATTTTAGTCTCTATATAATAATAAAAATTGTTTTACTCCTGTGTAAGTTTTTAAAAAAAAATTATAAGTAATGTCTTATAGTTATTATCATTTTTATTTATAAGATATACAATTAATTTTAATTAATTGATTAATGACAAACATTTATTCCGTGTATGATTATATGTTCAATTAATTTCTTTAACAACTTATTTTCAAATAAAGAACATGAACAAAGTTAGATTGTGAAAATATTATAGTTATTGTTGTTAAGACAAACTCTCAAATTAAAGTTTTGATGAAAATAAACAAAGGTTTAATTACGAACGTTAATTATGATTCTAAAATGTTATGTTAATTTTACTTGTGCTTTTGAGTGAATTAATTCAAAGATAGGAATCAAACAAAATAAAGAAATCAGATAAAAACTGAACAAATAAAGAAACAAGAATATTATGAACAAAACGAAGAATGATCTTCAAGATCAAGATTGATCGTCACAGCCTCTTGACCAATCAATCTCCACTATATCAACAAAGTTTTTTCCTCTCAATATTATACTAAGTTCATCCATACATGACAAGGAACAAGTAGGATCCTTTTCAATCAAAGAAGGTTTTTGAATCATTAAGATAAAAGGTCTCAAATCAAGCTAGTTGAAACAGTTTGAATCTTCTTCATCCAAACTGTCAAGATAGTTTAATCAATCTTGATATGTAGAAGACATCAGGAAGACATCCATAATGATAAAAAATGAACCTCCAGATTGATCATCAATCTCCAAAAAGTTCAAACTGATAAAACCAGATTGATAATTAATCTCTGTTACTACCGAAATTCAACATTGATCTCCTTATTTATGTAGAAGTTCATACTCATTCACCAAAATGTTTTGGACATAATCAAGGCTCCAGATCGAAGCTGTAACACCAATAATTACATATGAAGCTTCAAGGATCATTAAACACAAAGGCAATTTGATCAAGAACGATTAAAACAACACTAGTCAAACCAGATTTAAAATGTTCAAAGGCTGGAATATTGTTAATCATATATATTGGTTTTAGTGAAAACTGACAGAGCACCATCAACATCTCTTTTGACCACTATAAAAGAAAGGCCAATGTCTCAGAAAAATGCAGAAGTTCAAGTGCTATCAAGTCTCATAAATCATTTATATTCACATACTTGAAATTCTCATTTTCAAAAAAAAGAATGAGTTCTGAACATTTATATCATACTATTTTATTATTATTGAATTAAAGAATCGAATCTCAAACAAGAGTTGAGACATCTCAAATTCTATCAAACAATCTCATCATTATTGTAAAACTCAAACTATAAGAATTTAAGTATAGTTTGCATATATTGTAACGAATCCTATCAAGATCGATATGTGATTAATTTGCTTTCTGGGTGGAAAGAAATAGAGCTTGTAACAGATCAATGTTGATCTAAGCTAGGTGCTAAAAAACCAAGAAGGTTCTTTGTTTTGAACACTTAATGGAAAATCTCACGGTTGTGAGAATTGGACGTAACCCGAGTTGGGTGAGCAAAGATATATCTTTGTGTGATATTGTTTCTCTTATCTCTTTATTTATTAAGCTTGATTGATTAACTGAGATAAAACATAAACTGAATTTTTGTTTTTTTAAGCTAACCAAGAACGTTCTCCATTTTCTAGTAAAAACAAAGAATGTTCTCCATTTTCTGTTTTCTTAACCAAGATTATTCTTGAGTTAAATCTGTAATCTTTTTCCGGAATTTTTAAATATATAAATTTACAATTCAAATCCCCATTCCTTTTAAATCGACATTACTATTTCAATTGTATTATAATTGTTCTTATTTTTATTTTAATAATACTAATAAAATACTAATTTTAGGTAATTCTTTTGTGACAAAAGTTTGATTCATATATGATTTTTTAATAATTGTTTTATTATAAAATCATATAAGATACAAATTTTTTTGTCACAAATGAATTTGTTAAAATTAGTATTTTATTAATATCATCGAAATAAAAATTAGAACAACTATAAACTGTGTCCACACTCTAATTTGTTTTTTTTTTAAAAATAGTCACAAAACATATAATTCATATAATAATTGTTTGTCTTTTAAATAAAAATGAGAATAATTATAATATACTTTAATTACAAATGTATTATATAAACAATGTATTGACAAATATTTGTCAATAAAGAATTAATTAAAATTAATTTTTTTAATATTATTAAAATAAAATAAGAATAATTATAATACACCTATTATAGTTTTTTCATATTATTATTTTTTTTTAAAAT
>JBBPBT010001310.1:1626944-1693233 GCA_037974875.1 Cicer bijugum | reverse complement strand
AAATAATAATAATAGATTAATTATAATTTATTATAAAAATTATATACACGAGTGAAATATTTTTTTTAATTATATAACGACTACAATCAATTTCTTTTTTTGTAATTTACAAAGATTATAAAAAAATTTAATCTGTAAAAACTAAAATTAAATTTCTTAAATTTTACAAAGATTAAAATCAAATTTATTGAATTTTGAGAGAGCTAACTTAAAGTCATTAATTAGTCACTAAAAAATTAAAAAATAAGGATTAAAGTGTTTGTTAAAGACTTAAATTAAAATGACAAATTTCTGTATATTTTAAGGATATATCTTGATTCGGATTCGAATCAAAACTTATATTTTTGAAAAGATTAAGTCCCCAAAATTAATTAAAGGATCAAAACATTTATTTAGCCTGAAAGAAGAAAAGAAAGGAAAAATACGAATACAAAATAAAGGGGGAGTGACAGACTCTAGAGTTGCATAATAGCACCCGTCGTTTAATTGAAGCCACTGGTAGAAGAAAAAAGGGAAGATTCGCACCCAGTTGGGAACACAGACGAAATAGGGCATAACCATAAGCGACAGTGCGTTTTGGCTTCTCCAAGCGTTCAACTCCATTGTTCTCGAGTCTTTCAATCTCTACAACTTCAATTCAACAACTCGTTCTTTTTCTCTCAAACATGTGAGCACTCACCGCCTCAAATCAAAACAATAAAAAGTTATTGCCCTACATTTTGAGATTTTAGTTTCACCTAATTAATTTTTCTCGTTTTGCTTTTTGGATATTTAATAAGGAAGCCAAAATCATCGGTGAATCGACCCCCAACACCAGATGTTGTTGAAAATCTCCCAGAAAGGGAACCCACGTTTCAAGAACTCATCAACATCAAGGTTTTCACTTTTTTCTTTCTTTCAATTTTCAAGGACTTAAGTAACTAAGGGCGTGTTTGGATTAACTCATTTAAATTTATATATTTGAATATATATATATATATTGATATAAGTATTTGTGAGACTATTTAGACGACCTCACAAAAATAGGTTATGATATGACTAAAACCTTATTTCAGCTGATTTCCAATTGCTCTTTATAATAGCTTATCAAAACAACTTATATGAACATAGTTTGTCTATATTTTATCTCTTGTTATAAAAATAGCTCACACGTAAACACTTGTATGAGCTTATGTTACAGACCATTAAGTTGTTTATCCAAATGGGACCTAAGATAGTTTTCACTTGTTAGGTTGTTAGATTAGTTTATGGTTCTTTGCATGGTTTTTTTTCTTTCTTAATTTTTTTGTTATTGGATTGCTTGCTAGTTTATTGAGACTGGGGAGAAGGAGCGGTTGATGGAACTTTTAAGGGAAAGGCTTGTCGATTGTGGTTGGAAGGATGAAATGAAAGCTCTCTGCAGGTATTTTTTTTATTTAATTCGAAGGAGCACAGACATCAAACATGACCCTGATTTGTAGACACTTACTTATAAATGGCCTTGGAATTCCATGTAGCCGGCAGGTTTCTCTGCACTCACTTAGTTGGGCCATCGAAAGCCGTTTGATTGAGATTGGACTGTCTAGATTCAAGCTCGGTTTTCAATTATAAAATTAAAATAAATAAAAGTTTGCATTTTTTTGTATTGTTTGATCTCGATCAAAAGAAGTCCATGAGGTCTTGACTGCGTGAATTTGAGATCTCCTAACTCCAGGGATTCCCAATTCGTTGCAGACACTGATAATAATTTAAGAAAATAGAAATGATTGAATGCAACCACATGTATGTGTCGGTGTTGTTTTAGACACTAGATAGTCTTTCAATATGAAGTTGAAGTGTTGGTGCTACATCAATTTTATTTTTCCTTGTTATATCCTGATTTTCTATTTGCAAGAAAAGAATTGAGGTTTCAGGTTTATTTGTTATATTATAAATTCAATGATGCCCTGGTTTCCATTTTCTCTGCTATATTGGAAGATATACGATTCTGCACTTGGTATTTTGTAAATTTTAGATTAAGTATTCATTCCCATTCTAATTATAAATTTTAATTTAGTTAGTCATTCTCATGCTTATTTTAGAATTCAGTTTTCCCCCATTTTGAGTTCTACAAGCATTATCACAAAGGTTATTTACATTTTTATATAGAGGCTTTTACTTATAAGGGAGCCATGAGTCAAACACATTCTTGTGATTATAAGCTTTAGTTTATATTTCATATTCTTGTGATTATAAATGAAACTAGAAGTGTGTAATGACATGTTCAAGTCATTTTTGGGCTGTACTGGCTTATTGAAGATTCATCATGGTCAAATGTCTCTTTAATTGTATAACCATATAATATATAATGCCATGTTTTTTCTATTAAACATGTGTTGTTTGGCATAAGATATTACTGAATACTGAAATTGCTTTTGGCTTGATGTCTGCTTTGTCAATGTAGTGCTAGGTTCAGTGGCATGAGCTTTAGTTTCCACATATCTGAGAAACATTAGATATATACTTTTTTTACACATGCATCCAATCACATCTCATCAAATAGATACTTGTAAAGATATTTTACAAACTAACTTGATGAAGTGGTGTCATGATATAATTTGATTAGTTGCATTAGTAAAAAAATTTACACTATCAATTCATAGAAATTAATCTCTTTTAAAAATGTATTGATTTTTCAAGAAATGAATCAATTGCAAAGAATGTATTTAAGAGGACAGTGCTAGTATTCTTCTATCACATATTCCCATCCACTGTACATTCATTCACCTTGCATTTTTATCTACTCCTATCCTACTGAAGTATTTTTCTATTTCATTCCACTCTTTCCTTTTCATACTTTGACACATCTCTTTTTGGTATCATTTCCTAAAGTTGGAATTAATCATACTTTTTTCTGCAGAGCCTTTGTGAAGAAGAAAGGGAGAGATAATGTTACCGTAGATGAACTTGTACACATAATCACTCCAAAGGGCCGAGGTATTTTTAATTGCTTCACTGATATACTTCTTTTCTGCATAACTTGGTTAAAGCAACTCATGAGGACTAAGCCATACATGGAATTTTGCATTTTATTTTGTTTATGGATCTATTGGAAAATTTAAGAGGCTCTTATATAACAGAGTATTATGACTTTAAACAATAGAAATTTGACAACTGTATTGTGGCTTTGGTTGTTCTTTGCACCAAAATTTCTTTCTCACAAGACCAAGAACTTCTCTTTGCAGCCTCAGTTCCTGATTCTGTAAAAGCTGAGCTTTTGCAAAGAATTCGCACATTTCTTGTTTCTGCAGCTCTCTAATGGCTTGATTGGCAATAATCTCGCGGACATTCTGTAAAGGTTACGAATTCGTGTTTCGATTGCAGTTGGAATTGTGGTAGCACTCTTTTCAATGTTGGCGAACTGATAAGTAACATAGAGATTGTTTCTCCAAACCGAATTTGAAAGCATTGGAAAGAGTAATGCCAATTTCCAAAACACGCAAAAAACTGCACAGTTTGTACTATGTCTTGTCTTGCAGGGATGAGTATGTGTTGTAAAACCGTGATTATTTCTCTCCTTCATTCATAAATTTAGATTATATTTTTAACGAAATCGGTCAAACTGCTACTATGTACACATTTTTCCTTGCTTTGATTTTAAGAGAAAAATGCTTCTTCATATCAAGTGCATCTTTTTATCTCTAATTAATGTTTGTGAGTTGGGCTTTGGAAAGGAGGAGAGAATTTCTTTTTCTTTTTCAAATTAAGGAAGTTATAAAATATTTCTTAAAATAAATAAAGTGCAATTGAGATGTTATATAATCATTTATAATATTATTCTTTCAATTTTTTTAAATATCAAATATATAATAAAATATAGATTTAATACTTTAAAATTAAACTCTCAAACATCCTTTAAGGTATTGTTTGGAAGTTTGGAGGGAAGTTGAGGGTAAAGCTTTGAGGGGAGGGGAGAAAAAATAGAAATTTTTTTCATCTTTTTTGTTGTTTTTGTAGAGAATGGTAAATGAATGTATATGATTAATATTTTTAATATTGAGAATGTTCTCCTCTAATGCAATTTTTAAGTTTCTCTAAATTAAGAAGATTTTGTATTATAAAGAAAAATAAGCTCGCCAAAACCCTAATCTTCTAAAGTCCTTCATTATTTTCACTTCATTGTTCCTTTTTTCAAAGTCATTCCCCTCTTTGACCCCAAGCATGTCCTAAGAAATTGTTCTTGTTTCAAGTGTGATTTGAAATATCCTTGTAAAAATATATACCCCACAACTGCATTATACTTGACATTTCAGCTGCACCATACTTGACATTAGAGCTCCTGAAGCATGTGTATGGAGAGTGAGAATTTGTTTATTGAACAATGTTTTATCTTTTTATCTTGCTAATGAAAAACTATCTTACAAGTGAGAATTCATTTATTATATATTTAGTCACTTAACTTATTTTGTTTATTCACTTTGGTCCCTTAATTTTTTTTTTCATCTTGATCCTTTTATTTCTGATAGTTATATTAGTCTTTTCAATTAGTTTTAGTCCCAAAACTAACTTCACTCACACCAAATGCCACGTAAGCTAGATCTAGCATCTTTGGCCGAAAACTAACATAAAAGACTAATATTGCTAACAAAGTAAAGTTACGAAATTAATACAGAACAAAAAGAATTAAGGGACCTAAGTGAAAACTCAATAAGTTAAGGAGTTAAATGTGTAAATTTAGTCTTTATTAAGTCAAGTATGGTGCAACTGTGGGGTATATATTCTAACCAGGATATTTCAAAATCACACTTGAAACAAGAACGGTTTCTTAAGGTGTGTTTGAGAGTTTAAGAAGGGAGGACTTTGAAAAATGGAATGTTGAAGTGAAAATAACATAGGACTTTGGAAAAGAAATTGTCCTTTAAGTTCTAATTTGACAAAATGTTCATGTTGTTCACTTAGACATCATGTTCTAAGTTCAAACCAGAATAAGTTTAAATAAATTTGACAATAATTATAATACTTTCACGAAACCTATTAATTGTAGTGTTTAGTATATTGTTTGTATGACATAATTTTTGAGCCCTTTTCCTCCATTGAATTTTCATTTAATCAATGATATACAATAATCTAATCTTTCATAATTTAACAAAGATCAACATGTAACTCAGAATTTTTTAAGAAATTCCAAATACTACAATTCTTGTCCATTTTGAGGGAAATGTTATTACATAACATGTGCTTTTTATTATATAAAAAAATATAACATGCTTTTTCCGATAAATAATCATTTCATTAATAGTGATCCAATAACATAACATGTTATCTTATTAATAAGATGCCCTCTTTTTCTCTTCTACGTAAGGTTCCTTTCATAGAAATAAAAAATAATAGCCTCACAAATGCTCCCCTAAATAAATCTTCATCTCATACATCATCATATATGCTTACATGAAAGAACATTTTCATTTTTGTCATGACGTGAAAACTTGCAATGTCTTATTAAAAGTATTATTTTCATTCATTGGGAAAATGTATGTTCTTCAGGAGTTGTTAATAAACGTGAAATTTGTTATTGCTTTAGAAATAAATAAATGTAAAATTCACAACAAAAATCAATAATTAGATACATTAAAAAGACCAATTTATTAAAAATAAACTAAAAAGATTAATCTGGTACGATTAAATAATTTAAAGAACCCCAATTTGTATTTCGTCCAAGATATTTCCCAACATCATCAACTCATGGCATTTTTTAACATCGTTAATTGAACATATATTAAATATCTAACTTCAACTCATGCCTTACACTTTAGACGCATTTCAATTTCTTGAATTGCAATGAATCCCAAGTGTGAAGAGGTTAAAATGTCATGCAGCTTGTAAGAGTAATCCTGGAAAGTTCTTGACAATGATGTAACTAGTGACCAAAATGTTTGACCATAGAAAAAGAAAGAGTTGATCCACCTGATGTAAGTCACATATAGTAATGTGATGAACCCTGCACGTGCTTCAAATTCAACATCAGGGACCAAATTTTCTTCATCTCCTCCAAAGACTTCACAACCTGATGATGTCCATGGAACATTTACTTTGGTGTGAGAGCATGATTGCGGAAAGTGGTGCTCCATGTGATCATGCTCTTAAATTAACCAACAATGAGCAAAAGCCGATAACTTTGTGTAATTCATTAGTTTCTAATACTCATGTTATTGTTGGTAGTGATTCACAAACCAAAGAGATGTTGATTCAAACAACATTCCTCAATTGAGACACGATTTAGCTATGGGGAGCCACGTTAACCTTAACCGCGTAACCAAAACCAAAATAACTAACTATTTTCATTTTTTCAAATTCAAAGAAAAACTATAAGAAGCCAAAAATCTAAAATTTGAAAATGTATATTTAGACAACTATACTTCGATACAAAACTAAGATACCCAAAATCAAAACAAAGAAGTTTAAATTCATTAAAATTTCTATCCACAAAAAAAACTTCAACGACACAAAAGTACAATTTTCGATTTTAAGGACAAATGCTTAGAAAAACACAATAATATAGTTTAAAACTCGATCATTGCAAAGAAGTAAAAAAAAGCTTCAAATTAAGATAATTTTTTCAAAAATAAATATATCATTACACTGAAAAGGTAATTGAATACAAAACACACTAATATCCAAAACCTCATTAGACTAAAATATAATATCAAAATGTGAGCATAAATAAAATAAATTATTAAAATATAATTTTAGAGGAGAAAAATATGATCAATTCAATAAATAATTTATTTTGTTTTCATAAATTAAAAGTTTAAGCTATATTTATGATGAAGACAAATATAAACCAAGATTTAATATATATGGTATACTTTTGGTACTTCATCGATTCAATTCGTAAGTTTAATGCTTGTTTTTATAAGAAGATCTTCATCTTCATTTTCACGTTCATCTTCATCCAACGTTGTTAAATTTGTACAACAATTGACTTGACGTAAAATTGCTCACATAGTTCATCAATTAATTTATTATATCAAGATTCGTTTTGCATTCGTGTTGGTATTTCTAAGTCGGGTGTAGAAATAATTTTAAATGATACAACTCAGAACCCTAGTTATATCATGAACTTGTATGCATTATTGCAGATGCAAACACCAATGGACTCATGGAGGTAATGAAATGTTGAAAAATAAAGAATACCAAGAACCACAAGAAATGAAAAACAAATGAGACAACTAAGGGATAAAAGATAGAAAAAATGGAGATCTAAAGAAGAAATAAAGAAGAAAAATGGGGAAAAAAATGCAACAGTGACTTCTTTGTAATGAGTAGTAAGAGAGGATAGAGTTAAAAAATCAAGGATAGTGTTAGTGACTGGTTGAGTTTTATAACATTGTCTTCTTCATTGGCAAGGCCCATTTTGAAACCAAATATTTTTCTCAAAACAACCACAACATTATTGATTTTGATAGAAGTTTGACAATTTTCTTGGAGAATTTTGATTCAATTAGATTATATGTATATGCAAAGAAAGATGAACAAAAATTTAGGAAACTTATATTTTTATTAAGTAATTATTATACATAAGATTGGAAATTATATTTTAGAATATCTACTAAAATTGTAGATGAAAAGCATGTTCAGTCAATCTTTCTTGACTAATTATTCACAAAAGAATGCTCGAAACGTTTTACGTACAAAGTAAGTACCAAAGGGAGCTTTCTAATAGACATTTGTTTCAATGAATTCTGCTTTTCCTTACAATTTTGGCACTAAAGTTTCTGGTCAGTTGCAAAGGTGGAGGTGAAGGACACTCAATTTAGGGTTGAGAATGATTTTAAGTTCATGAATTGCTTTTGATTTTGATTTGTTTAGGATTCTTGATTTTAGGTGTTTTTTCTTTTAATTTAATTTTAACAATTAAATTGTATTTTTAAAAATATTATAACAATTATAATAATAATTTTTAAAAATATAAATTATATTTTTCAATAAGAAATAATAAAATAATGAGATTATTCCACGTAACCATCTATCATGTCACCTTTTTATTGACACGTCATTAAAAAATGACAACTTTGGACTCAAATTCTGTTTGGGGACTAAAACTGGGGACAAACAAAATAGGGGGACTACTTTCAATTTTCACCTATAATAGAGGGACCCAAAGTGCAATTAAGCCTTTTTATTATTATACCACTAAAACAAAAATTAAATACCATAATACCATCATTTTCAAATTATATATCAAAGTACCATCTATTTTGAATCTTGTATTCCTTTTTCTTAGAAATTGGTTCTGGCCCCTAAACTTTCTCAACTATTTTTTTTTTTTAATTTTTGTTTTTTTTATTATTAAATTTATTTTATCATTTATAAAATTATTTTTATTAGTAGTACTATTTAATAGGCACACATATAGGGAATTTGATCAATTAATAAAGCCACATTCACCCGCTGAGAAATAATGCAACACATTATTTTTCGTTAACATCTTTCTTAATAATAAATATATATTTTATTAATTAATAATTGTTATTTTAATTAAATAATTAATTTAAGATTCTTTATTATTAATTAAATTAATTATTATTTTAATTAAATAATTAATTAAAGTTTTATTAATTATTTAATTAAGTAATTAATATTTTAATTCAATAAATAAATACAATGTTAATTTTATATTTTATAATTATTAAAAAAAATTAATTAAATGGACTCCATAAAATAAAAATATTTAATTTAATATTATAATTAAACATAAAATTACCAAATTAACTAATTTTATTATAATGAACTAATTTCTATTAGGAGCATCAATACGATAAGGTTATTTATTCTTGCTACGTCCTTCATTTCGACACAAACCACATCTCTTGGGGTGTGTGTTTTTCTCTCGTTGATCCATCTCAGTATGAATACGAGTAGACTGTGGACGACCTTTTGGATCTCTTCTCATGGCTGGATTGTGGCACAACTCTATTCCATTGTATTCTGGCCAATATGATTGAAGAGGAATTGCTGGGAACTCATCTTTGTAAACGTCAAAGATACATTGCAATGTATACTTAGAAGACACATACATCATGTAGTCACGATGAATAAACGAACAAGCTGCAATGACATGTGAACATGGATAGTGTAATGCTTGAAATTCACCACAATCGCACCAACTTTTGTCGAGGTCTACCTTTAATGTCCCTATAGGACAATCGCTTGGTGGATGAACCAACTCCTTAACTGTAAATATACTATGGGCTCGATTGTGAATAACAACTTCATGGGAATTTGACATTGCTCGTTCCTTGTTAAGATTTTGAATGATTGTATTTGAGTAAATCAAACCTGATGTCATCAGTGATTGGGCCTGTGTCCCTCTTTCTTCAAATTTTGCAGTCACTCTGTAGTATGTTGCTTGGACTAAAGAACTGATTGGAAGATTGTGTGTCCCCTTTAATACATTGTTCATGCACTCATAAAGGTTAGTTGTCATGTGTCCCCAACGTCTACCTTCATCATATGCTTGTAGCCATTGTTCCTTTGGAATATCGTCGAGCCATTTCACTGCATCTTGACTCCAATAACTGATTTGTCTTCTAAAGTATGTGATCCTTGGTTGAGTCATAGCGTATCCTGAATGAACAAAAGTTGATATTGTTTAGACAATTTGAAAACAAAATTATAAAGAAAAAAATATGTGTGAGATTTATATATAAAAAAAATACTAACCCATGCTGGTTACAATATCTTTCATTAGTCCATTTTTGAAGGTCCTCATGAAGTTTTGTGATATATGTGGAACGCAAAAGACAAGATGCAAATTGCTGTTTACACACCTAAGAGCACTTTTAATCGACTCATGTCTATCTGAAATCAAGCAGATGTTGGGTTGAGGTGTGACAAACATTCGTAGACGATTGAGGAAGAAAAACCAACCAGCTGATGTTTCACCCTCAACAATGGCGCATGCTATAGGAATGGTATGACCATCACCATCTTGAGCGATTTTCATTAGTAAGGTCCCACGATACTTCCCATATAACCATGTTCCATCAACTGATACAACTGGTTTACAATGATCAAACCCTTTGATACATGGTTGGAAACTCCAAAAGAGACGATGAAAGACAGCTTTGCTAGGAACTCGTTGGCCAACCTCAATAAAGGGCCCCACTTCAACATCGGTAACAGTACTTGGAAGATAATGTTGGAAGCAAGAATCCACCTTGGAAGCTCTTTATATGATTCCTCCCAATTGCCGTATATTCTCTTAGTGGCCTTTTGTTTTGCAATCCATGTCTTTCTATAAGTAGTGGTATATGTGTACCAAGATCGTATATGTGCAATCAGAAATAAAACTGATATTATGGGATCTGCTGTTACCATTTGTAAGATGCTTTCACAAATAACAGCCGAATAGAGTTGTTGGTGATCTTGTGAAACCATTGTTGATGAGCATGTGTGTGGCCCTTCTAGTTTTGTGATTTTCTAGATGTTTGATTTTTTTCCATTCAAGATTCTACACCTCCACATACAATTTTTATTTTTACAATGGACAATCCATCTAGTGCTATCAGAATGTGCAACACGAAACTCGTAGAATTGTGCATATGATATTTTTTTATACACTGCATTGCCACATCTTTTGTGGGAAATGTCATCCCCACTTGAAGATTGTCAGGATCTGGAACAAGGTAAGATTGGTTTTTGGACATAAAGTTGACAAATTCATTGTCAACGTAATTCATGTTGTCGGAGGTAACGTTGCGAAAATGTGAGGGGGGGTCAGAGAAAAAAATTGTAGTAGATGGACATTCTACTACGGGTTGCTGATCATCATCATTGTCATCATCATGTCCAACAACTTCAGCAAGAATGTCATCCTCATTCTCACTAAAATCGTCGACTTCTTCATTGTGGACACCAGCTACAACACTAATAGGACCATCGTACGGTGTGTTAAGGTCAATATCATGGGTGGATGTTGATGGGTGTTGTGACGATGAGGCTATGGACTGATGGTGGATTTGTGTTTCAATAAAAGGGTATGAAGATGGAATGAAGTTGGGATATGAAAAGGGTAAACTTACTTGTGTGTCGTCTCTAGGATCATCTACTAACTGTGCATAAACTTCAATTGTTGAAATACCAAGACATTTACTTGCTATGAACATGTCAAACATCATATACACGTCATCATCTCCTAAAAGATTTAACAATTCATATCGAACATGTACTGGCGCCAGAGTTATAGGGTATCAGTAAATAACATCGGCCACCCTCTGCGAGTTGTCTGGTTGAATCTTTGTTTGGATACATTTGATAAGTCCATCAAGTTTGATATTTTTTCACTTTTACCAATTATGTATTTGCGCATGCAAAGACAACACCTTCTATGTTTGTCCTCTCAACATGTCCATTATAATATATTAGGACAAAAAACTCTGATGGAGCCATTGTAGGTAAAAGATGTGTATGAGTAAGTGATTAGAATGATATTTGTTTGTGTAGTGAATAAGTGAACAACATTACATATTTATACTATGATGGATTACATCCCAATGATGTCAGCGTAATCCTCCAATCCTCCATTGATTGCCTAGTTCAGATTTTGGATAGGATAATGCTTACGTGTACGATGACGTCAGCGTAATAATCAAATTCTCCACTGATTGGCTGGTTCAAATATTTTGATAGGATAATGGTTACGTGTAAGATGACGTCAGTGTAATCTGGTACGATGATGTCAACGTAATCTGGTACAATGATGTCAGCGTAATCCTCCAATCCTCTGTTGATTGGCTGGTTCAGATTTATGGATAGGATAATGCTTACGTGTAAGATGACGTCAACGTAATCCTCAAATCCTCCACTGATTGGCTAGTTCGGATTTTTGGATAGCATAACACTTATGTGTAAAATGACGTCAGCATAATCCTCAAATCCTTCATTGATTGGCTGGTTCAGATATTTGGATAGGATAATGCTTACGTGTAAGATGATGCAGCATAATCCTCAAATCCTTCATGATTGGTTGGTTCGGATATTTGGATAGGATAATGCTTACGTGTAAGATGACGTCAGCGTAATCCTCAAATCCTCCACTGATTGGCTGGTTCAGATTTTTGGATAGGATAATGCTTACGTGTAAGATTACGTCAGCGTAATCCTTAATTTCTTCATTTATTAGCTGGTTCGGATATTTGGATAGGATAATGCTTACGTGTAAAATGACGTCAACGTAATCCTCAAATCCTCCACTGATTGACTGGTTTAGATTTTTGGATAGGATAATGCTTACGTGTAAGATGACATCAACGTAATCTGGTAGGATGACGTTAGCATAATCCTCCAATCATCCACTGATTGGCTGGTTCGGATTTTTGGATAAGATAATGAATACGTGTACGATGACGTCAACATAATCCCCCAATCCTCCACTGATTGGATGGTTCCGATTTTGGATAGGATTGCAATGGTTTTATAAATAGTCATTATGTTCATATTATTATTCACACACACTTTAAAGCTCTCACATTCACAACATACAAGCTCTCACATTCACAACATACAAGCTCCATGGCTCTTTTAAGAAATTAGTATCTTCATAGGTCTAGAGATATCGCTGAGATCGTATGTGGTTGTAATCATCTTATGTATACATGTTTTAATCATCATTTTCATTACTCTAATATTAAACTTATTTAAAATGTAGAACTTGATTGAACGTCACCACCACTTTAGAATGGAGGAACCAAATGAAATGATAGTGCCCTACTTGGAGGAAGCTGGGTTTTTGACCATTGCAAAATTGGGATCTTGTAACGTGGACCCATCATTGGTGACCGCAATGGTAGAACGTTGGAGAACAGAAACACACACATTTCATCTTCCAAATGGAGAGTGTACAATAACTCTTGAAGATGTTGCATTACAACTTGGTCTACCTATCAACGGAAGACTAGTAACTGGAGGTGGCGCTTTAGATTGGGATGAAGAATGCCAACAACTTTTGGGTGTCATTCCTCCAAAAAATCAAATGGTGGGCCAATTCATCAAAATGAAATGTTTAAAAGACACATTTGCTCATGTTTTTAATAATGTAGCAGCTGAGCATGTACATCAACATTGTAGAGCGTACCTATTACGCTTGATTGGGGGTTTGGTAATCCCTGACAAATCTTGCAATAGAGTTCATTTGATGTATCTTCCCTTGTTGAAACATATTCAACGTGTTCGACTATATAGTTGGGGTTCAAACTGTTTGGAAAACTTATACAGACAAATGTGTCGTGCAACCACACCGTCTTATGCATGTATGGGTGGATGTACATTGTTCCTTCAATCTTGCGTATGGTATCGCATGCTGTTCATTGCCCCTCATTGCACTAGAGAGATATCATTTCCACTAGCAAAATGGTAAATTTTTTTTTTTCATATTAATCCAATAAATTACATATAATATACTTGTCAAACTTGCTAAATAATAGTTTTATATTCTTTTACTAGATGGATTGGCAGGGGACTAATCCATTCTAGAACTCTATACGGGGATCTTGTCAGTTATAGATCAAACATTGATCACATGCAACATTATCAGGTTTAAAATTTAATTGTTCAACAAAATTTATATTTATTATAATTGTGTTGTCTTGCTAATTTGTCTTTTTTTCTCTAGTTCATATGGATGCCTTACAGGGGTCTTGAAAATATCATACCACAACAAGCATATCACGATTCAATGATATGGACTGGCAAAACCACACTGATTCTCATATGTGGACAAAGCCTAGATTTCCACAATAATTGTAAAGGTCACCAACCGAAATTAACAAATATCACATAGCAAAATTCCTATATTTTCAAATGCTGAAAAGAACCTTTCGTCTTAGCATACTCCTCGAAAGGGTTTTCATATGTCCAAAAATGCATAAACAATGTTGAAAAATGAAGTTTTGACAAACTGCATTGTCGTAGCCGAATACAGTTGAGAAAATGCAGATTTTTAATTCTAAAATGGCTCTGAATCAATCAACACTTCAAACATTAATATTATCAATTATGAACACATAATTAAGACCAAATTAATCTCCACAAATTCACACCTCAATCACACATTGAATATTCATTAAATCAATTATGAACACATAAATACATCAAAACTTAATCAACCCAACTTCACACCTCAAAGCAATTACGATAAATCACAACAACAACCGAATATGTATATACAATCGTCAAAGTATAACAAACATGACTCACATGACAAGCACTCTAATGCAATGCGTATATGCCAAAATGCATGATTCCGGAATTCCAAATCCAAACCATCCTCGAGGGGCGTAAATCATAATTGTATAGCCTCTCACAGACCAGTACTAATTACCGAGGTGCAATCTCTCACGGATTAGAACGACATACAAGAGTGCAATCGCTCACAGACCAACACAATTTTCTAGAGTGCAATCGCTCACATATCAGCACATTCTAGAGTGCAATCTCTCACAAATCAGCACGACGCGACAATCCCCGCAAGGATAAGATGAACCAACAATTCACATGGCATCATTCCGTGGCCCATCAAGGTCACCACTATCACCATGGCCCCATCGCAGTCACCATGTACTATGAAATGCATGAGCATACTCTGACTCTTTTTCACCATAATCATTAAGTAAATGCAACTATTAAAAGATTCCCCATTTTTAATACTCATTTAACACTAATGATTTTTCGAACACAACATAGAGCATACTCAAACATATTTATTCACACAAATTAAAATTTCCACAACCACACATAAATCACATCTCCAAATTCCATTCACACCTAAATTGAATTAAATTCATTTTCCACCAAGTCACACATAAATTTCATCTAAAAAATTCATAATATTAATTATGAACACATCAATTTCACCTAACATAAATCACCAAAATTTCCAAACATTAATCACTATATTCATTCAATCTCTAAAATTTTCAACCATAAATCACCACAACAACATTAATATATCAGAGTTCTTCCCACCGCTAATTCGGTACCAACGGTCTCGATTCCTTTTCGAGACTCAAGGAGCTAACTACATAAACATGAATATTTATAACAACTTGTTCACATTAAAACTAATCCAAACACACCAAAATTACCAAAATTAAATATTTCTCACACACCAAAGTTTTAACACCAAATAATCTATATTATTTACTTAAAACTAAATAAAACAAATATCGTCAAAATTTCCCATATACACACTCGACTATTAAAGCACCGAAATATATGAGTTAATAAAATAGTCAAAACTTTTTTTCCTTTTAAGCTCAATCAAAGAGTAATTAAAAGAGTAACATTTTAAACTCTAAACATTTTTAATTTCAATCTATCTTTTTGCTCAAGCTCTTTAACTTAGTTAAAATTTGAACTTTTTCAAAACTTTAACAACGCTAATTTTTTTGTAAAATTTCAATTTCAGTTCAAACACATTTATTTGAAAATAACTCATTATGTAACTCAAACTTATCAAATTTAATTATCGCCGATTCACACCAACAACAATCAATTCAATTCCACAACACACACATAACACCTCAATTAAATTTCAACAATTCATACATAACTCACCCAATTTCAAAATTCCACATTTTTACACATAAACCACCAAATTTCATCAATTCATTTTCTACAAAATCCACAAATAAATCACATCTCAAAAATTCATAATAATAATTATGAACATATAAATCACACCAAACTTGAATCACCACAAACCACACCTCAAATTTAAATTCCACTAAATTACACATAATCACATTAAATTAATTTTTCACAAAATCACACCTCAAATACATCAAATTTCTTTTCCACAAAATCACAAATAATGTCCTAAATGCAAACTAAAAGTTTGGAAGGAGCCCTTACCTTAACGATAGCTCTACTACGCAATTACGGTACCGTAATTAATTTTGGTAAAATTTAAGTTTGTGACATCGCGTTGAAAACTAGCTCACTAACACCGCAGCGAGACAATGAGCAACTTTCTCTTCTGTCACTTCTCGAATCGAAGCTTAGATCTAAGAGAAAAGTGAAGGTTTTTGTGTTTGTGGGTTTTGAAAACAAACAAAATTTAGAAACAGTGAAGGAGGAAGAAGAAGAATCTCGCGAGGCCTGTTTCTCTTCCTTGCTTTTTCCTTTCTTAATTATATATATATATATATATATATATGTTAAAATAATAATATATTATTATAATTTAAACCAATTAATAAATATCTAACATTATAGATATTTTTGAAAAAAAAATTATTATACATCACTTGTCAAATTACTTTTTCAAAAAAAATATCTATTATCGCCACAACTCAATGGACAAATGAGTTTCTCAGCAATAAGTGACATTTTTTTTAAAAAAAACTATCTGATATTAAATTTTTCGTAACATAATCAAATTATTCTCCTACAAATAATCTTAATTGGGTCTCAGAAATATAAATATTAAACATATTTTTAACTCTAATAAAATATGATTTTGATATTTAATTCCCAAAATAAAATTCAATTGTGCTAAATGTCTAAGCAATTTAACACAAAATACCCTAAAATCGCATAAATTAGAATTTAGAAAAATAAGGGTCTTACAGGAATCATCTGGAAAATTGGAAAGACAAACATGCTGCATGGATTCAATTTTGGAACGAACGTCTAAGTCATTGTCTTACCAGTCAACCGATACATGGACACCCAATACCAACAGAGGAGTATATGGTGTGGTTTAGACACAACTCTAATCTGTATCTATCAGCTCTGCACCTACTACGGGATCCATGATGTGGTGTTGCAGAAGTGCCAACTTAACCATCACACCGACAAAGACGTAATAGACCTCGCCTACCGACTCTGTAAGACCCGTAATTTTAAATCCTAAGTTATACAATTTTAGGGTATTTTGTGTTAAATTGCTTAGGCTTTTAACCCAGTTTTCGGTATTTAGTGAGTTAAAGCCCAAAAATATATTTTTGGAAATTGGATTAAAATTATTTGTCGAAGAATAATTTATTTAAGTTTCGAAGAATTTAATTCTGGGCGGTTTTGTTAAAAATATCTCAGGTTGTTGAAAATTGTATTTGACAATTGAGTTGCGACGAGAGTAGATATTTTTATCAAAATAGTTTGAGATGAGAGTGAAGTGATGGATGTGAGAGTGTTAGATAATTGTTGGTTTTGTTTTAATTATAATATATTAATATATAAATATATATTTACATATTGTAAGTAATATATATATATATATATATATATATATATATATATATATATATATGGTTGGAGGGAAATAGGAGAGAGGGAAATGGAAATGAAAAAAAAAATAGCAAGGAAAGAGAAAGAGGAGAAAAGGAAGGGAAAGAAAAAGAAAAGAAAGAAAAAAGGAAAGTTCATCTTCTTCCTCTGCCTCGCGATGCTTCTTTCTACTTCCTCCCTTCATGTTCATTTTCGTTGCTCTTTGGCTTCAAGAATAGAAACCCAAGGCTTGTGGGTGAGTAAGAACAAATTTACAGCTTCTTCCTTCCTCCCGGATTCGAAAACGGAGTTAGAGATTTCAAAACCGTCAAACACAAATCGCTCCGTTTCATCTAGATCTAAGCTTCGTTTCACAAAGAGATAGAAGGGAAAGTTGCTCACTACCACGCTACGGTGCTAAGGAACCAACATTGGAAGCGGCGTTGCGAGCGGAGATTTTACCGGATTTGCTCGCGATACTGTAATCGCACGTTAAAGCTAACGTGAAGGTAAGGGCTCCTTCCAAACTTTTAGTTTGCATTTAGGGACTTACTTGTGGTTGTGTGGAAAAGAATTTGGTTAGGGTTAAAGTAATGTTTTGTGGAGAATGAATTTTAAACCCATTTATGTATGATTTTGAGTATATGAAACTTGTTGTGTTTGAGTGATGGATTGTGTTGTTTTGTGTCGTCGTATTCGGCGTGTTCATACTTGATGTTTGTTGATTGATGTGTTTTGGTGTGAATTATGGATTGAATGTGAAAGTATGTTTGAGTTTGTTTTGTTTGGAATTTGAAAACCATTAAGTGAAACGAGTATTAAGAATAGGGAATCTCTTAACGTCTCGTTTACTTAATGTGAGTTTGTGAAAATCGTTTAAGTTAAATGAGTATTAAGAATGGGGAATCTCTTAATGATTTATTTACTTAATGTTGTCGTGAAAATGATTTTGTGGAGAAATGATTTGATGTGTTTTTGGGTGGGAATTGTGGATTGAATTTGATAATTTGTTTGAGTTCGTTTTTGTGTGGAATTTGAAAACCATTAAGTTAAATGAGTATTAAGAATGGGGAATCTCTTAATATCTTGTTTACTTAATGTGTGTTTGAGTAAATCGTTTAAGTTAACTGGGCATTAAGAATGGGGAATCTCTTAATGTCTTGGTTACTTAATGTTCGTTTTGAAAAACCGTTTAAGTTAAAAGAGTATTAAGAATGGGGAATCTCTTAATACTTCTGTTTGCTTAATGTTTTGTTTTGAAAATCGTTAAGTTAAATGAGTATTAAGAATGGGGAATCTCTTAATATCTGCGTTTACTTAATGTCGTCGTAAAGATGATTTTGTGGAGAAATGAATTGTTGTGTTTTGGCGTGAATTGTGTTATAAATTTGTGAATATGTTTGAGTTTGTTCTGTGTGGGATCTGAAAACCATTAAGTTAAATAAGTATTAAGAATGGGGAATCTCTTAATGTCTTGTTTACTTAATGTGTGTTTGTTTGTTGGAAAATCGTTTAAGTTAACTGGGCATTAAGAATGAGGAATCTCTTAATGTCTCGGTTACTTAATGTTGTTTTGAAAAGCGCTTAAGTTAACTGGGCGTTAAGAATGAGGAATCTCTTAATGTCCTGGTTACTTAAAGTTTGTTTTGAAAAATTGTTTTAAGTTAAATAAGAATTAAGAATGGGGAATCTCTTAATATCTCGTTTACTTAATGTTTGACTTGAAAATCGTTTAAGTTAAATAAGTATTAAGAATGGGGAATCTTTTAATGTCTTGTTTACTTATTGTTTGTTTTGAAAATCGCTTAAGTTAAATGAGTATTAAGAATGGGGAATCTCTTAATGTCTCGTTTACTTAATGTTTGTTTTGAAATTTGTTTAAGTTAAATAAGAATTAAGAATGGGGAATACAGACCCGTGATAGGTGGTACGTTTACGACTTACGTTTCTTGGTGAATTGTGTTTGTCCGTGATAGACTGCACAAGTGTTTGTCCGTGAGAGACTACACCCTGATAAATTGTGTTTGTCCGTGAGAGACTGCACAGGGGTTTTTCCGTAAGAGACTACGCCCTGGTGAATTGTGTTTGTCCGTGAGAGACTGCACAGGTGTTTGTCCGTGAGAGACTACACCCTGGTAAATTGTGTTTGTCCGTGAGAGACTGCACAGGGGTTTGTCCGTGAGAGACTACGCCCTGGTGAATTGTGTTTGTCCGTGAGAGACTGCACAGGTGTTTGTCCGTGAGAGACTACATCCTGGAAAATTGTGAATTGTTGGTTCATTTTGTCCGTGTGGGTATTGTGTTATAAGTGTTAAGTGTTATGTTTTGGAATTTGGTGATAACATGTTTGATTGCAATACCATTTCGAAACTCATGATGTTGTAGTAATTATATTATAAGTGTTAAGTGTTATGTTTTTGGAATTTGGTGATAACATGTTTGATTGCAATACTATTTCGAAACTCAATTTGTCGTGGTGATTGTGTTGAAAATGCTAAGTGTTAAGATGTGGATTTGTGTATGAATGTGATTGAGTTGGTTTATGTATTTTTGGAAGAATATGCAGGGAAATCGATTGGCATTAAGTCAGTGGCTCAGCTATGCTGTCAATCGATTGCCCAATGAATTGCCCAATCAATTGTCGATTGAATTAAGCCCAGAGTTCAAACTTCACTAAAAACCTTCAGGAAATCGATTTGGAAGTCGATTGGTATTAAGTCAGTGGCTCAGCTATGTTGTCAATCGATTGCCCAATCAATTGCCCAATCAATTGCCCAATCGATTGAATTAAGCCCAAAGTTCAAACTTCACGAAAACCTTCAGGAAATTGATTTGGAAATCGATTGGCTTTAATACAGGGGCTCAATTATCCATTTAATCGATTTCCCGATCGATTGGCTTAGTGGAAATTCTTATTTTGAGTTAGATAATCGATTGCTCAATTAATTTATCAATGTTTTGTTCAGTTGTGTATTACTTGATGGATTGAGAACTCTATTTGATTTCATTTACATTTGGCAAGCATTGTATGAACTTTTAGCATATGGAAAATCCTTTTAAGGTGCATGCTAAGTTGAAAAGGTATTTTGTGCATTTAAAAACTTAGATGTTATGTGTTAACTGTTAATTTCGGTTGGTGACCCTTTACAACTATTGTGGAAATCTAGGCTTTGCCCTCAGATGAGAGTCAGGATGATCCCACCGGTTCGTACCCTCCAGACGGGAATGTGGATGGGAGTGCTTGATTGGAGCTACGTTAGGAGAATCTTACGGGGCGCGTGGAGATTACTGAAGGCGTATAGTTTTTTGTTATGTATAGAATGATCATACTAGTTTGTCACTCAGGACACAAATGTCTTTCTTTTGGGCTACCTTTATGTTAAGTTGAAAGGATGTACCTGTACTATTGTTGACATCAGGACATGCTTTGGATTTATATTTTGAAAAACTTTTCCGCTGCTTGTAAATTTTAATGACTTAATTATTTATCCAAATGTTTTACCTTATTTATTTCTCTGTTATATTTTAATTTCTTTTGAAAAAAAAATACACCCTCCAAAATTGGTGAAGCACTTATAGATGATCAATGGATACATGCCATGCAAGAAGAACTCAATCAATTTGAAAGAAGCCAAGTTTGGGAACTTGTTCCTAACCCTGGAAATAAACACATCATTCGTACAAAATGGGTGTTTAAAAATAAACTAGATGAGAATGGCATAGTTGTTCGCAACAAAGCTAGATTGGTCGCTCAAGGATACAATCAAGAGGAAGGGATAGACTTTGACAAAGGAGAGGTTGATAAAACGTAATTTGTCAAAAGAGAAAATGGTCACACATTATTGGTTCAAATTTATGTTGATGATATAATATTTGGATCAACCAACAGGGACATATGTGAAGAATTCTCTTCAATAATGCAAGGAGAATTCGAAATGTCCATGATGGGAAAATTAAACTATTTTCTTGGACTTCATATCAAGCAACTTGAGCACGACATCTTCATCAATCAAGCCAAATATTGTAAAGAATTACTAAAGAAATTTGAAATGGAGAATTGCAAAGAAAGTACAACTCCAATGGGCTCCGGAACATATGTTGATAAAGATGCATCAGGAATTTCAATCGACATATCCAAATATCGAGGTATGATTGGATCATTATTATATCTAACGGCCAGCCAGCCAGATATCATGTTTAGTGTTTGTCTGTGAGCAAGATTTTAGGCAGATCCGAAAGAATCACATCTAGTAGCTGTTAAAAGAATTATGAAGCATCTGAAAGGAACGACAAATGTAGGCCTATGGTATCCCAAGGGTAGCATATGTAGCCTAGTTGGATACTCTGATTTGGATTATGCGGGATGCAAAACAGACCGTAAAAGCACCAGCGACACGTTCCATGTCTTAGGAAATGCACTAGTTTCATGGTCTTGTAAAAAGCAAGCTTGTGTTGCACTTAGTACTGCTGAAGCTGAATACATTGCAGCAGGAAGCTGTTGTGCCCAGATTCTCTGGCTCAAACAACAATTACATGACTATGGAGTTGATCTCGGATGCATTCCCTTAAGATGTGATAACACAAGCGCAATAAACATCTCAAAGAATCCAATCATGCACTCTAGAACTAAACACATCGATATCCGACATCACTTTCTATGGGATCATGTGCTTAAAGGTAATGTTGAGCTAACATTTGTTGACACACACAATCAATTGGCTGATATATTTACAGAACCATTACCTAAAGACTCATTTTATAAAATCCGAAGAGAACTTGGTATTTTGAATGAAAATGATCTTTAAACATTGTATGATATACATAGTTTGTCATTTAATGATTATTGATTTTTTGATATATGAATTTGTGGATTACATGATGCGATTGTCATAAAAAAATCAATTTTTAAGCAAAACTGTGCGTGTGTAGTCGAATACACATTGGTGTAGTCGAATACATATTCCCAGAAAAACGTGTATTCGAATACAAGAAGGTGTAGTCGAATACACCTTCGCGTTTTTGCCCAGATATAAAAGCTGATTCACGTTTTAGGTTTATTCTCTATTTTGGTATTCGAATAAAACTCTAGTTCCTTCTCTCTTCTCTCAAAAAAACTCATCCATCCTCCTTTCCCTCACTTACCCATTCACCCAACCTAGCAAACCACATCCCTCTTTGCTTCTCTCTTGTCATTACTCTTCAGATTTCTCACAAATCTCCCAATTTCTCTAAAACCCAATTTTCGCCAAAAATCTCCTTTCACACCATGGATGCTCGCAAACGAGGACCACGAACCAAGCATGCAGCAGTAGGTCCTTCACGAAAATGAACAAGGAAACCTAACATCACAGATCTATCCCGGCTTCTACACACACCGGAAGAAATTGATCATTTTCGCACTTTCTACACTGACAAGCGCCTTATTATCCTAAAGTATGGTACCTTAGACTCTTTCTCTGACTTTAACTTTCCTAGGTTACTCAAAGCACAACATGTTGAAGAGTTTATAGGTTACAAAGGTCCTGTTTATCCAGACTTGGTTAGGGTTTTTTTATTGCAACCTTACCCAAGAGGGAAAACAGCTAGTATCTAGAGTTAATGGTAAAACCATTCGGTTAAATACCAAAACCGTCGGAGAAATTTTGAATATCCCCTTTAATGGTGAAAAGTTTTGTCCCAACAAATTGTGTGAATGGGGCAATATTTCTAAATATGATGCGTATGTTTCTCTTTGTCGTTTTGACAGAAACACAATGGAACAAAAGAGAACTCAGGCAGGTTCCAAATATGCCCAGCAACGGTATGGAGTGGGAAATCTTACTGTTGATTATCGCCTTCTGCACTATTTCCTTAGCTACATTCTGGTTCCGAAGGCTGGGAACTACTCCCAAATTTCAGAGTTTGAACTACAAATTATGAATTTCATGTTTGAAGGTCGTCAACTAAATTGGGCGTTTTTTGTGAAATTTGTTATGTTTGGATCTCGCGAGGCGATTGGCTTACCCTATGCAAAGGAAGTTTCCCGGATTTTGGAACACTTTGGTGTGGACTTCTCTGATGAAGTTATGTTTACACCCACCAAAAAAAATATGTTAGATTTAGGTGTCTTGCCTAGCATGCAGATAATATGGAATGAGGAGCTTGAAGTTTTTGTGCATAAAGGTGATCATGGTCAATCATCCGATGCTGCACAGGATGACAATGTTGGACCCTCAAACGCTGCTGCTCAAGAAGATGAGGAGGAAACTGCATCTGATGATGATTATATCTCCAATCAAATGATCATGACTCGCCTTGATTCCTTCCAAACCTTCTTCCAAACTCAATTCGATAATTTGACCACTTTTATCGACTCTCGCTTCAACAATATTGAAACTACTACCACTCGCAATCATGACGCTCTATCTCAAGACATTAGTAGTTTATCAAACAAAATTGATCATTTCCACATTCCGACAGATTTTGATTAAGTCCCTTAGTTGGCATGTATTTGTACTCATTTAATATTTTGCATTATGTACTACTGTGATCTTTGTGTTATGAACTCATTTGTCATTTGGATTATGGTGTATTTTGTATTGCTCTACTTACGACGTGTTATGTATTAACTTTTATGATTATGACTTAATTTCTATTTATGATATTCTCCTTGTTCACTTATATGCCGTTTGTATGATTCTACTCGCAACTTGTATGTCTCTTTTTCTACTTTTTCTTCTTTTTGATCATGTCAAAAGGGGGAGAAAATTTGGTATTGTTGCATTTCAAATCTTGTAGGTACTCAAAAACAATCTTTTCAAATCATCACATATAACGGTGGAGTATGCATATATTACTGGGGAGCAATGATTTCAACTATACACTTTCTTCACAACAACAAAATTTTGTCATAATCAAAAAGGGGGAGAATGTAAACTACATATTTTTGATGACGACAAAGACCACCGATTATGGACGATGCAACAAAATCAAAAATAAGATCAATAAGCTTCATAATAAGCTTCAAATCCAAACAATAGATGATAAAATGTAAAGGAATATGATACTAACCAATACTTCAAGTACATGAGAACAAGTCACATTTATACATGCATTTAAAATAGTTTCAGAAGTCCAAACCACATTAACAAAGTATTTAAAAATCATATTTTTGACTAAGTACATAAGTGTATTCGAATACACCATGTTGTATTCGAATACAACTTAAGTCAGAGGCAAAAATTTAAATTTTGTATTCGACTACAACAATGTGTAGTCGAATACACTTCAAGTCAGTGGCCAAATTTAGTATATGTGTATTCGACTACACACATCTGCAGTCGAATACAAGTTAAGTCAGAGGCTAAAATTCACTAATCTGTATTCGACTACACCAATGTGTATTCGAATACAAGATGTAAAATTTGAATTTTTTGAACATTACAAAGATATGTATTCGAATACACATATACTGTATTCGAATACACCTTGAAACATTACAATTTTTCAGATCTGGGATGGCTCTAGAACATTGTAATTTTTCATCAAACCTCTTGGATCAATGGCCACGAATTTGAAGGGATGTTTTATGGAGTATAAATACCCCATAACTTCAGATCAAAAATTAACAATCCTTGAATTAATTCATTAAACAACCTTGAACAAAATTTTGATTTTTTTTCTAAGTACTTGCATTAGATTTTCATATCATTCTAAAAGTTCTCAAGTACTTGAATTGCTATTGAGTTGTTTATCACTATACCACGTCTTAGACTCATTCAAACCTTATTGTATCATTTGTACAAGATAGCTTAATCTAAGATAGTGGTGTGCTATCTTAGAAGTATTGTTAGAAGATTTGTAGCAAGAATCCTAGGGTGGGAGTTGTACATTTTCTGACATGTATTGAATAAAATGACCTAAAATCATTCACGAACAATATTGATTAAAACCAAAATGGTCTAGAATAGACTTAGACCCTTAAGCCTAAACCCTAGACCCAAAAGCATAAACCCTAACACTAAACCCAAATCCCTAAACTCTTAATTTAGTAATGATTAAAATGACCAAAAATATATTAATCCATTAAAACTTTTGCACTTATTGGACGAACTACATTGATTAAGAACCAAAATAAACTAGAATAAACCAAGGCCAAAATGACCTAAAATATCAATCCATTGAGACTTTTGCACTTATTATACCAACAAGTTTGAGTAAGAATCAAAATGGACTTGAATAGATCTTGTAAAGACCAAAATGTCCTAACATATTAACGCATTGAGACTTTTGTACTTAGTGTATGAACTACAATGTATAAGAACTAAATTGGACAACAAGAAACACATCAAAAAACAAAATTACCAAAAATCTAAATCTAGTGAGACTTATGCACTTATTCGACCAACTTCATTAATTAACCTAAAAGGACATAAAACAACACAACAAATACCAAAATGACCTAAAACTTTAGTCAATTGAAATCAAAATGGACTAGAATTGACCTTGCAATTACCAAAATGACCTAAAATATTAATCCATTAAGATTTTTGCACCTATTGGATGTACTAAATTGAATAAGAACCAAAATGACTTAAAATATTAATCCATTGAAACCCTAAACCCTAAACCCTAAACCATGAAATCTAAACCCTAACCCCTGAATCTAGTAAAGACCAAAATTACCTAAAAGTTAATTCACTGAGACTTGTGCACTTATTAGATGATCTAACACCTAAAATCTAAATGACCTAATAACAAAAACAAAAATGACATAACATCTAAATCCAGTAAGACTTATGCAGTTATTCAATGAACTACGTTTATTAAGAATCAAAATGGACAAGAATAAAACTAGACCCTTAACCCTTAACCCTAAACCCTAATCCCGAAAGCCTAGACCTTAAACCCTAAATCATAAACCCTAATCCCAAAATCTTAAACCCTTAACCCTAATTTCTTAATCCAGTAAACACCAAAATGACCTAAAATATTAATCCATTGAGACTTTCACACCTATTAGACGAACTGCATTGAATATGAAAGAGAATGACCAAACATATTAATCCATTGATACTTTTACACTTATTAGAAGAACTACATATTTAGAAACAAAGTGGGATTGAATAAACCTAACTAATAACAAAATGACCTAAAACCTTTTTAAATAAAATAAAAAAAAAGCCTTCTATTTTGTTTCCCTTTTGTTTTGACCTTTTTTTTTTCCATGTTGTTTCTAATTTTAACATGTATTTATTTTTTTTTTTGTTTTTATACCTTCAACTTTCACTGATTTTTCCCTTTGGGAATCTAATATCTGAAGGTGTAAAGAAGCAAAATTTTGTTGCCCTGTATTACTTTTGGAAGATTGCTTGGAAGTCAAATTTATACCTTTGTTAATAATCTACCTTTAAGTAGTCCATATTGATTGATATTAGGCTTGATAGTTGTGTTATTTATTTTTCTATGTTTATGATTTTTTTACATTGGAGTATTGATCACTGAAATTTGAATGTTCTCAAGGGGACTTAACTCCTGTCCTATTAAATAATTTTTCCCAATACAAAATTGTTTGGCCTTTACTAGTGTCTTGAAATAACTTTTGGCATGCATCTCTTGTCAATTTTTTAAGTAAAACATCAATATGGATGGTCAAGATAACATTGTAGACTCTGAGATGAAAAGGAGTTTTGATGATATTCCTCCTCCTTTAGTTTCAAACACTGCTAAGTTTCTGCCTAAGCGTAAAAATAGGTCGAAATCATGGAATCATTTTACCCCACAACAAGGCAACAAAAAAATGATTAGCAAAATGCAACTATTATAGTCACATGATCCAGTACAGTAGTGAACGGGGAACATGAATTAGCTTCAAGTTCAATGGCAAGTAGGGAAGTAGTTATTTATTAGTCCATACCCTTCTATTCCCAAATTCTACCAAGAGTAAGTTGAGTTGACTTGATGAACATTTTTGTAGCCATGGAAATCCCGTTTTGAAAAGTGAAACATCCATCTTTTCATAAGTTTGCTAGTGGTTTACAACCAAGATTTAACTTTCCATCATGCACTAAACTAGCTAGCACATGATATTTTAAAGCAATGGGACAAAAAAAAAACGAGGTTGAAGAATATTTTGTGACAACATTGTCGTCGAGTATGTCTCACCACCGAAACTTGGACATCCACCCAAGAGTTTAGTTACATGTGTCTCAACCCATTTCATTGATAACAATTGGAAGTTGTAGAAGAGGATTTTAAATTTTCTTCAAGTCACTAACTACACAGGAGAAATATTGGCTAAAACGGTAAAACAACGCTTGAATGGCTGGGAGTTAGGTCGTGTGCTTAGTGTGCCAATGGATAACGCCTCCTCAAATGATGTTCGAATTCCACATCTCAAAAGATAGTTTCTACTGCAGAATGTTCTAGTTTTTAATGGAGAGTACCTTCACACGCGATTAGGGATTGCAACATAACTGATGACTCTTCATCATATGCATAATTTTTATTAATTTTAGTCTTATTTATCTTTAATCATTAGTTAACTTAATGAGTTATTTAATATATTTTAGTTATTTGACATAATGAAATGTTTTAGTTCTTATTTTCTTAATTAAGTAGAGATTTTTCGTAGTTTTGCGTTGTTACTTTGTTTTAGTGCAGTGCTGAATTTTGGTGAGAAATCAACATTACCTATATGGAGTATTTCAGCCATATCTTGAGTTGTATATGTCCAATTAGAGTCAAACAAAATGCAAATGAAAGCTAAGATCCATAGCTACAACGTTCATGAAGACACCGGGACCAAATTCAGAATTAAAAGATTCAAAATACGTCAGACAACAGATGCTGTGCGCCTGGAGCGCGCCCTGCGCGCCTGAAGCGCATTTCCAGCCATTGTTCACTGCCAATACGCGCCCGGAGCGTAAATCCTGCGCCTGGGGCGCGTGACGCGCATCAGCAATCATAAAAATGCAATTTTTTACTGTTTAGGTATCTTTTTGACTCTTGGGAAGTTGGGAGACTTGTGCCCTAGCATAGAAACTCAAAGACGGCTGTTTCTAACGCCATTGAAGCAGTTTTATCAAGAATCATCCCTGAATCATTCTTGTAATTCTTCTTTAATCCTTATCTTTTGTATCTCTATCATGAGTAACTAAACCCTATTTGTTAGGAATGAGTGTAACCAGATGAAACCCTTACTTTTTTTTTATTTGATTTCTAGTTATATGAATTAGTTTATTGAATTATTTTTCTCATCTATGTGCTTAATGCTTTTTATTGCTTGATCAACATTAAAATGTTCTACGATTTGTATTTTGAAACGGAAGTGGACTTTACGAATGCTTGAGATGAGAAATTCATGAATTTGTAGTCTAGGGAAAGATGCAGGTCATGAAACCATTTAAATTAGTTGCAAAGCAATAATTTACAAGAGAATTTCTATACGCTAATGCTTAATTCTAATCTTAAATCTACTAAGGAATTAGGGGTTACTTTGGAATTAAAGGTTCTTTCACTAAGACATTAGGGCAAGAATAATAAAGAGAATTCGGTAATAATTCAATAAAGGAATTCAATAACTAGGATCAAATTAGACTCCAAGGTTGGATTCGAAGTGAAACTCATCCCTAACATTTTTCTCATTATAAAAGATCAATTTTATTACTGTTGTTAATTTTAAATAGTATTTCAATCAATATGGAAACTTTTTGTTCAATTTTAGTAATTAAATATAATTCAATAGTAAAATGCAATCCTTGAGTTCGACACTCGGTACTACTGTTTTATTATTACTTGCAATGATTCAGTACACTTGTTGAAACGCTATCAATAACCGATACCCACGGACACCTACTCAAATTTGTTTGATTTAGACGGGGAAAACCCACTTAGATTGGGTACGGGTGCATGTGCAGATTTTCTCTGAAATTAAAATTCGGGGGCGAGGACGGGTTTGTGGATGATGATATCCACCTTGCACTTGAACCTGCCCTGCAAGTAATATTAATGTAATTTTGAATATACTTAATATTTTTTTAAATATTAAAAATTATAATCTTATCTCGATAAAAAATATTTTTTTAATTTTATTATTATATAATAACAATTATTTAATTATATTAATTACAATAGATATGAATTTTAAATTTATAATTATAATTATATATATATATATATATATATATATATAACTAGGTGCGGGTGTAGACGGGGAAACTCAAGTCCCATTGCAAGCGCAAATAAGGGCATAAATTTTACACTCCCTACGAAATGGGGGAGGGTACGTGTTTTCCCCAATTAGTCAGGTGCGAGGGTGAAGGAGGCAAAATTCACCCTTGCCCTGATCAGTTGCCATGCCTACACGCGATATTGTGCACATGTATTAAATCTTATTGCGAAGGATGGAATGAGCTTAATAAATAATTCTATTTTGAGCATTCATGGAGCTGTGAAGTATGTTAGATGTTCTCCTTCGAGGATTGATAGATTTAAGAAATTTATTTATTCTAATATAATCTATGTGGCATGATTTTGAACTTTTCGATCTCTTAATAAAATACATTCTTCTTTCACTATATTTTAGTTCTAGAGTATCAAAATAATTTTATATATTTCTAAACTTAACCTCTAACATACTGATATTTTACAACATATCTATTTAAAATATGATTTATCACTCAAAATTAACATTTTAACTCTCCATAAAATTTAAAAGAAAATTAAATTAATTTCATTGAAAAACCGTACAATGTGGGGATATACATTTTGCTCTTCAATTATTGTTCAAATAATTGTTAAACACCTAATTAATATACGTATTTTTATAACGTTTGATGTCAACTTCAATTTAGATTATTAAAAATACACAAATGTTGTTTTTGGTAGGTGGCCTAAACATTAAAATTACAATTTGAAATGAGAAGGGTATTGTTGTAGTTTTCGAAATTTAATTGAATGATTTATGTCGTGGTTTTTAAAATTTATCATTTAAGAGTTGAAACATAATTGTTGTTTTCATTATCAAAGGGAAATGTGTTTCTAAAATTTATCATTTTAGAGTTGAAACTTATGTGTTTTAAAAAGAATTCAATATTTAATGACTCAAAATCACTTAAAAATAAGTTTTTGTTACGAATATCACAATTAAGCTGGTTCTAGAACCAATTTTTTTTTTAAAAAAATTCACTTAAAAACTAATTTTAAATCAATCTTTTTAAAAATTCATTGAAAACTAATTTTAAACAATTCAGTAAAAACCAGTTCAAATTGATTTTAATAAAAATATGTTTGAAATCGATTAAGAACTGAACTGGTTAAAAAAATAACTAGTTATTTTAAAAGTGAATTTTAAAAACTGAACTGCACTATTAACGTCGTGCAATTCAATTTAGTTTTTGAACCATGAACACCCTACCAAACCCCTTTAATTAATAAGATTGTTATTCGGCTATAACCCTGTAACACCCCGATTTTTAACAGCGAGAGTGTATTTTTTTTTTTCAAAATAAATTCATAAAACAAAGAAATAAATAAGGAAATACCTTTGGATAAATATTTAAGTCATAACACAACGACAATTAAGTCAACATAATTTACAAGCAGCGGGATAGTTTTTGAAATACGAATCCAAAGTATTTACACATCAAAGAGTGGTACATGGAACCCATCGAAAATAAAATGTCATGCTGACAATATTGGTATAGGTACAATCTTCCAAATTAAAATAAAACACATTCCAAAAGAAAGACATCAAGTCCCTATACGTCAACCTAATCTGATCATTCTAAAAAAAACTATACATCTTGAGTGATCTTCACGCGCCTCGCAAGATCCTCCTAACATAGCTCCAGTCAGGTGTTTCCAACTGCGTTCCCATCCACAGGCTACAGAGAGGTAGGATGGTCCTGGTTCTCATCTGAGGGCAAAGCCCAGATTTCCACAATAGTGTAAAAGGTCACCGACCGAAATTAACAATTAACACATAACATTTAAGTTTTCAAATGCACAAAATAACCTTTCAACTTAGCATGCACCTTAAAAGAGTTTCCATATGCTAAACATTCATATAATACTTGCCAAGTAAAAATGAAATCAAAAATAAGGTTTTAATCAATCAAGTAATAAATCAACTGACCAGTCAATTGATGAATCAATTGAGCAATCGATTGTCTGACTCAGAATAAAAGTTTTTACTAAGTAAATCGATTGGGAAATCAATTTCTTAAAGGTTTATAGTGAAACCTGTATTATGGGTTTAAATCAATCGATTGGACAATCGATTTGCACATCCATTGAGAAATCGATTTTGTGATTCACAGAACAAAGATTTTACTGATTTAATCGATTGGGAAATGGATTTTGTGATTCACAGAACAAAGATTTTGCTGATTTAATCGATTGGGAAATCGATTTTTTGATTCACAGAACAAAGGTTTTGCTGATCTAATCGATTGGGAAATCGATTTCTTAAATGGTTTTATCAGACTTGTGTCCTATGATTAAGTAAATAGATTGAACAATCGTTTGAAATAAATAGCTGAGCCACTGTAACAAGCCAAATCGATTGGCAAATCGATTTTGATAAACAGCTGAGCTACTATAACAAGCCAAATCGATTGGCAAATCAATTTTGATAAATAGATGAGCTACTATAACAAGCCAAATTGATTGGTATCAATTTGGCAATCAATTAAGCTGGTATTACATTTTAACAGAATCGATTGGGAAATCGATTTTTCTGAAGTTTTTCTAAAACTACATAAACTAAATCAATCACAATTACACACATTCCAAAACATAACACTTAGCAATTATAACACAATCACCACAACATCTTGAGTTTCGAAATAGTTTTGCAATCAAACACACTATCACACAATTCCAAAACATTCACACTAGGCAATTATAACCCAATTACCACGACAACTTAAGTTCGAAATGATTTTACAATCAATCACACTCACACACAATTCCAAAACATAAAACTTAGCAATTATAGCACAATCAGCACGACAACTTGAGTTCAAACACTTAATCATAATCTTGAATCAAACACGACTCGTGTGCCAAGCACCCTAATGCAATGCATATATGCCAAAATGCATGGACTCGGAATTCCAAACCAAAACCCTCCTTGAAGGGCCGTAAATCATAATTGTACCGCCTATCACAGGCCGAAGTACTAAATTACCGAGGTGCCACCTATCACGGGTATGCACGATTTACTGAAAAGCATAAGTCATAAACGTACCGCCTATCATAGACCAATGTACGACTTACCGAGGTGCCACCTATCACGGGTCTGCACGATTTACTAAAAAGAAACGTAAATCGTAAATGTACCGCCTATCACAGGCCGAAGTACTATTTACCGAGGTGCCACCAATCACGGGTCTGCATGATTTACTAAAAAGAAACGTAAATCATAAATGTACTGCCTATCACAGGCCGAAGTACTATTTACTGAGGTGCCACCTATCACGGGTCTGCACGATTTACTAAAAATGAAATGCATGAGCATACTCTGACTCTATCCACGACAATCGTTAAGTAACTGCAGATATTAAAAGATTCCCCATTTTTAATACTCATTTAACTCTAACAATTTTCACGACAATCATTAAGTAAACAAAGATATTAAAAGATTCCCTATTTTTAATACTAGTTTAACTCTAATGACTTTCAAATTCCCCACAGAGCATACTCAGACATATTCTCAAATTCAATCCACAATTCACACCAAATCATATCAATTCATTATTCCACAAAATCCACACAAACACATCTCAAAATTTATAAGTATTAATTATGAACACGTCAAATACGACAAACACAAATCATCACAAACCACCACTCAAACACATCAAATTTCATTTCCTCAAATCATACATAAATGAGTTAAATTCATTTTCCACGAAATACTTATCAATATCACCAAAACCCAACATTAGAATTTCACCCATAAAAGTATTAAATTCATTTTCTCCAAATCAACACTTCAACCCTAACAAAATTCTTTTCCACACAACCACAGATAAGTCCCTAAATGCAAACTAAAAGTTTGGAAGGAGCCCTTACCTTAACATTAGCTTTAACGTGCGATTACGGTACCGCGAGTAAATCCGATAAAATCTCCGCTCGCGACGTCGCTTCCAAAGTTAGTTCACTAGCACCGTAGCGTGGTGGTGAGCAACTTTCCCTTCTATCTCTTCGCGAAACGAAGCTTAGATCTAGATGAACCGTGGAAGATTGTGTTTGACGGTTTTAAAATCCCTAAAACCGTTTTTCTTCGTTTTCAAATCAACGAGGAAGTATGAAGATGAGAAATCCTTGTCTTCTCACCCACCAAGCCTTGGGTTCCTTTTCTTGAAGCCAGATAAGCAAAAGAAAAAGAAGTAACGAGGAGGAAGAGTGAGGTTTCGCGAGGCAGAGAGAGAGGAAAACGTTTTCTTTCCTTTTCTTCTATTTCCTTTTCTTTCCTTTCTATTTCCCTTTCTTTTCCCTCCAAACAAATATATATAATTATATATATATATATATATTAATTATAACTTAACAAATATCTCAAAATATCTAGATATTTATTAAAATTACCATTTGACTCATAACCTCTCCAAACCACTTTTTGTTAAAAATATTTACTATCGTCGCAACTCAATTGACAGATACAATTTTTAGCAACTCGAGATATTTTTAACAAAACTCCCCAGAATTAAATTCTTCGTAAAAGATTCACCGCAGTTAATTTAATTTATTTATCAACGAGTAATTTTAATCGAGCATCAAAATAACTTGTTGGTCATTTAAACTCCCAAAATATTAATAACTTTGGCTAAAAAGCCTTCGAGTTCAATACCAAAATACATTAAAATACATAAAGTATAATTTAAAATTATGGGTCTTACAAACCCCAACCTACTCCGTCTATTACCACTTAGGATCAATTGACCAAAATCTCCTCCATCCAGGGCTGCTAAACTTTAACATCAGTTTCATTAGTGGCAAAGAGCTCGAGGAAGTACCATTAAAGAAGGGCAAATTCCCTAAAAGAAGAAAGAGAATCTCCCACTAAGGGGAATAATCAAAAGGCAAGTGAGAAAGAAAGGAGATGGATAAATCAAATCAGTTAAAGGTTAGTATTCTAAATCCTCAAAAATTGAAAAATGAACAATATGATAAGCAATTTCTTAAATTTCTTGAGATCTTTAAGAAATTGCATATCAATATTTCTTTTGTTGAAGCTATTGCCCAAGTTCCCAAATAGGCCAAAATTTTAAAAGAAATTATTTCTAATAAAAAGAAATTGCAAGGCTTTGAGATTGCTAAGCTAACTAAGGAATATTTTGTCGTGATTTTGCGAAAACTACCATCTAACCTTAAGGATCCCGGTAGTTTACTATCCCTTGTACTATTAACAAGTCTTACTTTGACAAGGCACTTTTTTATTTAGGATATAGTATCATTTTAATGCCTTTGTCTATTTTTAGAAAATTTGGTCTGCTGGAACCACAACCAACTAACATATCCTCACAATTAGCTTATAGATCCAAAGCTCACCCTCATAGGATAGTGAAAGATATTTCGGTTTTTCCTATAAATTTTGTGGTGTTGAGCATGGAAGAGGATGATGAAGTTCCAATAATTTTGGGACGCCTTTCTTAACCACATAATATGTCATAATTGAAGTTTAAAGATGGAGACTAACCTTATAAATGGATGAGGAAAAATAAGTTTTTATTCTTCTTTAAATCCTCTATAATGTTTTCTCCTATTTTTTTTTTTTTTTTTTTTTTTTTTTGTAATTTTGTCCATGATATTTTCATTGCAGATGAGGACCCTATAATGGTAACTGTTGTTATGCATGTTTCCACTCTTGTTGAAAAGCCTCATTCAGCATCATGTTGGGGCATTACCACCAGGCTCAAGACGTTAAACAAGCATTTCACATGAAACAACTTGTGTTTATTGTTGCTTGATTTTATTGTTTTGGTGTGTATTTTTTTTAGGAAATAAAAGCTCTGACTACAACATATTCCGGGAAGATATTTTACTCTCTACTCTTTCCTTTCCTTTCCTTTCCTCACACTTTTTTTTATCATTGAGGAATATGTTAAATGTGGGGTACATAAAGTGTTTTGAGTCGCTAACACATGGATTTTTTGGCTTGTTAAAGTTCAATTTGAAAGAAGAAGATATTTTTACCAGTTAGAGACCTTAAAAATAAGTTTCACTTTGATAGGCCATAATTTGATTTTTCATGGCAATAATTGAAAGCTAATAATTAGCATGAAGTTTTTTGCATGATACATTTTTTGGACATTTTCTATTAAATCTGAATTTTGAGCCTTTACAAGGATTGTGCTTAAATTATAAATATAAACCTTTCTCTTTGTTTGAGTGATATTTCTCAAGTTATGCATTCTAGAACTTGTCTTGAGACCATTCCAAAATAAATTATGTTTGCTTTCTTATGAAAATTTAGTTGAGCCTTTATTTAGGCATTATTTCTCGTCCTATCACTTCATTATTATATTTTCTACTAATTTCCCATTGAGCTTAAATTTTAGGTCATTGGGGCCAACTATTTCTTGTTAGCTTATGGTAACCATTGAATTAATAAATTAAATAGTGGTGAATAAAAATAAATAAATTTATTTGTAAAAAAAAATTGTAAATGTTGGTGTATGCCTGTCAAACTAACAAAAATTCTCAAAAAGAGAAAGGATAAAAAAATTAAAGGAATTTAAAGTAGACTTGATTATTATATTTATTTATCCATTATTGATTAAAGGAAAATGTTACTTGTTATGTTTTTGTTATGTTTTATATGTTTCTAACCATTTGCAAGGAGTTCCTTTTAATATCCCACCTTGCAATCTTTACCTTGCCCCCATTACAACCTTGTAATTTAAAGGAATACGATTTTCATATTCATATTTAAATATTATATATTCATCTTTAAATATTATATACTCATGTATTCAAACATTCTTTCACCTCTTATCATATATTGACTCTAAAGTTTCAATAACACATAAAATGGACGGTTTAAATTGTGTTATGGTTTGTTAATGCAGTTTTTAAATTTTAATTGTAACTTTGTGATTGCAGAAATTTAGAAAATAAAAGCAATGAGAAAAAAGAAGAACACTCAAGTAATTTTATACTAGTTCACAACCAATTTAGTTGGCTACGTCTAGTATCTTCACCTAAAGGATTTCTTCAAGTAGTTCAACCTGAATTACAAAAACCACTTAATCTTACCAAATTATGTCTTCTTAACCTTCTAATTGCAACTGCAACACATTAAGGAAAATACAATAGTCATTAATGGGCCAAATCACAAGTGTTTATGAAGTTTGGGATTGACTGTCAATGACAGGATATACATGTGCCAAACACTATCTAGCACTTTGATAAATAAGTATTTGTACAAGTGTTTAATGTTCAAACAATAGTTACGTTTGAATAAGTTATGAGCATTTGATGTTGATCAAAGTGTTTGATGTTCAAAGTAGGATCAATATTGTTTGTATCAATGTTCTTCAAAGGTCAAAGTCCATAATTTCTTCAAAAAACATTTGATGTTGATTTCTATTATATCCAGATTTTATTGTTTCAAATTATTTTCTCAATGTTGTTGACCAATTGTTGTTTTTCAATATGAATTTGATCAAAGCTTGTTGATGTTCTTGTTCTTGATCAAAGTTATTTTGTATCAATGTGTTCTTCATCAAAAGCCATCGTGTGAAGCAATTTTTCAATGGTTTTGTACCAAATCAAGTTTTTCAAAACATTTAATGCAAAGTAGTTTTTATGAGAATTTTTGTAAGATTATTCAATTGTTGTCTGGGAATGTTGTTCTTGTCGTGTGTTATTATTCTTTCTGAAATAGTACATACGTCTTGCTTTAGTATTGAATCGAAACATTGTCTTGTTTCAATTTTGTTCAGTTTTGAATTGATGTGTTTGAACCAATGTGACGCTTGCTATTTCAACGTTTGACCGTTACTGCAGATTTCAAATTTGTTATTGTCGTTGTCAGTGATGATTCCTTCGCAAAATGTTTATGCCAATTTAAAAATACTTAGCCAATATTTTTATTTGGTGCGATTTCGTAGGTAATCCACAAGAACACTATTTGTATTTTTCCAAGACTTTTTATGAGTTATCCATATAATCACATCTTCCATGATCAATATTAGACGCAAAACTGCAGGTATTACGATCAGAGGCAATCCTTCCCTGTTTTAGAATATGATCAATAATCTTCTAGATTTTATCAAAATCACATCTTCCATGTCATACAGAATCTCCACAATTGTTGACCTTCATTAGAAGCATTGACTTTTTCATAGATGTTAACTTTTTGTCAAAGGTATTGACTTTTTGTAAATTAAATCTGGTGTGTTGTCTTTTGTTAGAGTCTGGAGTATGAAAGTAAGTGTCATTTTGTAAATGCTTAAACTAAAACTAGAAGCATCATAGTCATATAGGAGTGTGTCAATATTAGAAGCAGAGTTAGATGTTCATGTGTGAATATCAAAGGCATAGTCAATAATCTGCTTGTGTTAATTACTTTCAGAGGCAAAGACAAATTATCAGAACATGTTGTATATCAGAGTCAGAGCGAATTTATCAGACCGAGTGCTTCAAAGCCTGCAAAAGGTGTGCTTCCTTTGATCGTGTTGTTTCCTATATTCATTGAGTTTACTCTTATCTGTATGTTTCTACTAGTTGTTGTGTTTCCTCTAATTTGTTTGTTTCCTCTGATAATTGCATATCTTCTAATCTGTGTGTTTCCTCTAATCAATGCATTTCCTCTAATCATTGTATATTCTTTAATCAGTGTGTTTCCTTTAATCATTATGTATCCTTTAATTCTATTGTATCCTTTAATTCTATTGTATCATTTGATTTTGTTGTTTTCCTCTATTTATGTTGTTTTCCTCTTATTCTACACCTGGGTCTGGAAGGTACCTATTTGTTCTATTTTCTTACACATTTAATTAGAACATTAGTAGTTGTCACAAACTTCCTTTTGTTATGAACAAAACTAGTAAATAGTTTTTCTCCAAAACCATTTGGTTATAATAGGCTCTTTTACACACTAATCCCAGTCCACAAACGAAAATCATCTATTCCTTTGACTCCTCATCTTCAAATCAATATAACTTGACAATTTATGAGTAAACATCAAAATAAAATATGAGATTAAACCTTAAAAAGGTCAATTTCGAAATTGGATTAAGGAAACTGGGACCATTTTGGATTACTAAGGAAACCGAAATAATCCCGATTTACCATAGGAGTAATAATGGGTTGAATAACACTCCATGTTAGAGAATCAATTTTAGTCATTAGAGTATAAATGGATAAGGATATATTTTGAATGGTGATGATGACTTCCATTAAAGCATTGTGGCTATAAATAACTAAATAATTACAACATCGTTTCTTGTATTAGGGATTATTCTAACAGTAAACTGGCAGCTGTTATGTCAGCTATTTGAATGCACAAATAAACTTACCCCCAAATCAAAAAAAAATAATCAATAGATAATGTAGTCATTGTTGATATGGTCGTTTTGGTGTTGATTTCTGTAAAACCCATTACTAATCATTTACATTATGACAATAAATTCAAACATCTTAACAAGAAAAGAGGCAACCAATATAAGACATTACTTAATTTTTAAAAATAAAATTTCAACTTCAATAACAAAAGTCCATGATGATGTTTCCCCTATACTTCAATTCCCATAATTGAATCAAAAACTAATTCAAAACAAGTTTGGTAGGGCTATCCTCTGGTGTTGGAACTAAGCATCAGCCACTTATGTCTGCTTTAATATAAGAAAATAAGGGATGAGATTATAATCTCAGTGGGTTCTAAAAAATGGAGGCGTAGCTTAAAAATTTACTTTTCACAGGTGCACATAAAAATTTAAATTTTCATAAAATATGTCAATTAACACTTCTTTCTTTTACTTAGATTATGGAAAAGTTTTCCAATTATCTTGACGTGAGTCACCAAGATAATTGAGACCTTTTAGTAAAGTTGGTCTGACCATGACCCTAATCAACGTCCTAATTGTTCTTCTTTTACTAATTGTTCCATGCTTGGAACAATCCTCCAATTTCCCACTGTGTACTTGGACCATGCATATTATGATTTGATGAATACAATGTATAAGTAATGTTATGCATGAAATGCACCATTCACCAACACAATTGTTTCAAAAACTTAGTGATACAATACAATCAAAGGATACCTTAATTCTAAATCCATTCTAAAAACTTTAGCTAGTTGTTTGATTAAATTGGGAATCTATACTTTAAATTCCATGCTCAAGTCATGAAGCTTTGACTAGAGGCATGTACGACCAGAGGATCAGATGAAGCATGACAAGAAGTCAGTTGCTGATTAGTGGCAGCATGATCAAATGATGCTTTCATTAGAGGAAGTGTAATTAAAGGAACTTTGATTAGAGGCAACATGATCGTAGGATGCTTGGTTCAGAGGAAACATGATCAGAGGTACATTCTGATCAGATTATGCACAATAAGATGAACTTGGATCAAAGGCAACCATACCATAAGCAAATTTTGACCATGGGCAACATGATCATAGGCAAAATTTCCCAGGAACAAAAAGAGAATCAGTGGCAAAACTTCCCAAAAATAGAAAAGAGAAAATCAGAGGAAAAACTACCCAGAACTATAAAAGAGAAATCAAAGGCAAAACTACCTAGAAACGGAAAAGAGAAATCAGAGGAAATACAAAAGAAGACTCAGATGCAGAACGACATACAATTAAATTTCAGAAACTCATTAACCGCATATTGTTGAATAAACTTTAATGTTATATTTAGTGGGTTTCTATTAATTAGTGGAAAGACAAAGTCTCTGTTGTAGTTGGAAGGCCAAGAGATAGTGGGCTATTAATAGTATTTATTTGTTTTCTTAGATAAGCAGTAATGGGACTATATAAAGACCAAGGTTGTATTTTCATTTTAACAGAATATATAAAAGTAGTGTTTCTGTTCACAAATTGGCATCAGAGCAAATGGCAAACGTGATGAGTCAAATGTCGTTGCCGCGACTAACAAAGTCAAATTACGATAATTGGAGTGTCCAAATGAAAGCTCTTCTTGGAGCTCTAGAGGCGTGGGAGGTGACTAGAGATGGGTTTGAAGAACCAACAAATATTGCGGGATATACAGCAGCTCAAAAAAAGGCGTTGAAAGAGACGCGGTCAAAGGATAAGACGACACTATACATGTTATTCCGAGCAATTGACAACTCAGGCTTCGAGAAAATTGTCGGTTTGGCTACGTCGAAAGAAGCATGGGACACGTTAAAAAAGGCGTTTGAAGGATCAGATCGAGTGAAGCAAGTTCAACTCTAAACTCTTCGTGGTGAATTGGAGAGGATGCATATGAAGGAGTCAGAAACATTATCTGACAATATCACTCGTGTACAAACAGTGGTGAATCAACTCACTAGAAATTGCGAAACGGTGACTGATGCACGAGTTGTCGAAAAGATCTTGAGGTCTTTAACAGATAAATTTGAGAATATTGTGTGTGCCATAGAAGAGTCGAAGGACCTTTCGACACTCTTAGTCAAAGAGCTCGCTGGTTCTCTCGAAGCACACGAACAACGTAAGATGAAAAAGAAGGAAGAAGCAGTCGAGGAAGCACATCAAACCAAGGAGTCAATTAAAGACGAAAAGGTACTCTTTTCTCAAAACATTCGGGGAAGACGACGTGGTCACGAAGGTGATGGTCGAGGTGGTCGAGGCAGCAACTTCGAGAGAGGACAGTCAAGCCAATAGAATGGGCGTGGTAGAGGACGTGGTCAAAGAGGTGGTCGGTCGAACTACTCCAACTTCAAATGCTACAAGTGTGGGAAGTATGGTCATTACGCGAAGAATTTCAACTCCTACAAATGCTATAATTGTGGTAAAGTGGGGCATCTTGCAAAGGATTGTCAAGTCGAAAAGAAGGTAGAAGAAACAACCAATCTAGCTTTGGAAGCTGAAGCGAATGAAGGCTTTCTCTTGATGGCTCAAAATGAAATCAACACCAATAATGACACCATGTGGTATCTCGACTCAGGGGCAAGTAATAATATGTGTTGTCACAAACACCTGTTTAAAGAAATGCAAAAGATTGAAGATGGTCATGTGTCTTTCGGAGATGCATCGAAAGTGAAAGTCGAAGGCAAGGGTACAATCTGTTACTTACAGAAGGATGGCTTGATTGGATCAATCAAGGATGTTTATTATGTACCAGATCTCAAAACCAACATCCTGAGCTTGGGGCAACTTACAGAAAAAGGTTATTCGATACTTATAAAAGATCGGATTTGGCATTTGAAGGACAAGCTAGGGCATCTGATTGCTCAAGTCGAGATGGGGAGAAATCGAATGTACAAATTGAATTTGAGAAGCGTTCAAGAAAAATATTTGCAAGTCAATGTCGAAGACAAAGTGTCGATGTGGCATCTACGCTTTGGTCATCTACATCATGCTGGTTTGAAAAGGTTGGCGAAAAGAACATGGTGCACGGGCTACCAGACATGGACTATGAAGGAATGTTTTGTGAAGAATTTGTGCTTAGCAAACAAACAAGAACCTCATTTCAAAAGAAGGCAGAATATCAAAGCTAAACATATTCTCGAACTGATTCATACCGACATATCTGGGCCAATCACTCCGGAATCTTTTAGTGGCAAAAGGTACTTCATTTCCTTTATCGACGATTTCTCACGAAAAACCTGGGTTTATTTCTTGAAAGAAAAATCTGAAGCATTCGAGGTGTTCAAAAAGTTCAAAGTAATGGTGGAGAAGGCAACTGACAGACACATCAAAGTCGTTCGATCTGACAGAGGTGGTGAATATATTTCAACAGCCTTTATGAAGTATTGTGAAGAGCAGGGCATAAGGAGATTTCTATCTGCACCATACTCACCTCAACAAAACGGTGTGGCTGAAAGGAAGAATCGAACAGTTCTCGACATGATTCGATCAATGCTTAAAAGCAAGAACATGTCGAAGGAATTCTGGGCAGAAGCTGTACAATGTGCTATTTATGTTCAGAATCGATGTCCACATTCGAAGTTAGACAATCAAACACCACAAGAAGTATGGAGCTTACATAAGCCAACAGTTTCACATCTTAAAGTATTTGGTAGTGTGGCGTATGCACACGTACCAGATCAACGAAGAACGAAGCTTGAAGACAAAAGTCAGAAGGACATATTCATTGGGTATGACGAGAAGACAAAAGGGTACAAGCTATTCGATCCCATAAGTAAGAACGTGATAGTGAGTAGAGACGTTCGAATAAACGAAGCGAGCAAGTGGGACTGGAACAATTCGATAGAAGTTAATGTCAAAGTTGAAGAATCATCTGTCACCATACCAACAAGCATTTCAACAGAACTTGAAGAGTCTGACAATGAAGATGAACCTCTACAACCCAAAATGCGAAGTCTGCAAGATTTGTATGAAATGACAGAAGAGGTACACCTTTTATGTCTTTTGGCAAATACTGAAAACATTAACCTCGAAGAGGCACTGTGAGACAAAAAATGGAAAACTGCCATGATCGAAGAGATTAAGGCCATTGAACGTAACAACACATGGGAACTAGCAGAATTACCAAAAGGGAGTCAACCCATTGGTGTGAAGTGGGTATTCAAGAAAAAGATGAATGCTCAAGGCGAAATAGAACCGTATAAGGTGCGACTTGTTGCGAAGGGATACAAACAGAAAGCAGGAATTGACTATGACGAAGTATTTGCGCCTGTTGCAAGAATGGAGACAATTCGATTGCTCATTTCTCAAGCTGCTCAACTCAAATGGCCAATATTTCAAATGCATGTGAAGTCAGCATTTTTAAATGGTGTGCTCGAAAAAGAAGTTTACATCGAACAACCACCCGGATACATGAAAGTCGGAAAAGAAGAAAAAGTGCTAAAATTGAAGAAGGCGCTTTATGGGTTGAAGCAAGCACCGCGAGCATGGAATACACGTATCGAGACATATTTCAAAGAGAATGGCTTCAAGCAATGTCCCTACGAACATGCTCTGTATGTAAAGAAGAATGGAAGTAATATGTTACTTGTTGCTCTCTATGTCGATGATCTAATCTTCTTGGGTAACAAAGGTCAGATGATAGAAGAATTCAAAGGCACAATGACACGTGAATTCGAGATGACAGACTTAGGTCTGATGAGATTATTTCTTGGTCTTGAGGTTCGACAAGAAGAAGCGGGAATCTTCATATCATAGGAGACATATGCAAAGGAAATCATGGGAAGATTCAAAATGAAATATTGTAATCCAGTTTCGACACCAATGGAACCAGGTGCAAAGCTGTCGAAATTTGATGGAGGAGAACGTGTCGAAGCAAGCAAATATTGAAGCTTGGTAGGTAGTCTTCGCTATCTCACATGTACAAGGCCGAACATTTCATTAAGTGTCGGCATTGTAAGTCGATTCATGGAGGAGCCAGTATATTCACATTTGAAGGCATTGAAACGAATCATGAGGTACATCCAAGGAACATTGTCATTTGGAATGTTTTACTCAAGAACAGAAGATTATAAGCTGGTTGGTTACACTGACAGTGATTGGTGTGGAGATATAGACGATCGGGAAAGCACTTCAGGATATGTGTTCTTCATGGGAAATACCGCATTTACTTGGCTTTCTAAGATGCAACTGACAGTAACGCTCTCGACATGTGAAGCTGAATTTGTGGCAGCATCTTTGTGTGTTTGTCATGCAATATGGCTTAGAAGATTGTTGAGCAAAATGGAGCTAAAACAGGTAGGTGCAACAGTCATACAAGTGGACAACAAATCAGCAATTGAGTTAGCAAAGAATCCTGTAAACCGTGAAAGAAGCAAACTCATTGACGTTTGCTTCCACTTTATTCGAGAACGTGTGAAGGAAGGAAGTGTCGAATTGAAGCATGTAGCAAGCAAGGATCAAGCAGCAAATATTTTCACAAAACCATTATCGAAAGAAATTTTCGAAAGAGGTAAAAAGCTGATAGGCATGATAGATAGAAGGAACATTTAAGTTTACAGGGGAGTTTTGTTGAATAAACTTTAATGTTATATTTAGTGGGTTTCTATTAATAAGTTAGTGGAAAGACAAAGTCTCTGTTGTAGTTGGAAGGCCAAGAGATAGTGGGCTATTAATAGTATTTATTTGTTTTCTTAGGTTAACAGTAATAGGACTATATAAAGACCAAGGTTGTATTTTCATTTTAACAGAATAAATAAAAGTAGTGTTTCTATTCACACATATTTCACCCATCACGATTTACTCTATTCCTTAAATTATTAACACATCATGAACATCACATATGTAGAATACATGATTTCAAATGCGGTTAAATGCAGTTTCAAACATTTCTTACATGCTAAAATTTATAGTTCTCTCACTCTCAAATTTTAAGAAAATCCAAAATTAAACCCATAAAATAAGTTTAATAAAAATGGACTTTGAACCTAGAATCCACATGTGAACGTCAAAGCAGTTCTAAAAAAACTCAGTTTTAAGAATTATCCTTTTGTTTTCGAGCTGATTTGGGGAGAGATGTGATATGGCAGTCCTTAGTTTTCCTCAATCCCAGTGCTCTATTCCAATTCTTGTTCTTTCTTTCATTGTGATATCGTTCTTGGTTGATTCTTGAAGATTAAGAGGGGAATCGTGCATGCAATGGGTCGGGACAGGTCTAAGGTGCTTCAATATGCTATTGTTTTTTTGGACATTTTGAAAAAATTGTTAGGTTGGAGAAGATGGTGAAAACTAACTGGTGTTGGTGTTCTTCACAGTGGGCTCAGTTACGGGAATGGAAGAATGAAAGTGAAAGCGAATTTTTTTCGAGAAAGAAGAATGAGGGAAAATGTGAATTCCCTATTTGCCCCTCCGACATCTCTAATTTTTACCACTTTTTCATTCTTATATTAATTTTAATTTAATAAATACTAAAAATAAAATTTTATAATTAATAAACTTTTATTTTATTAATTTTTTGAATAAATGGATTGGTACAATTTTGCGTAAATTGAACCTTCGATGTGGAAGAACAGTACATAATAGAAAATTTTATAAATAGAGAAGTTAAAGATTTTGGAGAAATATTCCGTAGCTAATAACAATAATAAAAATGAAGACAACGTTTCATGAATAATGACATATATGGGAGGGCTGCAGTGTGTTGTCAAAGGGTTTTGGATTTGTGAACTAAACATATTTTTTTCTTAAAAAGAGAGTTTGCTTACATATTTCAAATATGTTTGGAACTTTTGTTCTTCATTATCCCTTTAAATATTATTTTTAATTATTTATTTATTATTTTAAATTTAAAAGTACTTAACAAAAATATGTGGGAAGATCTTAACTTATCTTATATATCAAATCATTAGTTATACTTTAGTAATTTGAATTGAATTCTTTTAAATATAAATTTTCGTATTACAAATATTGCGATTAATTTAGAGATATATCTTTTTTAAAAAGTGAAAAGTAGTTAACAACTAATTATTATTATCTTATCGGATATCGATCAAATTGCTATTACATTCAATTTGGTTTTTTAGACAAGTGCATAAATCTAAATTGAAAAGCATAGTGCTAATCTAACATCTATTTAAAATAAAATAAAAGCATTGTATCAAGACCCAACAAAGTTCATATCATTGAAATAAAGGGAGAGGTTTTTGTTGGTGTAAGCCCTAGAGGTCAATATTTTATATTTGAACTTAAGACTTCTATTGTGTTATTTATTTTAATATGAGCCAATTTTAAATACGTTCCATTTTCGTCAAACACTGGTTGTAACAAGGCAACTATAAAGTCGATCAACTTGACACTCAACTAGTCAAGCAGAGGCACATGAGTAAACTAGAAGGGATTTATCCCTCCTACAGAACATGACTATTATTGATGGACCCCTAATAAAGTATGGATGTAAAATGCATGGTTGTGCTGAAATAATTCAATTTGACATATTGATCATATTTGTTGTTACTAAATATATCGTGTATCAAGAAATGAACTATTGAACAATACAAGGATGACACACTATGTCTTGTGTACAATATAAGTATAAGGGCAAAAAGGTAATTATACATGAAATCATTATTGTAGTACCCTAAATTTGTCCAACTTTTTAGAAATAATTCAAAAAGTAATAATATCCATTTTTATTTTAATATATCAAATTTTGTGATTTGTATCTTCATAATCATTAATACAAAAAAGGAAAATATATATATAAAAAAGGAAATAAAAATAATATAGCTAAAAATCAAATTACAATAAATAAATTCATTATGTCTCATCAATATATAATGTCAAATCTAATTACAGTTTTATAAACCAAATCAAATTACAAATTATAAATTAAGCCAATTTAAATTACATCAAAAATTAAGTCAAACTAAATCAACTCAAGCCAGTTGTTCCAGTTTTGTCACTCTTTTGTTGTTACCCTTGCTCACTGTCAAACCTTGCTCTGTTGATGCTAACTGCTACTGATGTACAAGCCATGCTCATTAATACATTTGTACTTGGTGTAACTAATTAGAGAAATAAAAAGATAATTTTTATAAGTTAGCCATTGTACATATTATAGATAGCAAAGACAAAAACTTTTGAGTTTAAAAAAAAACTAAAAGACAAATTAAAGTTGAAATTGAAAAAGCTCAGCAAATTAACAAATCAAAACAAATAAGTCAAAACGATGAATGCATTAGAGGTACAGAAAAATTTGGATGATGAGCAAAGGAAAAGAAACATCAAACAAGGAACTGCAAAGCTCAAACTCAAACAATGGCACAGGGCAAGAAAACAACCAAACAATTTTAAAAAAAATCTATCAATACATCTTTATTTGTTCTCAAAATGAAAAATAAAAATCGCCTAATAAGAAAAACACATCTAAAGAAAAGAGCTTCATTTTTTTTGAAAAAGAGAAGAAACGAAAATTTTTTTAAATAGAGATTCTGAAACAAAAGTAGTTGCGCGTAGAAGGAGAAACAACTCAAATTCATCCTTAAAATCATATACATTGAGAAATAAAAAGAATAAAAAAAGAGAGAAATCGAAATCAGCGTTATTTTCGCCGATAACTACCGCTAACCACCGTCAACCGCGCACTGTCGCCGTCTTCTTCTTTTTGGTATGCGTCACTTTCATGTTTGTTGTTATTTTCTTTATACTTGTTTCTATTTCATTTTTAAGTAATGTTGGGGCTAAGTTGTTTATGCTGGTTTGTATTGAAAAAGTGATGGGGCTACGTTCTTTTGAAATGATGTTGGGGCTGCTTTGAAACTTAACTGTTTGGAAGTATAACAGGTTGGACTCATAGCTTCTGAAAGCATGTACTATTCTAAATAATTACTATGTGCTAAAGTTATTTTGGTTTATTAAATCATTTTTTTTAAATAAAACATATTATTTTAAAATACATTATATATATATATATATATATATTATGATAATTTAACCGCTTTAAAACTCGTGTTTAATTTTAAAAAAAATTATTTTCAAGTGGTTAATTATATGTGACATCTTTTTAATATTTGAGCAGTTATAACATAAATTGTACAACTTGAAGATTTTAAAAGCTCATTTTTATAACAAAAATAATAAAACTATTCTTAAACGGGTTAACTAGATGTGACATCTTTTTAGTTCTTGAGATTTTTCAAGACTCAAGTTGAACAACTTAATAGTCTTAAAACTCGTTTTTTTTTAAATAATTATTCAAATCAAACCAACTCTTTTTTTACAAAAAAAATAAAATAGTTTTTTTTCTTCAAAACAATTTTCTTTTTAAAAAAAAGAATCAACACATTCGTATTTTCTAAATAAGAACTACGTAGCTTTGATTTATCCATTGCATCGGGAGATACGTAGGAGTAAGATCACATTCTTGTCATGCACATTAATAAAAATTTCTTTTGTTGTCCTTTATTTGTTAAGCACACATTTATTCCAAAATCATATTTTTCAAAATAATAATAATAATAATAATAATAATAATAATAATAATAATTGTTATTCATATTTAATAATAAGGAGAAATAAATATACATAAGTTAATATTAATCTTTCACAATTAATAATAGATAATTGCATTTTAACGGATGTCGTAGGGTGCAAATACATTCCCTACGTATAATCTACTCCCGAACTCAAAATTTGGTTTCAAAGACAATTTTTTTTTCTATTTTTAAGGGTTTCCCAATATTTTCCCTATTTTAAAATAAATTTTGGTGGCGACTCCATTGAATACAGCTGGCGACTCCCTGAGGGTATTTTGGAGAGTCAAGCTTAACAAATTAATTGTGCATAATTTTTAACTTGTTATATATTTGTTTGTTTTTCATTTTTCTTTTATTTTATGTGTTTATTATTTCTTAATAAGTATTATTTTATATTATAATATTTTTTTAAGCTTGTAGATCATTTTTATTTATTTATTCATTTATTTATCTATTTATTTATTATGAATATATGTTTTATTATCATTATGAAGTTATTGAATCATACTTATTCTACACCCTACACTTTTACTAAGACACACACTTATGAGTGAAACCTTATATCCGGGTTTGAACAAAACTTAAGTTTAGTTTTAAGGTTGTGTAGTGGTAGCCTTCTGGATGTACATCTTGTTTGCTTAGCATAAAAATCTCAAATAGAGTTTGATCTTGTTGAGGGTATTGTCACTCCAAATAGTTTACCTATTGTTATTGACAATATTCCAAAATAGGATAGTTTCACTACAAAAGTCAATAGACCATTCAGTATAAGAATATCCATATAAGCAAAAAATACCGCATACATTCATTCAAAATGTTATATATTTACAATAGTCATTCTACATAATTGCATTCATATCTTATGACATTGTTTCTTTTGAAAATGAATTGGCATTTTGCTTCAATTTTCAAGATTATTGGGGTTTCATAAGAACCTTAGTCACGTGTTAAATTAAAGTGGAGAGTGGGATCGGAAAAAAGAAAAACTTTACTTTTAAAGATCAAGCAACCTGATTTGAAAAGTTTAAGATACATCAGCAATCAAATGAAAACTATACAACATGAGAGTTTCTTTCGCAAATATGGGAAGATCCTAAATCTCTTAGCAGTGAATGTGAAAACAGGGGTCCTCATGGCATTGGCTCAGTATTACTATCCTCTTTTAAGATGTTTCACCTTTCAAGACTTTTAGTTGGCCCGACATTAGAGGAATTTGAGCGAATATTTGGTTACTCCCTAGAGAAAGGAAATCTTTATCGATATACTGGGAAACCACCGAGTTTTGATGCAATTTTTGAAGTGTTGAAAATCGACATAAGAGAGTTGGCAAGTGCAAAAGAGGAAAAAAGAGCCTTTCATGGTTTTGCAAGAACATGTCTAGAGCAAAATTTAGCCGTTAAAAAAGAATGGATTATTTTTATAGATGTTTTGACTCTGATTATCTATGGTATTGTTTTATTCCCAAACCTTGATAATTTTGTAGATTTTGCTGCCATCAATGCCTTCTTAGCTTTTAACAAACATAAACAAAACCCAATTCTCACGATTATTGCGGATGTATATTACACTCTACATATGCGACATGAGAAGAAAGGGGGAGCAATTTTGTGTTGTGTTGCAGTTTTGTATACCATGTTCATATCTCATATGTTCAAGAAACGGTATCATGTTGAATTAAAAATAATTGTGAATGGGATCAGAGTATAGCTAGCCTTACTGGGGACACAATTTCATGGTATCATAGAGAACAAGGGGTGGAGGAAGTAATATGCCAATGCGGAGATTTCCCAAATGTACCTCTCACGGGAACCAAAGGATTTATTAATTACAATCTGATGGTAGCTTTGAGACAGTTGGGTTATCCTATGTTGGAAAAACCAGATGATAACTCGTTGGAAACTTTTGTTTTGCATAATACGTGTATAGCAGACCCACCAATGTTGCGAAGGATAAGTCGAGCTTGGGAAATGATCATTAGAAAAGGAAAAGAACTCAGATGCAGAAGTTGCAGCACAAAAGAACCCTATCAACAATGGGTAAAAAATATAGTCCAAGAAATCAAGTTGCCTTTCCACAGTACACCTTCGAGCGATCAAAAAATACCTAAACCTACCCTTGTTACCAATGAAGAAATAGAGTAACTCAAAGCATCATTGTCAAAATTCGAAGAGGAGAAAAAAGAGCTACGAGCGAAGTTAGAAAAAGTCTCCCAAGAGAATGTGAACTTACGATCAGAAAACACATGTAAAAGTCAGTTTATTGAAAGAAGCAACAAGAGGTTGAAAATTGAAAAAGAAAATAAACTTGACATACAAGATTGTTTGAGAGGTGCAAATGAAGAGTTAGATGTGAGAAAGCAATAAAAGAATACTGTAAGACCCATAATTTTTATGCATACTTTATGTATTTTAGTGTATTTTGGTATTGAACTCGGAGGCTTTTTAACCAAAGTTATTAATATTTTGGGAGTTTAAAGGACCAAAAAGTTATATTGATGCTCGATTAAAATTACTCGTCAATAAATAAATTTAATTAATTGCGGTGAATCTTTTACGAAGAATTTAATGTGAAATGGTAATTTTAATAAATATCTAGATATTTGGAGATATTTGTTAAAAGTAATTAATATATATATATATATATATATATATATGTGTGTGTGTGTGTGTGTGTGTGTTTGTGGGGAGGGAAAAGGAAAGAAAATAGAAAGAAAAGAAATAGAAAAAAAGGAAAAAGGAAGAAAGGAAAAGAGAAAGAAAACAGAATCCTTCTTCTTCCTTTGCCTCGCGTGAAACTCCCTCTCTTCTTCTTCCATTTTTGTTTTCTTGGCTTCCTTTTAGTTCAAGAAAAGAAACCCAAGGCTTAGTGGGTGAGAAAGATCAAATTCCCAGCTTCTTCCTTCTTCCTGGATTCGAAAACGGAGTTAGGGATTTCAAAACCGTCAAACACAAACCTCCCCATTTCATCTAGATCTAAGCTTCATTTCGTGAAGAGATAGAAGGAAAAGTTGCTCACCACCACGCTACGGTGCTAGTGAACCAACTTTGGAAGCGACGTCGAGAGCGGAGACTTTACCAGATTCACTCGCGGTGCCGCAATCGCACGTTAAAGCTAACGTTAAGGTAAGGGCTCCTTCCAAACTTTTAGTTTACATTTAGGGACTTATTTGTGGTTGTGTGGAAAAGAATTTTGTTAGGGTTAAAGTGTTGATTTGGGGAAAATGAATCTAATGCTTTTATGGGTAAAATCTTAGAGTTGGGTTTTGATAATATTGATGAGTGTTTTGTGGAAAATGAATTTAACTCATTTATGTATGATTTTGAAGAAATGAAATTTGAGGTGTGTTTGGTTGGATTTTGTGGAGAAATGAATTGATGTGATTTGGAGTGAATTGTGGATTGAATTTGTTAATATGTTTGAGTATGTTCTATGTGGAATTTGAAAATCATTAGAGTTAAACGAGTATTAGGAATGGGGAATCTCTTAATATCTACGTTTACTTAATGTTGTCGTGAAAATCATTAGAGTTAAACGAGTATTAAGAATGTGGAATCTTTTAATATCTACGTTTACTTAATGTTGTCGTGAAAATCATTAGTGTTAAACGAGTATTAAAAATGGGGAATCTTTTAATATCTCTGTTTACTTAATGTTTGTAGTGAAAATCGTTAGAGTTAAACAAGTATTAGAAATGGGGAATCTTTTAATATCTCGGTTTATTTAATGATTGTTGTGAAAATTGTTAGAGTTAAATGAGTATTAAAAATGGGGAATCTTTTAATATCAGCATTTGCTTAACGATTGTCTTGGATGGAGTTAGAGTATGCTCATGCATTTCATTTTTTTTTGTAAAACGTGTAGACCCATGATAAGTGGCACCTTGGTAAATAGTACTTTGGCTTGTGATAGGCGATACATTTACGATTTACGTTTTTGTAAATTGTGCAGACTCGTGATATGTGGCACCTTGGTAAATAATACTTTGACCTGTGATATGCGGTTCATTTAAGATTTAAGGTTTTTTTGTTAATTGTGCAGACCCGTGATAGGTGGCACCTTGGTAAATAGTACTTTGGCATGTGATAGGCGGTATATTTACGATTTATGTTTCTTTTTAGTAAACCGTGCAGACTTGTGATAGGTGGCATCTCGGTAAACGGTACTGGCCCGTGATAGGCAGTACGTTTATGGTTTACGCTTTTTAGTAAATCGTGCAGACCCGTGATAGGTGGCACCTCAGTAATTGGTGCTTCGGCCTGCGATAGGCGGTACAATTATGATTTACGGCCCTTTGAGGAAGGTTTTGGTTTGGAATTCCGAGTCCATGCATTTTGTCATATACGCATTGCATTAGGGTGCTTGGCACACGAGTCGTGTTTGATTCAAGTTTAAAATTGAGTGTTTGAACTTGAGTTGTCCTGATAATTATGTTGAAATTGCTAAGTGTTATGTATTGATATTGTGTGTAAGTGTGATTGATTGTAAAACTATTTTGAAACTCAAGTTGTCGTGGTGATTGTGTTGAAATTGCTAAGTGTTATATTTTGGAGTTGTGTGTGAATGTGATTGAGTTAGTTTATGTAGTTTTAGAAAAATATTCAGGGAAATCGATTCCCAAATCGATTAAGTGAAAAGCCTATTATAAAAATCGATTTGCCAATCGATATGATGTGTTACAGGAGCTCTGCTATTTTGACAAAATCAATGTGCCAATCGATTTTGTAATATGTTTCATAACACCATGTAAGAAATCGATTTCCCAATCGATTGTTATGTCTCTTGTTTTCTGAATCTTGAAAAGATGTTGAACTAATCGATTTTCCAATCGATTTGGCTATTACAGTAGCTCTGCTATTTGGTCAAAATCGATTTGACAATCGATTGGATTTGTTACAGGAGCTTAGCTATTCAATCAATCGATTACCCAATCGATTTATTTAAGCCCAGAGTATAGGTTTCACTAAAAACCTTCAAGAAAACGATTTGCTTAGTAGAAACTCATACTATGAGTTAGATAACCGGTTCGTACCCTGTGGATGGGAATGCCTGACTGGAGCTATGTTAGGAGGATCTTACGGGGCGCGTGGAGATCACTCAGGGTGTATAGTTTTTTTTTGTTTGTAGAATGATCAAATTAGGTTGACATGGAGGGAACATATGTCTTTCTTTTGGATTGCGTCTATTTTAAATTGGAAGACTGTACCTGTACTAATATTATCAGCATGACATGTTATTTTCGATGGATTCCATGTACCACCTTTTGATGTGTAAATACTTTGGATTCATATTTCGAAAAACTATTCCGCTGCTTGTAAATTATAATGACTTAAATATTTATCCAAAGGTATGTCCTTATTTATTTCTTTGTTTTATGAATTTGTTTTGAAAAAACAAAATACACTCTCGCTGTTAAAAATTGGGGTATTACATTGCGGTATCAAAGCTTTGGTTTGGTTTTCTTTGGGGGCTGTGGAGCCTTTGGTTATAGATTGTAGGTCAAAATAATTATTCTGAACTTGACAACTCAAACCACCAAAACCGAAACATGATCAGACAACAACTCCTAACCTACAATCTATAACTAAGGTTCCATAGCCCCCAAGGAAAACCAAACCAAAGCTCTGATACCACAATGTAACACCCCGTTTTTCAAAGCGAGGGTGTATTTTTTTTTTTCAAAAGAAATTAAAATACAACAGATAAATAAATAAGGTAAAACATTTGGATAAATAATTAAGTCATTAAAATTTACAAGCAGCGGAAAAGTTTTTCAAAATATAAATCCAAAGCATGTCCTGATGTCAACAATAGTATAGGTACATCCTTTCAACTTGACATAAAGGTAGCCCAAAAGAAAGACATATGTGTCCAGAGTGACAACCTAGTCTGATCATTCTATACATAAAAAAAAACTATACGCCTTGAGTAATCTCCACACGCCCCGTGAGATTCTCCTAACGTAGCTCCAATCAAGCACTCCCATCCACATTCCCATCTGGAGGGTACGAACCGGTAGGATCATCCTGATTCTCATCTGAGGGCAAAGCCCAAATTTCCACAATAGTTGTAAAAGGTCACCAACCGAAATTAATAGTTAACACATAACATTTAAGCTTTTCAATGCACAAATAACCTTTTCAATTTATCATACGTCTTAGAAGGGTTTTCCACATGCTAAAAGTTCATGTAATGCTTGCCAAATGTAAATGAAATCAAATAGAGTTATCAATCCATCAAGTAATACATAACTGAACAAAGCATTGATAAATCAATTGAGCAATCAATTATCAAACTCAAAATAAGATTTCCCAGTGAGCCAATCGATTGGGTAAATCGATTTATTGCAAGGGAAGTCCCTGTAACTCATCAAATCGATTGGGCAAATCGATTTCATGAAAGACAAAGCCCCTGTAATGAATCCAATAGATTGGGCAAATCGATTTCTTGAAAGACAGAGCCCCTGTAACTCAGCAAATCGATTGGGGAAATCGATTTCGTAAAAGACAGAACCCCTGTGATGAATCCAATCGATTGGGCAAATCGATTTCGTGAAAGACAGAGCCCCTGTGACTCAGTAAATCGATTGGGTAAATCGATTTCCCTGTCTATTCTTTCAAAAATACATAAACTTAACTCAATCACATTCAAACACCACTCTAAACCTTAACACTTAGCAATACCCATACAATCACCACGACATTATGAGTTTCGAAAACGTTTTACAATCTAACATACTATCACACAATTCCAAACATAACTCTTAGAACAATAAACACAATCTCAATTTGAATAAAACACACTTACACATAGTTTCAAACCATAACACTTAGCAAAATCAACACAATCATAAATTTGATTCAACCACGACTCGTGTGCCAAGCACCCTAATGCAATGCGTATATGCCAAAATGCATGGACTCGGAATTCCAAACCAAAACCCTCCTCGAAGGGCCGTAAATCATAATTGTACCGCCTTTCGCAGGCCAAAGTGCCAATTACTGAGGTGCCACCTATCACGGGTCTGCATGATTTACTAAAAAGCGTAAACGATAAACGTACTGCCTATCACGGGCCCGTATCGTTTACCAAGGTGCCACCTATCACGGGTCTACATGGTTTACTAAAAAGAACATAAATTGTAAATGTACCGCCTATCACAGGCCAAAGTACTCTTTACCAAGGTGCCACCTATCACGGGTCTGCACAATTTACAATAAAACCGTAAGTCGTAAATGTACCGCCTATCACGGGCCAAAGTACTATTTACCAAGGTGCCACCTATCACGGGTCTGCACAACTTACTAAAACGTAAATCATAAATGTACCGCCTATCACAAGCCAAAGTACTATTTATCAAGGTGCCACCTATCACGGGTCTGCACGATTTACAAAAAGCATGAAAATGCATGAGCGTATACTGACTCCATTCACAACAATCGTTAAGCAAACGCAGTTATTAAAAGATTCCCCATTTTTTACACTCATTTGACTTAAACGATTTTCTCGCCAAACATTAAGCAAACAGACATATTAAGAGATTCCCCATTCTTAATATACTTTTGACTTAAACGATTTCCACAACAAAACATTCAGTAAACAAGACATTAAGAGATTCCCCATTCTTAATATTCATTTTATTGAAACGATTTTCAAAACAAACATTAAGTAACCGAGGCATTAAGAGATTCCCCATTCTTAACGCCCAGTTAACTTAAACGATTTTCAAACAACATTAAGTAACTAAGACATTAAGAGATTCCCCATTCTTAACGCCCAGTTAACTTAAACGATTTTCAAAACAACATTAAGTAAACTAAGACATTAAGAGATTCCCCATTCTTAACGCCCAGTTAACTTAAACGATTTTCAAAACAACATTAAGTAAGCGAGACATTAAGAGATTCCCCATTCTTAATTCTCATTTAACTTAAACGATTTTCACAAACTCACATTAAGTAAACAAGACATTAAGAGATTCTCCATTCTTAATAATCGTTTAACTTAATGGTTTTCAAATTCCACACAAAACAAACTCAAACATACTTTCACATTCAATCCATAATTCACACCAAATCATTTTTCCACACAAACCACACAAAACACATCTCAAATTCTATAATTATCAATTATGAACACGTCGAATACGACGACACAAATCAACACAAGCCATCACTCAAACACAACAAATTTCATTTACTCAAAATCATACATAAATGAGGTAAATTCATTTTCCAGGAAACATTCATCAATATCACCAAAACCCCACATTAGAATTTCACCCATAAAGCATTAATTCGTTTTTCCCCAAATCAACGCTTCAACCCTAACAAATTCTTTTCCACACAACCACAAGTAAGTCCCTAAATGCAAACTAAAAGTTTGGAAGGAGCCCTTACCTTAACGTTAGCTTTAACGTCGATTTACGGCACCACGATCAATTCCGATAAAAACTTTGCTCGTGACGCCGCTTCCAAAGTTAGCTGACTAGCACCGTAGGGTAGTGGTGAGCAACTTTCCCTTCTATCCCTTCGTGAAACGAAGCTTGGATCCAGAAGAAACGGCGAGGTTTGTATTTGACGGTTTTGAAATCCCTAAACCGTTTTTCTTCGTTTTCGGATCAAAGTGGAAGAGTGAAGTTGAGAAATCTTTGTCCTATCACCCACTATCAATTTCGAACTCAAGGAAGCAGGGAAGAACTAAAATGGATAAAGATGGAGGAAGGAGGAAAAACGCACGCGAGGCAGGGGAGGAAGAAGATGGAATTTTCTGTTTTCTCTCCTTCTCTTTTCCTTTCTTCCTTTTTCTTTCCTTTCTATTTCTTTTCTTTCCAATTCCTTCCCTTCCTTTTCTATATATATATATATATATATATATACATATATATATATATATATATATATATAAATTAATTATAATTAACAAATATCTCAAAATCTTTAGATATTTATTAAATTACCCTTTCACCCATAACACATTAAATTCTTTGTAAAAGATTCACCGCAGTTAATTTAATTTATTTATCGACGAGTAATTCTAATCGGGCATTAAAATATCTTTTTGATCATATAAACTCCAAAATATTAATAACTTGGCTAAAAAGCCTCCGAGTTCAACACCAAAATACACTAAAATACATAAAGTGTAATTTAACAATTATGGGTCTTACATTACTACCCCCCTAAAATTAGTTTCGTCATCGAAACTATGCGTCGATAAATAACTCTGGGTGTTGTTCTCTCATCTTACTCTCCAGTTCCCAAGTCGCATCTCCAGTAATTGGGTTCCAAATCACCTTGACTAACGAAACATCCTTGGTCCTCAATCGCTTGATGTTCCTGTCATCAATTCTCACAGGTGGTACTTCGAATGATAAGTTATCCTTTATCTGGATTGTGTCTGGTTCGATCACATGAGATGGATCTGCAAGATATTTCCTCAACTGTGACACATGTAATACGTCATGAATATTGGACAGTATCGGAGGTAATGCAATCCGATAAGCAATAGGCCCAATTCGTGCAGAAATCTAGTATGGTCCAATGAATTTCGGAGTCAACTTCTTCGATTTCAATGCTCTACCAACTCCGGTAGTAGGTGTGACTCTTAGAAATACATGGTCACCCTGTACGAATTCCAAAAGTCTGCGTCGCTTGTCCGCATAACTTTTCTGACGATCCTGTGAAGTTTTCATTTTCTCCTTGATCTTCCTTACCTTAGCTGTAGTCTGTTGCACCATCTCTGGTCCGACGATCATATTTTCATCGTCCTTATACCAACACAAGGGCGTTTGACACTTGCGCCCATATAAAGCCTCATATGGTGCCATCCTAATACTTGCGTGGAAACTATTGTAGTAGGTGAACTCAATCAACGGAAGTACATCATCCCAACTTCCTCTATCATCTAACACACATGCTCTCAACAGATCTTCAAGGGACTGATTCGTCCTTTCAGTCTATCCGTCTGTTTGTGGATGGTAAGCTGAACTCAATCGTAGTTTCGTTTCCAACGCTTCGTGCAATGCTCCCCAAAAATGTGATGTGAACTTCGGATCACAGTCTGATACAATACTTGATGGTACCCCGTGTAACCTCACAATTTCAGCAATGTAAATCTCTGTTAACTGATCTACCTTATAGGTGGTCTTTACTGGCAAAAAGTGTGCGGATTTAGTCAATCGATCTACTATCACCCATATAGAATCATTCTTTCTCCTTGTTTTAGGCAATCCAGTTATGAAATCCATAGAAATGCTATCCCACTTCCATTCAGGTATATCCAAAGGTTGCAACATCCCAGCAGGTCGCTGATGTTCCACCTTCGCTTTCTGACAAGTTAGACAAGTCGATACATACTCCGCTACATGTTTCTTCATTCCTGGCCACCAATAATTCCGTCTCAAATCCTAATACATCTTTGTTGCTCCAGGATGAATACTCAACTTGCTCTTATGAGCCTCTTCTAGAATTGTTTTCCTCATATCCGTAATTTCTGGTACACAAATCCTACCATTGCATCACAGAATATTATCTGCTCCAATTTTGAACTCTGTTGTCTTCACTTGCACTATTAGGTTCCTCTTCTCCTGAATTAAGACGTCATCTTGAGAATTTGCAATGTCTTCAAGTAGTCCACTTGAAATCTTAATCATTCCGAATCTCAAAATTCCCGGTGCAAACTCTACGTTCAAGTGTAGGTCTCTAAAAGCTTACCACAACTCTTGTTGTCTAGCCATAATTGTTAAAGACACCGATACACTTCTTCTACTCAATGCATCAGCCACTACATTAGCCTTCCCGGGGTGGTAATGTAGTGTGAAATCAAAATCCTTGAGAGTCTCCATCCATCTTCTCTGACGCATGTTCAATTCCTTCTGATCAAACAAATATTTCAAACTCTTATGGTCACTGAACACGGTGAACGTGCACCCATATAAGTTGTGCCTCCAGATCTTCAATGCAAAAACAACCGCAGCAAGCTCCAAATCATGAGTAGGATAGTTTCTCTCATGAATCTTCAATTGCATGGAGGCTTAAGCTACAACTTTCTTGTGTTGCATCAGAACACATCCCAACCCTTAGTGAGACGCATCACAATAAACTTCATAGGGTTCATCTGATTGCGGTAACACCAACACTAGTGAGGTCGTCAATTTCGTCTTCAGTAACTGAAAATTCTCCTCACACTTCTCCGTCCATGCGAAAGGTTGATCCTTTCTGGTAAGTTGTGTCAATGGGGCAAAAATCTTAGCAAAACATTCAATAAACCTCCTGTAGTACCCTACCAGTCCTACAAAACTTCGTATGTCCGTGACAGTCTGAGGCTGTTTCCAAGCTAGAACTGCCTCAATCTTAGTCGGATCAACAGCGATCCCTTCCTTGGTTATCACATGTCCCAAGAAATTCACTTTTTCTAGCCAAAATTCACACTTTGATAGATTGGCATACAATCGTTTCTCCCGTAAAATCTCAAGAACTTGACGTAAATGTTCTCCATGCTCTTCTTCAGTTCTCGTGTAAATTAAATTATCATCAATGAATACCACAACGAACTTATCAAGGAATGGACTAAAGATTATGTTCATGTAGTCCATGAAAATTGTCGGTGCATTGGTAACTCCGAACAGCATAACCAGATATTCATAATGCCCATAACGGGTTCTGAAAGCGGTTTTTTGAATATCTTATTCCCTTACTCGAATCTGATGGTAACCTGGGATATAGACAACTTAATAAGGCAACTGTTAAGAATCGTTATCCTTTGCCACACATTGATGATTTAATGGATCAATTGAGAGGGGTCGCGATATTTTCGGAGTTTGACTTGAAGTCGGGTTACCATCCGATTCGAGTAAAGGAAGGAGATATTCAGAAAACTACTTTCAGAACCCGTTATGGACATTATGAATATCTTTTGTTATGCCGTTTGGAGTTACCAATGCACCATCAATTTTCATGGAATACATGAACAGAATCTTTAATCCATTCCTTGATAAATTTGTTGTGGTGTTCATTGATGATATATTAATTTATTCAAGAACTAAAGAAGAGCATGGAGAACATTTACGTCAAGTTCTTGAGATTTTACGTGAGAAGCAATTGTATGCAAATCTGTCAAAGTGTGACTTTTGGCTAGAAGAAGTGAATTTCTTAGGACATGTGATAACCAAGGAAGGAATCGCTGTAGATCCGGCTAAGATTGAGGCGGTTCTTTCTTGGAAACAGCCACAGACTGTCACTGACATACGAAGTTTTGTAGGACTGGCAAGGTACTACACGAGGTTTATTGAAGGTTTTGCTAGGATTGTGACTCCATTGACACAACTTACCAGAAAAGATCAATCGTTCGCATGGACGGAGAAGTGTGAGGAAAATTTTCAGTTACTAAAGAGAAAATTGACGACCTCACCAGTATTGGAATTACCGCAATCAGATGAACCCTATGAAGTTTATTGTGATGCATCTCACCAAGGTTTGGGATGTGTTCTGATGCAACACAAGAATGTTGTGGCTTATTCCACGAGGCAATTGAAGATTCATGAGAGAAACTATCCTACTCATGATTTGGAGCTTGCTGCTGTTGTTTTTGCATTGAAGATCTGGAGGCACTATTTATATGGGTCCACGTTCATAGTGTTCAGCGACTATAAGAGTTTGATATATTTGTTTGATCAAAAGGAATTGAGCATGCGCCAGAGACGATGGATGGAGACTCTCAAAGATTTTGATTTCACACCGCAGTACCACCCTGGGAAGGCCAATGTAGTGGCTGATGCATTGAGTAGAAGAAGTGTATCGGTGTCTTTAACAATTATGGCTAGACAACAAGAGTTGTGGGAAGCTTTTAGAGACCTACACTTGAACGTAGAGTTTGCACCGGGAATTTTGAAATTCGGAATGATTAAGATTTCAAGTGGACTACTTGAAGACATTGCAAATTCTCAAGATGACGTCTTAATTCAAGAGAAGAGGAACCTAATAGTGCAAGGGAATACAACTGAGTTTAAGATTGGATCAGATAATATTTTATGATGTAATGGTGTGTACCAGAAATTACAGATATGAGGAAAGCGATTTTAGAAGAGGCTCATAAGAGTAAGTTGAGTATTCATCCTGGGGCAACAAAGATGTATCAGGATTTGAGGCAGAATTATTGGTGGCTAGGAATGAAGAAACATGTAGCGGAGTATGTATCAACTTGTCTAACTTGTCAGAAAGCGAAGGTGGAACATCAGCAACCTACTAGGATGTTGCAACCTTTAGATATACCAGAATGGAAGTGGGAAAGCATTTCCATGGATTTTATAACTGAATTGCCTAGAACAAGGAGAAAAATGATTCTATATGGGTGATGTTGGGAATTTATGGCCTCTATTTGTTAACAATTTATATGACAGTCTTTACTAATTTTTTAAAGATTACTAATCATTTTATCCAATACAATTTACAACATTTATTCTGGAACAAAATTGCATGTAAATCAATATAAGTGTTCACATACAATGCTCATTCAACATATCAATCAAGAAAAAATTTTGCTAACACGTACATTCTAGATTAATCATTCAAGCAATATTGAAAAAAAAGAGAAGGGATAGGAAAATTGTGCACCGAGATTTATACTGGTTCGGCTGTTAGTAAGACAGCCTACGTCCAGTCCCGAAATCGAGCCGATTTTAACCTTTTTCCAATAGATTCGTCTAGAGTGTGTTTTACAGATTGTCCAGCTCACACGGCCTATCTATCCAAAAACTCTCTTGCTTCTATTGCACACCCACCGTATCCCTCGAGTTAATCAGCAAACTCTCCCAAGATAACAATGAAATTTCTTCTTGTTGAACACCTTCATCAACGAAGATAGCTACCAGTTTCTATACTGAGTTTTTACTGAACTTTCTTTACAAAACGTTGTTTACAGAGATAACATAAGATCAAAGATCAACTTATGAAGGCGACTCAATCAAACTATGAAATACACACAATAAGGATTTGCCAAGATAGTATTTAGTGTGTTTTCAATTCTTTCTCTCAAAGTATTTTCTAGATTTCAGAGTTATGAAAAAGTGTATTCAATTTTTGTCTTGGTTGTTCAAAAGTTATTTCACAATTTATATCAAAGTTATGAGAAAAAGTGACTTAAGTCAGCTTATATATGTTAAGAAAAACAACAGCAAAATCGATTCCACAATTGATTTTATAAAGGTTTAAAAACAGCCTAATCGATTTTCCAATCGATTATCGTGTTTCTTGTTTTTCTTGGTTCTTGAAAATATATGAATGAATCGATTTGCCAATCGATTCTTTTAATGCTTAAATTAGAGACAGAAGCCAGTTCATATTTGAATCGATTGGATAATCGATTAGAAGTGTTTTGTTCCAACAACGAGATCAAAACAATTGATTATTCATTTGACTCATATTTATTCTCAAAATCGATTTGGCAGTTGGCTGTAACTCAAACAATTTCTTCAATCGATTTGTCAGTCGATTGGACTAATCACAGTGACTTCAGTATTTTTCTCCAATCGATTCGTCAATCGATTTGCTTGATCACAGTGATTCAACTATTTCATTCCAATCGATTTACCAATCGATTCAAATAGTTACAATGGCTCAACTATCTTATTCCAATCGATTTGCCAATCGATTCAAATAGTTACAGTGGCTCAGCCTTTACTTGAAAATCAATGTGCCAATCGATTAGGAACTTGTGTCTGATAAATGATTAAGCATTTCAATTTTCACAATCTATTACCTAATTGATTAATCTATATCTTGCAAGTTAAGAAACTAATTTCAATTGATGTCTCAATCGATTTGATTGATCACATAGGCTAAGTCTGATAAAATAACTTTTTCACAATCGATTTACCAATCCATTGTTTCAGTAAGTGATTGGCTCTATGACTCAACAAGTCAATTTCTCAATTGATGTCCCAATCGATTGTCCAATCGATTGGTTGATTACAGAGGCCAAGTCTGATGAAAAAGAGTTTTCTGAATCGATTTGCCAATCGATTTGCAAAGTGTTAGCTTGGCTCTGTAAGTTACAAAATCGATTTCTCAATTGAATTACTAATCGATTGCCCAATGGATTGATTTAGACCTAGAGTTCAAGTTTCACTAAAATCTTCAAGTAATCGATTTCCCAATCGATTTACTTAATGAAAACTCTAATTCTGAGTCAAGCAATCGATTGCACAATGGATTCCTCAATTGATTTGCTAATCGATTTTTTTACTTGTTAATTTTAAGATATCATTTTTAACTTGACAAATACTTAAGCATGAAATCACATTGATAAGTCTAATAACTAACTACTACAACTACTAATGACACTAAGCAGAATGGCATCTTTCTCCAGCACATTCTTTACTTTTTGCTTGATTCCTTGTATTCCAAGCTTGTGTCCAAGTGTATAGCGATTGCTTGTTTTTCTTGAAATGTAACTCAGTTCAAATTTTTAGTTTTATCAAAAGATGCATGAACATTGTATGTTTGTTAATTATGTCAAAATCATGATCATGAGGACTTATGTCTAACAGGTGATAGTGGATCGACAAACTAAATTCACACACTTTTTGCCATTAAAGACCACTTATAAGGTAGATAAGCTAACAGATATCTACATTGCTGAGATTGTGAGATTACACGGAGTACCATCGAGTATTGTATCAGGCCGTGATCCGAAGTTCACATCACATTTTTGGGGAACATTGCACGAAGCGTTGGGAACGAAACTACGATTGAGTTCAACTTACCATCCACAAACGGACGGACAGACTGAAAGGACGAATCAGTCCCTGGAAGATCTATTGAGAGCATGTGTATTAGATAATAGAGGAAGTTGGGATGATGTACTTCCGTTGATTGAGTTCACCTACAACAATAGTTTCCACGCAAGTATTGGAATGGCGCCATATGAGGCTTTATATGGGCGCAAGTGTCAAATGCCCTTGTGTTGGTATAAGGACGATGAAAGTATGATTGTCGGACCAGAGATAGTGCAACAAACTACGGCTAAGGTCAAGAAGATCAAGGAGAAAATGAAGACTTCACAAGATCGTCAGAACAGTTACGCGGACAGGCGTCACAGACTTTTAGAATTCGAACAGGGTGTCCATGTATTTCTAAGAGTCACACCTACTATTGGGGTTGGTAGAGCATTGAAATCGAAGAAGCTGACTCCGAAATTCATGGGACCATATCAGATTTCTGCCCTAATTGGGCATGTTGCTTATCGGATTGCATTGCCTTCGATACTGTCCAATATTCATGATATGTTTCATGTGTCACAATTGAGGAAATATCTTGCAGATCCATCTCATGTGATCGAACAGACACAATCCAACCGAAGGATAACTTGTCCTTCGAAGTACCACCAGTGAGAAATGATGACAGGAAGATTAAGCGATTGAGGACCAAGGATGTTTTGTTGGTCAAGGTGATTTGCAACCCAATTACTGGAGATGCGACTTGGGAACTAGAGAGCAAGATGAGATAACAACACTAGGAGTTATTTATCGACGCGTAGTTTCGAGGACTAAACTAATTTTAGAGGGGTAGTAATATAAGACCCATAATTTTTAAGCATACTTTATGTATGTTAGTGTATTTTGGTATTGAACTCGGAGGCTTTTTAGCCAAAGTTATTAATATTTTGGGATTTTAAAGGACCAAAAAGTTATATTGATGCTCGATTAAAATTACTCGTCGATAAATAAATTAAATTAACTGTGGTGAATCTTTTACAAAGAATTTAATGTGAAATGGTAATTTTAATAAATATCTAGATATTTGGAGATATTTGTTAAAAGTAATTAATATAAATATATACATATATATATATATATACATATATGTTTGTGGGGAGGGAAAAGGAAAGAAAATAGAAAGAAAAGAAATAGAAAGGAAGGAAAAAAGGAAGAAAGGAAAAGAGAAAGAAAATAGAATCCTTCTTCTTCCTATGCCTCGCATGAAACTCCCTTTCTTCTTCTTCCATTTTTGTTTTCTTGGCTTCCTTTTAGTTCAAGAAAAGAAACCCAAGGCTTAGTGGGTGAGAAAGATCAAATTCCCAGCTTCTTCCTTCTTCCCAGATTCGAAAACGGAGTTAGGGATTTCAAAACCGTCAAACACAAACCTCCCCGTTTCATCTAGATCTAAGCTTCGTTTCACGAAGAGATAGAAGGGAAAGTTGCTCACCACCACGTTACGGTGCTAGTGAATCAACTTTGGAAGCAACGTCGCGAGCGGAGACTTTACCGGACTTACTCGCGGTGTCGTAATCGCACGTTGAAGCTAACGTTAAGTTAAGGACTCCTTCCAAACTTTTAGTTTGCATTTGGGGACTTACCTGTGGTTGTGTGGAAAAGAATTTTGTTAGGGTTAAAGTGTTGATTTGGGGAAAATGAATCTAATGCTTTTATGGGTAAAATCTTAGAGTTGGGTTTTGATGATATGGACGAGTGTTTTGCGGAAAATGAATTTAACTCATTTATGTATGATTTTGAAGAAATGAAATTTGAGGTATGTTTAGTTGGATTGTGTGGAGAAAAGAATTGATGTGATTTGGTGTGAATTGTGGATTGAATTTGCTAATAAGTTTGAATATGTTCTGTGTGGAATTCGAAAACCATTAGAGTTAAACGAGTATTAAGAATGGGAAATCTCTTAATATCTACGTTTACTTAATGTTGTCGTGAAAATCATTAGAGTTAAACGAGTATTAAGAATGGGGAATCTCTTAATATCTACATTTACTTAATGTTGTCGTGAAAATCATTAGAGTTAAATGAGTATTAAAAATGGGGAATCTTTTAATATCTCTATTTACTTAATGTTTGCATTGAAAATCATTAGAGTTAAACGAGTATTAGAAATGGGGAATCTTTTAATTTCTGCATTTACTTAACGATTGTCTTGGATGGAGTTAGAGTATGCACATGCATTTCATTTTTTTTTTTTTTTTAAATCGTACAGACCCGTAATAGGTGGCACCTTGATAA